>QLOH01000196.1:1200000-1555764 GCA_026901365.1 Sesbania bispinosa | reverse complement strand
AATCTACCAAGTCTTCAAATATTTTGTTTTTGAGTTTTGCTCTTTGCTCATTTCAAGATTTTTACTGTTCCATTACTCGAAATCTTCTTTCTGGAATTCTGACTTCTTGTACTCGAATTCTGCTTCCAGAACCTCGAAATCATCTTTCTGAATTTCAAAATCTTCTTCTTTTGAAACTAACCTTTATTGAAACTTGAATTCACTAAATCTTTTCAAATTTCAAGACTTATTCATCCTATTTCACGTGCCACATGTCAAGCATCAATTTGGTTGAGTTAATGGTCACGAAGACCACCGGCCACCGTCCATTCTACTTCACTCAATCTCATTATGAGATTTCTTCTCATTGGACGTTAAAATGGTCTTATTAATGACACTAGAACCTTTTCACTCCTATAAATAGGAATACTTTGTGCACAATCCTTTCACAATTCTTCATTCTTTCTTCTTCCTTTTTTTTAAATTCTCTTAAAGGAATCTCTTCAAAGAATATGAAGAAGTTAATCCCTTTGGCTATTGCGTACAATCCAATCTAGAATGATTCCATTTTTTATGGGATTGACGAAATAGCCAAAGCTATTGACTTTTGCCAACCTTTTTCTTGAAGGTTTTCTTTTGGATTGTACATAATAGCCAAATATAGGTTCATTTATATAATAAATGAATATATTATTGTTTTCCCATGCTGACCTTGATTTCTTCCCCAGGTCGAAGGTGGTTCAACAAATTGGAAACATATTCTCCTTTGCCTTGGCTCTATCAAAGCCTGTGGGGGAGGAAGAAGAGAAAGAGGTATGGAAGACATGAATCAAGGACTCATTATAACTTAGGATAGTTTCCTTTCTAATGTATTGGACACTTAGGATATTTTCCTTTCTAATATATTTCCAATGTATTCGAACTAATGTGATTCGAATTTAGATCATGAATAAAAGAACTATCACTTGCTTTTTGAAATACCTGCAATGTATTATTTCTCGAATTTACACTTGTCTTGTTTCCGAATTCCTAAAGTCTTTTTGCCTTGACTTCAATCAAGAATTTTTCTCTAAGTTAACAGACTTATTATCAAAATCGAAATGAGGTGATTTTTACCTCTTCTATAAATTCGAAATTGCATCATACCCTTGTCACTTGTGGAATTCGAAATAATTGAAAATCAAATCCCAACAGATGCCCCCCCAAAAATAGTCTCTTTCAAGTAATAAATTTTTTTTATTTGCAGAAAGAGATATTTTTGGAACAAACTTTGGTATTCCTTATAACAATTATTCAAAAAAGAAGAGGGAAAAATTTTAATATCCTTTTGGATAAACCCTTCAATTTCCCATTTAAATTTAAATTTCAGTTACTTTTATCAAAATAACTGATTATCCCACGTCTCTAGGCTATTTAACTCATGTTCCAAGAAACGTGCAATATGATTACTTTTTAACTTCCGTCTAATCATGAAAATGTTACTCTTTATATAAACCCCAAGTGAAACCTTTCATTTTCACTTTTCACTTCACTTCTTCTTCAAAGAACCTCTCAACTTCTCTTTTTCTCGGCGTTTCCTTCCTATTTAGGTAAAAAAAAAATTCTCATTGATCATTCTTTCTTGCTTTTAACTTGATTTTCACCGATTAATAGTTTCAAAGGTTCTGATTTTACTTTTCTTAGCAATTTCCAGCTCTTTGTCACTGCCATCTCATTTTCTTTTCTCTCTCAAGAAGCTTAAAATCTCCATTAATGGCTTCCAAGGTCTCAACTCTGTCTCCTCTTGCCATTACTAAGGGTGACTTTCTTGCTCGGGATGATATGGTTTATGTCCCAGAACCAGAAAATGCAGAAGAGAAAATAACTATCTGGAATTCTTAGGTACTCATTCCATACTCATCAGGAAAAAACACTTTGCTTTCTTTGGGCCTTATTCTCCTGTGTCTTCCCTTACTTCATATGATGAATTCTTCCCTAGTTATAAAGAAGAAAAAATTCATGCTTTCAAGTCTACGATTCGATTTGATCATCTCGAAAACATTTCTGATTTTTTTCGAACAACTCCACCTTCTAGAAAAGATTCCTATATCATGTGGTTAAATAGGATTGAAGGCACCATGGGTTCCTTGTGGAAGCAATTGGGTATCTTTGATCTTATTAAACTTAGTAAATATGATCTTAGTCTTGACCATACTCTCATTCTTTCCTCCTTTCTTTTCTGGGAAAGAACCACTAATTCTTTTCATTTTCCTTATGGCATGCTCACTCCCACTTTGTTCGATATTGCTGCCATAACCGGCCTTTGACCTGAAGGCAAACTTGTTCTTCCTTTCATGAAGGTTCCTAAACCTCATGTTGAGCCTTGTTGGGATAAGTTAACTTATACCCATTTCATCCAACTCAATGCCAAATCTGGTAAAGTCACTGAGAAAGAGCATGTTGCCTTTCTCATGGTTTGGCTTTCAGCTTACTCCTTCCTCTAAGAAGAATCGTTTGGAGTCATTCAATGCTTACTTCTCTTCCTTCCTAAAAATAAAAAAACATACTCCTCAACTTGCACCTTTCTCTTCGAGAACTCGAGGACATGAGTGGTTTACTCGAAAATTCCCTTGTGACACTCCGGGTGCACAATCTAAAAGTTAGAAATTTGGAAGCAGTTCTTATCTTATGATCTCATATACTGTGGCTTTCAATTGAAAGATTTCAAAGTCTTCCAGTACCAACCTCAATGGTAGTTCGTCAATTTTGGCTAAGCCAATTTCGACCAACACCTTGCTATATTTTCAAATCCCAAATCCTGATAGAAGACATGGAGAATGGCGAAGAGGGCTTCAATGACTTAGAAAATAAAAAGGGTGAAAAACCTTTGTCATTATGCCCAGTTCCTTTTGAGCTTTCCTATTACTGCACATTGTCTTTCGAGAATGGTGGTCACGTTATTATAATGCTATTCAAGTTGATGAAGCCACCTGCTTTACAAGACTAACAAAAGACATTGCTTATATGCAAAAATCAACAAGGAAACCAAAAGGTACGCATGTCAAGAAATTGAAGCTTTCGAGAAATATTTTCACGTGTTCTATAATCCTGATAAAATTTCTAGAACTATTTCTGAAGCAACTCTTTCTTTAAAAGAAAAAATTTCTTTGAATCAACAAAATTTCAAACTTGTTAATCCCAAAGGCAAAACTATTTTCGAAAAATATTGTCCAAAGTTTCCTCCTTTACCAACAGCAAAATTTGGTTTGGCAAAAAGTTTATATGGTCCTGAATGGACTAGACGTGTAACTCCTGATCTTCTTTTTAATCATCTCAAACCTCTTGCAAAAAGAGTTACTTTAACTAAATATACTTTGGACAATTACCCTTTCATATCTCATTTGGATATAGAACATGTGAGAATAGTTTCTAAGAACTTCATGGTTCAAGGTAATAACATAAACATTTCTTTTCTTTTTCTAACTTATCCCAATCTTATACTTACAAGTTTCTTTTCTATTCCAGCTCAAGAGTGCAAGCTCTCGAAGGATGCTAAAAAAGACTAGGAAAGTGACAAAGAGGAAGAAAAGAAATCTAAGAAAAGGAAGACTCCGTCCTCTTCTCAAAAACCCTCTGTAAATTTTATTTCGAAAATCTGAACTTATTTTAGATTTAGATTTTGAAACCTAACTTCTTATTCCTTATTTATTTTTTTTTTTAGATTGCTGCTTCTAAATCTCGAAAGAAAACCACGTCAAGTATGGTCGAAAAGAATGACGAACCTTCTGACAAGAGTCCTTCTGCTTCTATGGGCAAGAGAATGAAGCAGATGATTCAAGTACTTCAAAGAAGAAAGCAGTGAAAGGTCAAAAGAAAATTCAATCATCTGAATCCAATGAAGAATCTTTCACGAAGGTAAACTCAAATTTTCTTTTGAATTCAAAATTTTATGAATTTCAAATTTGTACTAACACTATTTTCTTTCTTCACAGGAAATTACTCCTGAAAAACAAAATATACCTCCGAGAGCAAAAGATGTACTAAAGAGAAGAAGGCTCCAAAAGAGAAGAAAATTCTTTCTGTAATTCCACCGGGGAAAACCATTGGAGCTGTAAGCTTTCATTCTCAGTTTTATGCTTTTCTTTTAGCTTTAATTTCTTTTTCTAATTCGAAGTACATTGCCTTCATGTAAACTCAGAGAGTTGGCCAAAGATTTAAAGTTAAGGCCCATAAAAACTCAATCCCAAGTGGAATTGTGGAACAGGTAATTTTTACTCTCTTTTCTTTTGTAGAAGCAAAATACTTCTTGTTCATGTTGTTTGTCTAACTTCAAAATTCCTTTGTTTTCAGATAAACATATCTTCTAGCTCTCAAACTGAGAGTGTGATTCAGGAAGAAAAGACTATTGAAAGTCCACTTCAGGCTACTTCTTCGAAGAAATTATTTTTGAAAGATCAAGCCATGGACAATATTAAGAAAGTATCGAAGAACAAGAAGAGAAGGAAGAAGAAGAAGTACAATCCCCTTATGATCCAAATAAAGAAGATTCTCCTATGGAAGAAGATAATCTCGTGCCTTCTCCTCAACCTATCCCTCAAGAAGAGAAGAAAACTCCTATGAAAGGGACTTTAAATGTCCAATCAGAATCAGAGACTACAGAAAAAATCCCAAGTTTTTCGAGGGATTCATCTAGGTCTACTCCTGTATACACTCCTATAGACTTAGATGATTGCCTCAAAAGTTTGGATGAAAATCCATTTCTGGTTTTCGAAGTCCTTTATGGGGAAGTTTCTTTATCATCAGCCCACTCTGAAGCAACTGTACAAAACCCTTTGAACGAAGCAGATTCAATGGAAGCAGTTCTTCAAAACTTCAAGAAGTTAGTTTTCGAGAAACCCATGTTGAAAATAATCCCTAAGGATCTTCATTACAAAGAAGAGATTCAATGTTACTTGACTATTTTTGATAAGAGACAAAAAGAATTTTCTGAATCTCAACAAGAATGGATCAAAGGTTTCTCAAAATTATATCAAAATGCCCTCAACACTCTTGATCAAATTGAAGAGACTACTTCGAGGTTAAGCATTCAAAAGGTGAGAAGGCTGAGCTGATGGATAAGCTTCAGGATAGCAAAGGCAAAGTTCAAAAATACGAGCAATCCATCAAGCAAAATTATCCAAGGTTGAGGATCTTGAAAATGAGAATCTTCGAATTGAGGCAGCAATTCGAAAACTTCAAGAGGATGCCATCAGAGTGAAGTCACAGCAAGAGAGCTGGAAGCCACCATCTCGAGGTAGAGGTCTTCTCGAACTGAAATTCTCAATTCTGTTAAAGGAATTTCGAGAAGTGCTGTAGACGTTTCGAAAGATATTAGTAATTTGGAAAAATCTAACTACAGCCTGAAGATCCAATATGAAGACCTAATGCATGACTTCGCAAAGATGAAGAATAATTCTCCTTTTTAGTTGCTTCTGCCTCTTTTCGAATCTTTACTATGTAATTTTGAATTTATTTGTTGAGCATGGGCTCAAATTCAATTGTCCTTTGAACAATTTATTTTTTTTTATGCACAATTCTGAGTTCTTGCAAATTTGGCTTATATTCCTTTAAGTATTTCCTGTTTATTGACATTATGCGTAAATCACCAAGCAATTCTCGAATTGAATACGCATTGTTCGAAAGGTCCCTCCCAATTAGGTGACCATTTACCAAACTTCTTAGACTTTTTATCAATTGGCATAATTAACTTCCAAACATAATCACCAACTTGGAACTCTTTTTTCTTAACTCTTCTATTATAACAAAGAGTAATTTGCTCTTTTGTCTAATGATATTTTCGAGAGCAAGTAACCTTTCCTCATCAAGTTCATTTAATTCATCAAACATCAAATTCCAATAATCTTGAGAAGGTAACTCGAATTGCCTTTGAACCCTTATTGATTGCAAATTTATTTCCACTGGTAATATAGCATCATGACCATATACCAATTTGTAAGGAGTTGTTCGAGTGGCTTCTCTTGGAGAATTTCTATAAGCCCAAAGAACTTGATTAAATGTTTCATGCCAATTTCTTGGATGTTGTCCAATATGTCTTTTAATTAAAGCAATAATAATTTTATTAACTGCTTCAACTTGACCATTGGCTTGTGCATAATAAGGAGTAGAAGAAAGTAATTTTTATCCCTTTCGATTCAGCAAACCTAACCATTTTTCTCCCAGTAAACATCGTTCCTTGATCTGTGGTAATGGTTTCTGGTAAGCCAAATCGAAATATGATATTTTCATCAATAAACGAATGATATCTTCTTGAGAAACCTCCCTTAAAGGAATTGCTTCTACCCACTTAGTAAAATAATCAACTCCTACTAGAATAAACTTATGATTTCTCGAAGAAGCTGGGTGAATCATTCCAATCAAATCTAAAGCCCATCCTCTGAAAGGCCAAGGTAGGTTTTATTATTGAATGCAATTCACTTGCTGGAACTTGTTGCACATTTCCATGCTTTTGACAATCTTCACAAGACTTAGCGAAATTGTGACAATCCTTGGCCATTGAAGGCCAAAAGAATAATTTTCTTTTCAAAATCCATTCCATTTTCTTTCCTGCTTGGTGAGCTCCACAAGCACCTTTATGTACTTCAACCAAAGCTAAGTATGCTTCAGTTTCTCCTAAACATCGAAGTAAATTCCCATCAATAGCTTTCTTATAAAGCTCTTCACCCAAAACACAGTAGTTCAGAACTTTATGTTTCAAGTGTTTTTTATTTATCAGGGAAGGATTTTGTATCGGATTCGCAATTTCTCTTCTCCAATCATTCTGATCTAGAAGATTTATATTATGGATATCAAATTCCTTCATTGGAAGCCTTTTTTGAATATCACTAATTTTTCTGAGAGTTCCAATTGAAATTCTATATCCTGAAGCTATTTGAGCCAATTCATTGGCTTCAAAATTCTGACCTCTTGGAATATGTTCAATTTTTACTTCATCAAACATTTCCAGAAGTTTATTGGCCTAAACCAAATACTTAGCCAATTTTGGATCTAAACATTTATATTCCTTAGTTACCTGTTTGATAACTAATTGAGAATCTCCTCTAATATGAACATTTCTCGAATTCATAGTAACTAGAATTTCGAGACCAACAATATGAGCTTCATACTCTACTGCATTATTCGAACAAGGATATTTTATTTCAAACATCATTCGAGTTGGGAATCCTTTGGGTGAAATTAGTAGAATTCCAATCCCTGATCCCATTCTTATGTTTGGATCCATCAAAATATAGTTTCCAAGGCTCTAAGCCTACATATATTGATTCCTCAACTGGAATTGGGGGATGATCAACTAAGAAATCTGCAACTACTTGTCCTTTCATTGCTTTTAATGGGACAAATTTTAATGAAAACTCAGTCAATGCTAACGCCCATTTACCAACTCTACTGTGCAATATAGGTTTCAACAACATGTGCTTTATTACATCAAAGCGAGAAATCACAAATACATCATAGGGTTTGACATAATATTTAAGTTTAGTACAAGAAAAGTACAAACATAAACACAACTTTTCGATAGCACAGTATCTAGTTTCTGCATTATTAAGGACTCTACTCAAATAGTAAACAGCTCTTTCTACGCCATTTTCGTCCTCTTGAGCCAACATGCTTCCAATTGTGGCTTCAGAAGCAGAAATATATAACTTCAAAGGTTTTCCTTGCAAAGGAGGAGTCATAATAGGAGCAGTTGTCAAATATTTCTTGATTTCCTCGAAGACTCTTTGATGTTCATCTTCCCATTTGAAGTTTTCTTCTTTCTTCAATTTCAATAATGGGGAAAACACCCTTGTCTTTCCTGACAGATTCGAGATGAACCTTCGAAGGAAATTCACTTTTCCAAGAAAATATTGCAATTGCTTCTTGGTAGTAGGTGGAAATGCTTCAAGAATAGCCTTAGCTTTGTTTTTATCAATCTCAACACCTTTCTTGTGTACAAGGAATCCTAAAAAATTTCCTACAGATACACCAAAGCACATTTAATAGGATTCATTTTCAAACCATGCTTTCTCATTTTCTCGAAAGCTTGTCTTAAATGATCTAAATGGAAGTCTTTTGATTCAGACTTAACCACAACATCATCAATATAAACTTGCATAAAGTTTCCTATTAAATCATGAAAAATTGAATTCATGGCTCTTTGATAAGTGGCACCAGCATTTTTTAAACCAAAGGGCATCATAACCCATTCATAAGTGCCTATTGCCCCAGGACATCGAAAAGCTGTTTTCGAAACATCCTCTTCGGCAATAAAAATTTGATTATAACCTGAATACCCATCTAACATACTTAAAAGTTCATTTCCTGCTGTCGAATCTATTAACATATCAGCAACTGGCATTGGGTATTCATCTTTAGGAGTTGCATTATTAAGATCTCTAAAATCAATGCAAACTCTTAAAGTTCCATTTTTCTTAATAACAGGAACTATGTTAGAAATCCAATCTACATACCTGGTAGTTCGAATGAACTTAGCCTTTAGAAGACGCTTTATTTCTTCTTTGATTTTTGAAACTATTTCTGGAGCAAATCTTCTTGGAGCCTGTTTTATTGGTCGCTTTTCTGGAAAAGTTGGAAGTCTATGATCCACCAGTTCTCGACTCAAACCAGGCATTTCATGATATTCCCAAGCAAAACAATCTTTATACTCTTTCAACAAGTCAATGATTTCTTCTTGAAATCTCCTTCGAGATTCTGACTTATAAACGTGGGTCTTTTCTCATTCTCCGTTCCCAAATTTATTTCTTCTAAAGGATCTTGAGCTTCCATTTTCTTAATACCTTGAGACAGAATACGTTCGAAACCCAAAGGAGAGTCATCATAGATGCAATCTAACTTTTCGAACTCAAACCCTTGTGTCTCTTGAACATATGTCTCAACCTTTTTGAGCATTTCCTCAAGATACTTCTTTTCAGAATCTCTACTTCCTTCAGAAACCTCTTCAACATTTCAATTTTCCTTAGAAACATCTTCAAAATTTTTACCTTTCGTTTCTGATGAGTTTTCTTCTTCTATTATCTCCTCAATGACTATTCTACCTTCTTGCCATTCGGCCTTAGGGGCCGTTATCTCTTTATTTTGTTTATTTTGATTAGATTCGGCTTCGAGGGCCGCCTCTACCTTCTTTTCGGCCACATAGGCCGAAATTCGAGCCCAAAAGCTCGAATCTATTATGGTTCTGACCATTCAGCAATTTTTGTGGCCTCGAAAAGGCCAACATCACATTGTAACATAAACCCACAATTTGGATTCAATCTTAGTGAATAAGGTATTTTTGTAGGCACCAACATATACTTATCAATCACTTCATATGGTCTTGTCTTCATAACCTTCTTTTCAGTACTCCTCACATCAACAGCATCCTCTTCGACTTTAAAATAGTTTTTGTCCCCATCGACGTAAATTGGTACACCTTCTTTAGTCACATGCAAAGTATCTGATGCATTGAAGATGGAACAACACCTACACCATGGATCCACTCTCTTCCAAGAAGTAAGTTATAGTTTGCTTTCGAATCAACTACAACAAACATAGTGGGTCTCATGATGGTTCTCACTGTTAACTCTAAACATAAGACTCCTTCTGATTTCGAAGTCTTCCCACTGAAATCAGTAATAATCATCTGATGAGGCATCAAATCAAACTTAGTCTTCATCAATTTTTTCATCATAAATTTCGGCATCAGATTTACTGCTGCACCAGAATCTACGAGGACCTTTCCAATACTTACATCTCCAACTAATGCCCTAATAAACAAAGGTTTCATATGAAGTTCCATATCCTCAGTTGGTTTTTCGAATACTGCAGAAGTATTCTGGCAAATCTGTTTGCCAATGTAAGTATAACATATTGGATCCTCACCTATATCATCTTCCTCAAATTCTTCATCTTCTAAGCCTTTTTCAAGTTCCTCAGCATACTCAGCAGGTAATACAGAAACAACTGCACAGATGTCATCCAGACCATCTGCAAATCCAGTTTTGAAATTTTCTGTTAATAAGTCATCTTCATTCTCATCAAAACCTCCGATAACTTGGAATAAAGGCTTCTTTTTCACCACTTGAGCATAAGATTGTTGATTCGAATTTGCTTGGACTTGAATTACTTGAGCATTTTTTGCTTGCATAGGCTTAGGTTGTTGATCGTTTTGTTTAACAATCATGTTCCTCTTTCCTTGTTCCTCGAAAGCAGCCTTTCTCATTCTTTGTGCCCTTCTCCACTGGGTCTTCGTCATTTGAGGCCTATTTCCATAATAAGGTTTCTGGTGAAAACCTTGGAAATTATTCTGATATTTCATGTAGCCAGGACGAACCCATTGATTCGGGGGAGTTGATGATGATGGTACAAAAGTTTGAGGCTTCCTGTCTTCATGAAATTTTGGATTCATGGGCTGTTTTCCCTTATCAAACCTATTCATGTTAACAAGTGCCTTTCCTCCAGAAATGGATTCAGACTTCGAAATCCAACCCTCATAAGAAGGATGAGGCTTCTTGTGCTTATTTTCTTTCTGCTGATGCTGGGCAGCCACTTGCTGATAGTGTGTCTTCATTTCTGATCCACGAAAAGCCTTGGCTGCAGACCTATCGAATACAGCATGACACCTTGGACAAAGTTCAATTGAGGCATCTTCTGCCTTCTTTCGATTTAGAAATTCCAACAAGGATTCACCCCCCTTTTGGATAAACATCATGTAATTCATGATCTCCATCAAGGGCCATCTTTGTGGCCTATCCCACAGAATTGGAATCTTCCAATTCGACCATGTTCACACTTGCAGGTTCAGCGTAGTTGGCATTCACCTGGAGTGGGTCAGAGTCAATCTTCATGGCCATTGGAACCTTTTCTTCGAATTTCAATCTACCTTGTTTGATAGCTTCTTGAATAATATCCCTGAAACGAACACAGCTATTAGTCCAATGTCCATAAGTATGATGATACTTACCATACTTTCGACCTCTTCTCTGTTCTTGAGAAGGAATTTTATGGTCATCACTTAGAGTTATTTGTTTGTATTTTACCAATATATCAAAAATTTGATCTGCTTTCGAAATATCGAAACCATAATTTTTCTTAGGAAACCTATCTTTAGTATCATTATTAGTATTTCCACTAGGTTTCAAAGATTGACAAACATAAGGAGGTCCGGGCTTAAGTTCTGCCACATGAACATCATTATCCTCTATGTCATATTCGAAACCACTATCATCAGATACTTCCAAATATGCTATTTTATCTTTTCGAAAAGTCTTTTCAGGTTTTCGAAATCTCTCCTATTCTTTCTTAAGATGTTCAATTTGCCTAACCTTATCAGCCAATTGGGCCATATCTCTAAGTTGTTGGTTAATCAATTTCTTTCGAATTGAATAATCCAACCCTCCAGCAGCCATTTGGACTAACTCATATTCAGGAATTTGGGTAAAACACCTTGCTTTAATTTGCCTGAATCTATTCAAATAATCGTCTATGGATTCATTCGAAAATCTTTTAATGTTCACTAAATCCATAAGAGTAACTTTTGTTTCCCCTCTAAAGAACTGTTTATGAAAACTTCTTTATAATTGATTCCATGAATGAATAGAATTCGGGGAAAGAGTTGTAAACCAAGTGAAAGCATTCTTGGTTAAAGAACTAGGAAAATATTTCATTTTCAACTCTTCATTATTTGCCAACTCACCTGCTTCGATTTGATATCTAGCTATGTGTTCGACAGTAGATTCTCCTACTTCTCCAGAAAATTTGGTAAATTTGGGAACTTTCCATCCCCTTGGCAATTCAGTTTGCAATACCATCTGGGTAAAAGGAGACACTACATAAGGATGATTCGCAAATCCTACATTAAACCCATGTCTATTTAGGACTTGTTCAACAATTCCAACAACATTTTGTTGCCCCCCTAAGTTATTTTCTCTTATCCTTCGAGAATTTCATCAGCATTCTGATTTCTATTCAGGATAATTCTAGGAGAATTTTCTTCCCTATTTTCGACAGGATTAACAGGATTTAGAATTTGATTATTTTGATCCCCTTAATTCACAGGGGGATTCATATTAGCCACTTGTCTTACTATAGGATTTGTGGGTGCTCCAAACACATCCGCAATCCTTTCCATTTGCCTAGCCAACAAATTATAATTAGTATTTGTTATTTGTACTAGTGGATCAAACACTGTGGCCATTTGTCTTGTCAACATATTTACCATTTCATGATTAATTTCATCCATTTGTTGCCTTAAAGTTTGCAACGTAGAATTTGTAATAGATGAAGAAGAACTTCCCACAAAGGGATTAAAAATGGGTCCACGAGTTACTGTAGGACCTACTGTTGACATAGTTGGTGGGGCTGTCCCAGAATTTGGGACGAATCCATATGGCAACCCATATACGGGTTGTCCATTTTGAGACATAGAAATAAAATTAGGTATAGGGATAGTAGAACCAATTTGACTTATTACAGGTTGTTGCGGTTAAGTAGTAGTAGTAGTTGTTGATTGTTCTCTGTTAACACTACTATTTCCATTCACTCCATTCTCATTGTTATTCACAGACTCATTTCTTTGGGATGGTGAATTCTCAGAATTCGTAGCATTAGTTGTTATATCCCTATTGTTGTTTCCAGTTCCGGTTTGTCTTGAACTATTAGCCATTTGAACAGATATTATTCTACCACTTCTAAAACGCATGCAAGATCAGTTTTCAGAAAAATCATAACACACATTACTTTTGGCAATTGGGTCCCACCGGGCGTGCCAATTTGTTTGTGGTGAAAAAATCTAATTTCGAAAATTAAATTTTCATCACTTTGATTCTACGAACAATCTGGAGATTAGAATCAGATCCTCTTAAGGGACTCTTTAAAAAGTAGATTTATGGTGTTTCTGATTTATAAAAGACTTTCAAAAGTTCAAGTTTTCTGAAAAAATGGTTGTTTGTTACAGAATTTCACCAAATCAAATACTAAGTTTTAGAAATCCGAAAATGATAAGTTTCAAAGGGTTTGATTTAGAATTCTATCAAAAACTTTATCTTTCACTAAGAATTAGAACTACTTGATTCAGAATTTTATCAAAAGTTCTAAATTTTCACTTGACTTCTTTTAAACTTAAAGAAAATCACAGTTTCAAAATGTTTGTAAGAATACATAATTCAAAGGAAAGAGATAAAAGTGCATGGAATGAAGAATATAGAATGTAAATCACAGAAAGTAAATGAATTGAAAGAAAAAAGTTGCATAAAGATAAAAGTGGATGGGTTCATCACATACAGTCAATCCTTGTAAACCTATTAGTCGCAGTGTGATCGGACGTGAAGGTGTTTAAGGGTATGAGTGTAATGAATTGCCAACCCTTATTACATCAAGAGTTCACCTATTTATAGTTTCCTAATCCTAACAGCTAACTAATGTACATATGACACGTCATCTATCCCTATGTGCTAGCAGCCTGCATGCTTGCCACGTTATCTGCTAACCAGAAAAATACTTTTCTTCTTTAAACTTTTTCAAATGCTTTCACTGAAATGTTGCCATTTGTCCTTGATCAATAAACTTCTGTAACTTCCAATAACTATTTTCTGCTATCTTCTGTTTCCTCGAAAAATTACTTTCAAATTCAGAAATCTACCAAGTCTTCAAACATTCTGTTTTCGAGTTTCTGCTCTTTGTTCATCTCGAGATTTTACTGTTCCATTACTCGAAATCTTCTTTCTGGAATTCTGACTTCTTGTACTCGAATTCTGCTTCCAGAACCTCGAAATCATCTTTCTGAATTTCGAAATCTTCTTCTTTTGAAACTTAACCTTTATTGAAACTTGAATTCACTAAATCTTTTCAAATTTCAACACTTGTTCATCCTATTTCACGTGCCACATGTCAAGCTTCATTTGGTTGAGTTAATGGTCATGAAGACCACCGACCACCGTTCATTCTACTTCACTCAATCTCATTATGAGATTTCTTCTCATTGGACGTTAAAATGGTCTTATTAATGACACTAGAACCTTTTCACTCCTATAAATAGGAATACTTTTGCACAATCCTTTCATAATTCTTCATTCTTTCTTCTTCCTTTTTTTTCTAAATTCTCTTAAAGAATCTCTTCAAAGAATATGACGAAGTTAATCGCTTTAGCTATTGCGTACAATCCAATCTGGAATGATTCCATTTTTTATGGGATTGACGAAATAGCCAAAGCTATTGACTTTTCCAACCTTTCTCTTTGAAGGTTTTCTTTTGGATTGTACGTAATAGCCAAATATAGGTTCATTTATATAATAAATGAATATATTATTATTTTCCCATGCTGACCTTGATTTCTTCCCCAGGTTGAAGGTGGTTCAACAAATTGGAAAACATATTCTCCTTTTCCTTGGCTCTATCAAAGCATGTGGGGGAGGAAGAAGAGAAAGAGGTGTGGAAGACATGAGTCAAGGACTCATTATAACTTAGGATAGTTTCCTTTCTAATGTATTGGACACTTAGGATAGCTTCCTTTCTAATATATTTCCAATGTATTCGAACTAATGTGATTAGAATTTAGATCATGAATAAAAGAACTATCACTTGCTTTTTGAAATACTTGCAATGTATTATTTCTCGAATTTACACTTGTCTTCTTTCCGAATTCCTAAAGTCTTTTTGCCTTGACTTCAATCAAGAATTTTTCTCCAAGTTAACAGACTTATTATCAAAATTCGAAATGAGGTGATTTTACCTCTTCTGTAAATTCGAAATAGCATCATACCCTTGTCACTTGTGGAATTCGAAATAATTGAAAATCAATTCCCAACAGTTTCTTATAGGCCTTAATCTTTGGCGAACTCTCTGATGTTTTACATAAAGAAAACAAATTTCAAAAACAGAAAGAGAAAGGAAAAGTTTGAAAGATAATATTAAAAGATAAGAGGAAAATTGAAACTTACAGCTCCTATGGTTTTCCCTGGTGGAATTACAGAAAGAATTTTTGGTTTGGGAGCTTTCGTTCCTTTCTTTGTAACTTTTTCTCTCAAAGGGATAATTTGTTGTTCAGGAGTGCTTTTCTGTTAAAAGAAAAGAATAGTTAGATTTTTCGAATTCTATTAAGATTTTGAAATTAACAAGAGAATTCGAAAACACCTTTGAGAGAGATTGTTCATCAGATTTTTCAGATTGACTCTTCTCTTGACCCTTTACTATCTTCTTCTTGGAAGAATTAGAATCATCTGCTTTTTCCTTCTTACTCACAGAAGCAGATTGGCTTTTATCCGAAGGTTCATTATTTTTTCGACCTTACTGGATGTAGCCTTCTTTCAAGATTTAGAAGCAGCATTTTGAAAAAAGATAAAGGAATAAGAAGTTAGGTTTCGAAATCTAAATCTAAAATAAGTTCAGATTTTCGAAATAGAACTTACAGAGGGTTTTTGAGAAGAGGATGGAGCTTTCCTTTTCTTAGATTTCTTTTCTTCCTCTTTGTCACTTTCTCAGTCTTCTTCAGCATCCTTCGAGAGCTTGCACTCTTGAGCTAGAAAAGAAAAGAAACTTGTAAGTATAAGATTGGGATAAGTTAGAAAAAGAAAAAAAAATGTTTATGTTATTACCTTGAACCATGAAGTTCTTAGAAACTATTCTCACATGTTCTATATCCAAATGAGGTATGAAAGGGTAATTGTCCAAAGTATATTTGGTTAAAGTAACTCTTTTTGCAAGAGGTTTGAGATGATTAAAAAGAAGATCAAGAGTTACAGGTCTAGTCCATTCAGGACCATATAAACTTTTTGCCAAACCAAATTTTGCTGTTGGTAAAGGAGGAAACTTTGGACAATATTTTTCGAAAATAGTTTTGCCTTTGGGATTAACAAGTTTGAATTTTTGTTCATTCAAAGAAATTTTTTCTTTTAAACAAAGAGTTGCTTCAGAAATAGTTCTATGAATTTTATTGAGAATATAGAACACATGAAAATATTTCTCGAAAGCTTCAATTTCTTTGATATGCGTACCTTTAGTCTTTTTGGTAGATTTCTGCGAAGGAGCAACGTCTTTTGTTAGTCTCGAAAAGCAACTAGCTTCATCTACTTGGATACTAGAATAGTATTTAGACCACCACTCTTCGAAATACAAGGTGCAGAAGTGTGAAAGCTCGAAGGAGACTGGGTCAATAGACAAAGGCTTGTGGACCTTTGCTAGTTGTAATTTTTCGAAGCCCTTTTCTCCATCAACTAAATCCTCTATTAAAATTTGGTCTTCTGAAGTATAGAAAGGTGTAGGACGAAGCTGACTTAGACCAAATTGACGAGCTACTAGTTGTGGTTGGTAATGAAAGACTCGAAAGTCTTTAAGTTGGAAACCACAATATAGAAGATCAGGAGTTAAGAATTGTTTCCATATTTCTAAACTTTCAGATTGTGCACCTGAGGTATCACAAGGGAATTTTCGAGTAAACCATTCAGGTCCTCGAGTCCGAGATGAAAAAGGTGCAAGGTTAGGAGAATGTTTCTTGAAATTCAGAAAAAAGGAAATATAAGACTTGAAGTGTTCAAGACGATTCTTTTTGGAGGAAGGAGTAAGGTAAGACAACTTATAACCTTCAGCAGAAGTAGGAAGATTGGTATCTGAAGGTTCAGAACTCTCGAACTTATCTTGAAAAATTGCATTTAGCCAAAATTGAAGGAACCAAAAAGGACCACAAAGGTTTCGAACAGGGTCTTTTAACTTGAGGGTTCCAATAGCTTCAGAATGCATGTCATAGACATGAGCTAAAAGGCACCTGTTTAGATCAATTCTAATACCTTTGGCTAACATTTGAGCCATAGAAAGGAAAGATTTGGGAATCTGATTGGATCTAGAACAGAAAATGAAAGCAGACAACCAATAAAGAAGGAATCCAACATGTTCATTCTCAGAGACCTTACCAGATTTGGCATTGTTCTGAATGAAATGAGAATAGGTCAGTTTCTCAAAATTTGGCTCAATGTGTGGTTCAGGTACTTTCAAAAAAGGAAGAATTAATTGGCCTTCAGGTCGAAGGCCAGTAATGGCAGCAACATCAAAAAGTGTTGGTGTAATTATGCCATAGGGTAAATGAAAAGAGCTGGTAGATCTTTCCCAGAAAAGAAGTGAAGAAAAGATCAAAGCAGGATCAAAGCTAAGGTCAAACCTACTTAGTTGAATGAGATCGAAAATACCAAGTTGCTTCCATAAAGCCCCCATAGTATTTTCGACCCTATTCAACCACATGACATAAGAATCTTTTCGAGCAGGAGGAGTTGCTCGAAAAGCATCACTAATGTTTTCGAGATGGTCCGTTCGAATTAAAGACCTAAAAATTCGAATTTTTTCCTTTTTCAAACTTGGGAAAAACTCATCGTATTGATTAAGGGAGGAAGAAGGAGTATATAGACCTAAGAAAGCAAATTGTTTTTTTCCTAATTGAATAAGGAATGAGTACCTGGGAATTCCATATAGCTATTTTCTCTTCAACATTTTCAGGCTCAGGGACATAGACTCTATCATCCCTAGCAAGGAGATCACCTTTAACAATGGCAAGTGGTACTGGGACAGAATCTTCAGAAGCCATTAATGAAGTCTTGAGGTTCTTGAGAGACAAAACAGAGAGTAATGCTATGGTGCAAATGAGCTGAAAACACCTCAAGAAAGGTAAAATCAAAGACTTTGAGATGTTTAATCGGTGAAAATCAAGATTAAAACGTCAAAAAACTGATAAAAAAGCATAAAGATTTTACCTTGAGAAAGAAGAAAAAGACGCCGTGAAGAGAGAATAGCAAAGGTTTGGTTGGAGGTTGAAGATGAAAAGTGAGAAATGAAAAGTTTTCACTTAGTATTTATATGAGAGAGAAACAAACATGATTACAAAGAAGTTTAAAAGGTAATCATGATTGCACGTTTCTTGAAACAGTGAGCTAATAACCCAGAAACGTGGGAAAGTCAGTTAGATTTCAAAAAAGTAATTGAAATATTAATTTAATTGGAAAATGAAAAGTTTTTATCTGAAACATATATTTAAGTTTTTCTTTTAAATTTTGAATAATTGTTATTTGGAATACCAAAGGTTTGTTCCAAAAATATCTCTTTCTGCAAAAATAAATTATTACTTGAAAGAGACTATTTTTGGGGGGGCATCTGTTGGGATTTGATTTTCAATTATTTCGAATTCCACAAGTGACAAGGGTATGATGCCATTTCGAATTTACAGAAGAGGTAAAATCACCTCATTTTGAATTTTGATAATTAGTCTGTTAACTTAGAGAAAAATTCTTGATTGAAGTCAAGGCAAAAAGACTTTAGGAATTCGAAAAAAAGACAAGTGTAAATTCGAGAAATAATACATTGCCGGTATTTCAAAAGGCAAGTGATAGTTCTTTTATTCATGATCCAAATTAGAATCACATCAGTTCGAATACATTGGAAATATATTAGAAAGGAAGCTATCCTAAGTGCCCAATACATTAGAAAGGAAACTATCCTAAGTTATAATGAGTCCTTGACTCATGTCTTCCACACCTCTTTCTTTTCTTCCTCCCGCACAGGCTTTGATAGAGCCAAGGCAAAGGAGAATAGGTTTTCCAATTTGTTGAACCACCTTCGACTTGGGGAAGAAATCAAGGTCAGCATGGGAAAACAATAATAGTTTCATTTATTATATAAATGAACCTATATTTGGCTATTACGTACAATCCAAAAGAAAACCTTCAAAGAGAAAGGTTGGAAAAGTCAATAGCTTTGGCTATTTCGTCAATCCCATAAAAAATGGAATCATTCCAGATTGGATTGTACGCAATAGCCAAAGGGATTAACTTCTTCATATTCTTTGAAGAGATTCTTTAAGAGAATTTAGAAAAAAAAGGAAGAAGAAAGAATGAAGAATTGTGAAAGGATTGTGCAAAAGTATTCCTATTTATAGGAGTGAAAAGGTTCTAGTGTCATTAATAAAACCATTTTAACGTCCAATAAGAAGAAATCTCATAATGAGATTGAGTGAAGTAGAATGGACGGTGGTCGGTGGTCTTCATGACCTTTGAATTAGCCAAATAAAGCTTGACACATGACGAAGGGAAGAGTGTAGTCAAAATCTCGAAAAGAGAAAAACTCATTAAGTTCAAGTGTCAAGAAAAAACTAAGTCTTAAAGTTAAGGATTTTCTCGAATCCATGAAGTCAAAATTCCAGAATGAAGATTTCGAGAAAACAGAAAGAAGATTTCGAGAAATCAGAAAGCAAGAATTCGAGAAACAGGAACAGAGAATTCGAAGACAAGATATCTGAAGACTTAGAAGATTTCTGAAGAAATCAAAAGGAAGTTCGAAAAGTCAGAAGACATAAAGAAGACAGTTATTGAAGATCAGAAACGGTTTTCTGGTTAGCAGAAGACGTGGCAAGCATGCACGCTTCCAGCACATAGGGCTAGATGATGTGTCATATGTACATTAGTTAGCCGTTAGGATTAGGAAACTATAAATAGGTGAACTCTTGATGTAATAAGGGTTGGCAATTCATTACACTCATACCCTTAAACACCTTCACGTTCGATCACACTGCGACTAACAGGTTTACAAGGATTGACTGTATGTGATGAACCCATCCACTTTTATCTTTATGCAACTTTTTTCTTTCAAGTCATTTACTTTCTGCAATTTACATTTTGTATTCTTCATTCCATGCACTTTTATCTCTTTGCTTTGAATTCTGTATTCTTACAAACATTCTAAAACTATGATTTTCTTTAAGTTTAAAAGAAGTCAAGTCAAAATTTAGAACTTTTGATAAAATTCTGAATCAAGTGGTTCTAATTCTTAGTGAAAGATAAGTTTTTGATAAAATTCTAAATCAAACTCTTTGAAACTTATCATTTGTGGATTTCTGAAACTTAGCATTTGATTTGGTGAAATTCTGTACCAAACAACCATTTTTTCATAAAACTTGAACTTTTGAAAGTCTTTTATAAATCAGAAACACCATAAATCTACTTTTTTAAAGAGTCCCGTAAGAGGATCTGATTGTAATCCCCAGATTGTTCGTAGAATCAAAGTGATTAAAATTTAATTTTTGAAATTATATTTTTTCACCACAAACAATAGCTTCACGAAGGACTTAAAAAAAGGAGTTAGAAGAAAACATATCAAGCCAATACTCTGAAAAATTCTACGCTGCATTTTCTCTGATAAATTGTACACAAATTTTCATATCCTGAATAGTACTCAGTTACCTTGTACAACTTCATCTCTGTTTAAGTTAGGAACTTCTATGTAGTTCATTAACTTAGACAAATTTCTTTGAAACACTGTTAAGAGTCTGAGAGCCTGGAGAGGCTTGGTGGAAGAAAGAATACTCGTTGTTTGAGCCTGGAGAGTTTTGTTATTTAAAGAATACTTGGGTTCTGAGCCTGGAGAGGCTTGTCTGTAAAAGAATACTCGGGGTTAGAGCCTGAAGAGGCTTTACTGTAAAAGAATATTTGTAATCTCTGAGATTGGTGGAAATTCTTTGCTGTTTGGCTTTGGGACTAGACGTAGCTCACCGTGGAAGTGGGTGAACTAGTATAAATCTTTGGCTAAGTCTTCTCTTACCCTTAACTCATTTATTTGGTTATTACTATTAGATTCGACTTTAAAAGCCGATGACATTACTGAAAAGCCAATTTGAGATGAAAAAAATTATTAAATCTCAAGGAAATAGTGGCTTATATAAAAGAAGAGGATAAATTAGATTGTATCTATGATGATGCTCCGCTTGGGTTCGAGACAGATACCAGTTCGAAAGGATTCAGCATGAAAGCTCAAGATACTTTGGAAGAGATAAACTTAGGAGATAAAGGTACATATAGACCTACTTATATCTCGAAATTGCTCGAGCCTCAATTTAGACTTGAGTTAATTGAACTTCTGAAAAAATATAAAGATTTTTTTGCATGGGAATATGAAGAAATGCCTTGTTTAGAAAGAAACTTGGTCGAACATATTTAGCTGAAAGTAAGTTAGAAACGACCTTCGAGACCGAAAATGTAACAAACAAATTGGCCCCACTGGCCAAAAATATATTAGATTCGGCTTTAAATGCCGATGACATTACTAAAAAGCCAATTCGAGATGAAAAACAACTATTAAATCCTGAGGAAATAGTGGATTATATAGAAGAAGAGGAGAAATTAGATTGTATCTATGATGATGCTCCGCTTGGGTTCGAGAAAGATACCAGTTCGAAAGGATTCAGGATGAAAGCTCAATATCCTTTGGAAGAGATAAACTTAGGAGATAAAGTTACACATAGACCTACTTATAACTCGAAATTGCTCGAGCCTCAATTTAGACTTGAGTTAATTGAACTTCTGACGCAATATAAAGATTGTTTTGCCTGGGAATATGAAGAAATGCCTAGTTTAGAAAGAAACTTGGTCGAACATAGACTTCCTTTGTTTCCTGGAAGAAGACCAGTGAAGCAACCTCCTCGAAGGTTTGCACCATAAGTTATTTAGAAAATAAAGGAAGAGATAGAAAGGCTACTTAAAGCCAAATTTATTCAAACAACCAGGTATGTAGAATGGATCTCGAATATTATTCTTGTTATAAAGAAAAATGGGAAACTTCGAGTATGTATAGATTTTCGAAATTGAAATGATGCAACACCTAAAGATGAATATCCAATGCCTATGGCTGACTTGATAATCGATTCCGCTGCTGGGAATGAAATGATAAGTATGTTGGATGGGTATTCCAGATACAATCAGATTTTTATAGCAGAAGAGGATATTTCAAAAACTGCATTTCAATGTCCTGGTGCTTTAGGAACTTATGAATGGGTAGTCATGCCTTTAGGAACTTATGAATGGGTAGTTGATACAAAACCACCTTCAACGAAGAAACAACTGCAATCTTTATTGGGTAAAATAAACTTTTTAAGAAGGTTTATTTCTATTCTGTCAAGAAAAGCTAAGGTTTTTTCTACCTTGTTAAGGTTAAAGAAAGAAGAGGAGTTCGTATGGGAACCTAAACATCAAGAAGCCTTCGAGGATATTAAGATATATTTAGAAAATCCTCCTGTGATGGCTCCTCTTGTTCGAGGAAAACCTCTCAAGTTGAATGTATCTGCATCGAATGAGACTATTGCAAGCATGTTGGCTCAAGAGGATGAAGATGGATTCGAAAGAGCTATCTATTATTTGAGTCGAGTGTTATATGATGCAGAAACAAGATATTTTTCAATAGAGAAACTTTGTTTGTATTTGTATTTTGCTTGCACAAAGTTGAAATATTATATAAAACCTTTCGAGGTTGTTGTATTTTCTCATTCTGATATAATAAAGCATGTGTTATCAAAGCCAATTTTACATAGTAGAGTAGGAAAATGGGCATGGGGCTTAACTGAATATTCCTTAACCTATCAACCACTTAAAGCTATTAAAGGTCAATTTGTTGCTGATTTCATGGTTGATCATTCGAACTTAGAGTTCGAAGAAATAACTTATGTGGGAACTAAACCCTGGGAACTATATTTCGATGGTTCGAAGCATTCAGGAGGGTTAGGAATCGATGTGTTAATAATTTCACCTGATAAAATTCCTACTAAGTTAATGATTGAAGTAAAATATACTTTGTCAAATAATGAAGTAGAATATAAGGCTTTGATAACAAGACTCGAAACTTTGTTATCACAGGGTGCTAAAAATGTTATTATTCAAGGAGACTCACAACTAGTTACTAAACAATTAACTAGAGAATATAGGTGTATCAATGAAAGGTTAATGAAATATTTCTCTCAAGCAGAAAGATTGCTCTATGAGTTTGATGAAGTAATTATTCATCATATCCCTCGAATTGATAATGAAAAGGCAAATCGTTTAGCTCAGGTAGCATCAGGATATAAAATTTCGAGTAAGAAACTTAAGAAGTTGATCAAAATAAAAGAACAACTTCCTCTCGAAGTTCAGATTTGTTATAATGGCCATGACTTAGATTCAAATGATTGGAGAAAACAAATATTCGATTATCTAAAAAATCCTAATGGCCAAGTAGATCGAAAATTAAAATATAAAGCAATCCAATATACAATCTTAGGAGATGAGTTGTATAAAAAATCAGTAGATGGAAATCTTCTTCGATGTATAGGGGAGAAAAAAGCCTATTTGGCTTTAACAGAAGTTCACGATGGAGTTTGTGGAGCTCATCAATCTGTAGAAAAAATGAGATGGGTTCTAAGTAGGCAAAAACTATATTGGCCTACTATGATAAAAGACTGTTTAAAATATTCTAAGTCTTGTGAAGAATGTCAGAAACATGCTAACATTCAGCATGTTCCAGCTAGTGAATTGCATTCGATTATAAAACCATGGCCATTTCGAGGTTGGGCTTTGGATTTGATTGGACAAATACATCCACCTTCATCTAAATCCCACAAGTATATCCTAGTGGCTATAAATTATTTTTGGAAATGGGTCGAGGCAATTCCATTAAGAAATGTTGATTAGGAAGATGTTATTAATTTCATCGAAGAAAACATAATTTTTCGATTTGGAATTCCTGAAACATTAACAACTGATCAAGGTTCAGTTTTTACTGGAAAGAAAATGCAAAACTTTACAGAATCCAGAAATATTAAGTTACTAAAATCAACTCCCTATTATGCTCAGGCTAATGGTCAAGTTGAAGCTGCCAACAAAATCATTATTGTTTTAATAAAGAAACATATTGGTAAAAAACCAAGAAGTTGGAATGAAACTTTAAATCAAATTCTTTGGGTTTATCGAAGTTCTCCAAAAGAAGCAACTGGAACTGTTGAGTCTCAGAATTAATTTAAGTATTTAAATTAAATTCAAGACTCATTATCCTTGGTTTTAATGAGTAACAAATTAGACTAGACTATAGGAAAACAGGTGCTACTGAGAAAGGTATTTTTCTGTGTATTTCAGGAAATTTGTAGAAGCAACCTGCTGAAAGAAGAATCCTACTGAAGAAGAACAACATACCAAGAAAAAGAGAAAAGCATTGAAGCAACTCTCTGAAGATGTCCAACCTATTGAACCAAATAAAAAGACTAAAAGAAATGGAAAAGGAGAAGGAAGAAGCAACAGACTAAAAAGAAGAATAATACAGCAAACTATCTGAAGAATTGATCAACCTGCTGAAATTATATAGACAGAAGAAAAGAAGCATATCTGCAAGCTAAATTGAAGAAAGTCTTCAAGAAGATCGCCAATCAGAAAGCACACAAGAGTATTACTTTCAAAGCTGCAACATTAAAGAAAGAAACCAGGTTAAAAGAAAAGCAACATTCTGCCAATGACAACTATCTGAAGAAGTCAAGCTATCTAAAGAAGTTAAGTCATTTGAAGAAGTCAAGCTATCTGAAGAAGTTAAGCCATATGAAGAATCAAGCTATCTGAAAACATCAAGAACGAAGAACATTCAACACACTGAAATGTCCAAAATCTGATGAAATGATCAACATGCTGAAGTGATCAACTTTCTGAAGACATACAACATGCTGAAGAATGTGAACTCACTAAAGACTCTCTCAACTCTCTGAAGACGTGTTTAAAACTTCTACGACGAGAAGCTTCAACAAAGGCAAAGACTCTCTACACAAAGACCTTAGGGGTTTTAAATGTCTTATGCCATCACCTACAAAAGGAGTAGAAAAAAATCTATTTTCCTCGTTCTAAGGAATATAGTACATAAAAGAGGAAACCTATTGCAGAAAAGCAAATAGAGGTCCGAGATAGGTCAGCGCTGTTGAACACTTACTTCTGTACTGACTCTGCAATACGCTATCAGAAGTTTGAATCCTTACAAGAAGAAAAGAAAAATTCTCAAAGGATAAAAGAGAAGTACAACGGATAAAATTATCATCTCTATCCAGACAACAGACTTCGTTCAATGAAGAAAGAGAGAGAGAGAAGAAAGCTAACTCGCTGAAGTATCAACTACACTCTCAAGAAATATTAATGAGCCAAGATAGAGAAATATCAACTTGCTGAAGACGAAGAAAATCTCTCAAGAATAAGAGCTTATCTACAGTGTGTCAGAACCAAGTCATCTGCACACTTAATCTGTTTAAGAAAGAAGCTACCAAGTGAGAAGTTATTTCACAACGGCTCTATGAGCTTAATTATCTCTTCTCAACGGTATACTCTAGACTCTTCAATGGCTATATTTCCAGAACATATAAATAGCCTCAAGAAAGTTTTCGAAGATGTTGGAAGAAGTCGGCAGAAGTTGGCAGAATGAGAATTTGATTTACAGTTGTTTGATCGGGTCAGTTGGTCTGTTGACCAAAATTCCCAAAGTATCATTCACAAGAAGCCAATCAAAATGGGCAGCCATGAATACCCAACCATCTATCTTTGAACCATGGCAAATATTAAGCCCACAGAAGCGAATGACCATGCTCAACACAGATCATATCCAGCCAACCTTCTGATCCTACAGAGATGAATTAGAGCTTAGAATTATACACTTATATCTCTGTTATTCCTTGTACTTAGAATTTATTCTTTGTATTCTGAGTTGTACTCAGTAATCTCTTTGTACAAGAAAACTGAACTTTAAGTTTCCCTGAAACTTAAACCCATTCATCATTGTAAACACAATATGTGTCTGAGAGCCTGGAGAGGCTTGGAGGAAGAAGGAATACTTTGAGAGCCTGGAGAGGCTTGGAGGAAGAAAGAATACTCTGGTAGAGCCTGGAGAGACTTGATAGAAAAGAATACTTGTGTAGAGCCTGGAGAGACTTGATAGAAAAGAATACTTGTGTTAGAGCCTAGAGAGGCTTGGTTGATAAACAATACTTGGATTAGAGCCTGGAGAGGCTTGGTAGAAAAGAATACTTGTATCTGTGATTAGATAGTGGAAAATCTAGTGGTGGTTTGCCCTGGGACTGGATGTAGCTCACTGGGTTAGTGGGTGAACCGGGATAAAATTCTTTGTGTAAATTTCTCTTTACCCTTAACTTTTTACATTCTGTTGTTATCTATTTATTTCTAATCAAGGAAGGGTTTGAGAAGTGAATTTACATTTATCACTGCTAAATATTATTAAGCAAATATTTTGAAAAAGAGTATTTACTGAACTCTCTGAAGTGGTTCAGCAAGTTCTCTAATAACTCAGTTTTCAGCAAGTAACTGAATCTATTGTATAATAGTATAAAAAAAATTTGAACAACTGATTTTATATTTTGAAGTAAATATTTAATATAGTCAGGTTTTAACAGAGTTCGGAGAAATGTTTTCATTAAACCTTCTGAAAGTAATTGTAGAAAGCTTATATGTTTCATCAAAGTCAGCAAGTCTCAGAAAAAGTCATTTTCATAGCTTTCGCCTAACTCTAATAATCTTTATTATCTATTATGTCCAAATTTTTTGTCTTAATCTGAGCAAGTGCATCATTTTGCTTAACAGTACATTTGGTTACAGCAATTTCGAAATCAACCCTCTTCTCTCTTGCTTCTTCGAGTTTAGCCTCCAAAGATTTAATACGAGTATCCAATTCTGCAATTTTAGTATTTCCAATCAAAACATGTTCTGAGGCTTTATTGTAAGTTTCTTTCAGAGTTCCAAGTTCAGCGAGCCCAGTCTTGTATGTTTCAGAGGAAGAGTCCTCTTCAAGTAAAGAATTTGAAAGTTGCATCACCGCAGACTTGGACTCTGTGATGAATGAAGTCAATCGAAGAAAAGTCCTCGAAGAAGGAGGAGGAAGTTTATCAAATTTAGCCGAAATAGAAGTAATCAATTTATCCAACTTCTATCTAAAGTCTTCTTTCTTCAAATTCTCAAAGTAATCATCAAATAAAATCAAGGTCTTCAAGTCATGTAAAAAAGGTAACATTGAAGGGCCTTTGATTTTCTTCTCAACTTGATTCGAAGACTGATGAGACTTGGAAGAAAGAGAAATTTTATTGGACAAAAGTTTGTCCATAACAGCCAATGGATCTTCATCGAAAAGTTTGTCCAAATCAACTGTTTCAGAAGGATGATCAGATTCAGTATTTGAAGTTGGATGAAATTAAGGATTCGAAGGTTGATAGGAAGAAGTGCTACTCGAAGTATTATCCTAAGAGTCTTCAGACTTAGGTTCTTCTTCATCTTCTTCATGTTGCACATTCTGTTGTGTTGCCTTAGCAGAAGTGTCTGTAATTTGAAGAACTTTGGGAGAGAGGGGCTGAAGTATTTCTCGAACAGGATCTGATGTTTCAGCCAAAATCCTTTCCAAATGTTGAGCACCTTTATCAATAGAATTATCAGAATTCGAAGTTGCTATATCTTTTGTTTCAACCTGAGTCTTTGATTTTTCAGTTTCTTTATCCTTAGGAACAGAAGGAGTTCCCTATGGAAAAGGAAGGATGATTAAAAAATTAAAGGGGAATAGAGCAAAGAAAGAGACGAAAAGTTCAAAGGATAAGAAAATTATACCTTGGTGGAAACTGACTTTGTTTTCTTGCTAGTGTCAATTTTCTTTTTGCCCTTTGAGGCAAAAGCAGCAGGAGTCTAAGGGAAAGATTCAAAAAATAGAAACATGAGGGCAAAAGAAAAGTCCAAAGATTCATTCGAATTAGAACAAAGAAAGGCTTTTACTTGAGAGATTTTTAGTGCGACAGAATTGGAAATTTCTTTAGAGGAAGTGTCAACATTGACATTCTTCGAAGCCTATAATGATTCGAATGAATTAAATACAATAACAAAATGAACTTTGAAGAAAAAGTGTAAAGATACTTACAGTGGATTTCTTCGAAGATTTTGAACCAGAACCACCTGTAATAGCAGTAGATTGAGAATTCACAATTTTAATTCTCTTGGCCTATGGTTGAGAACCCTGGTCACTTTCCCAGTTTTCCTCCTCATTAGGATTGGTGAAAACTTTTTCAGCAGTAGCTAAGATGAAAAACAGAAAGATTAATTTTACCAAAGAGAATTAATGAAGAAAAATTTGAAAATTATATAAAAGAATACCTTGAGGAAAATTTACAACCCTTCCAGCCACATAAACTATATCTTTTGGGAAACTAAAAGGATAGGTCAAGGTATTGTATTTGGTTGGAGTAACTTGCTGCTTTAAAGGAGTTTTGTACAATTCGAAAAGAAATACTGGCTTAAACCAAGAAGGAGATGGAATAGGTTTAGCTAAGGCAAAAGGAGCATTTGGTAAAGAAGGAAACTTTTGGCAAAATTGTGATGATCATTTCGATTCATAAAAGAATGAAGGTTTGAAATTTGTTGCTTTTTCATTCTTTCTATAATTTTTTCCTTCAAAACTAAGGTTGTCTCAGCAACAGTTTCAGCTATTCGGGGAGGAGGTTTATAACCCACTTTAAAATATTTCTCAAATTTTTCAATTTCTCGAATTGCATACCTTTTGTTTTCTTCTTGGAATCTCCTTTCTGCACATAAGGAACATTTCGAGTCATTCGAGATGTAAAGCTTTCCATAGTAACTTGAAAATTGGAAACTAAGCACTCCACCATTCTTTGAAACTAAGACTAGCATAAAAGGCAGGTTCGAATAGGAACAATGCCAACTCTAATTTCTTTGATATATTGAAGTGTTTAAGAAGAGCGTGAACTTTATCCAAATGAGCATTCAAAAGGCTATTCTCTTTCGAATCCTTGTACATAGGACAAGGAAGAGTTTGACAAATCCCAAATTTCCTAGAGACCAAGTTGGGCTGATAACCATAAATTCGAATATCCTTCTAGGTACTCGAACAGATAGACTGACAACGAAAAACCTCATGCCAAATATCAAGGTTTTCTTGTTGAGCTCCTGGAGTCTCACAAATAAATGGACGAGTAAACCAAGCAGGTCCATTTTTTCGAGAAGTAAAAGGAAAAAGATACTTAGAATGCTTCTGTGTTTTAAGGAAGAATTCAAAATACTTCTTGAAGTTGGATTCAGGATTAGATTTTGAATTTGGAGGAGTAAGGAAAGAAAGTCTCATACCCTCAGGAGAAGCAGGAATTCGACCTGGAGCTCAAATACTAATTTTTCCTTCGAAAATAGCATTGAGCTAGAATAGAAGTAACCAAAAGGGACCATAGAAGACCCCTATTAGTTTAGGTTGCCTTAAAGCAGAAACTCCATCATCTAAAGCATGATTCAAACTAGCTAAAAGAAGTTTGGCAAAATTTATTTTCATGTCCTCAGCAATAAGTTGGGCCAAAGGAATAAGAGAGGTAGGAACTTGCACAGATCTCGAACAAAAGACGGAGGCAGAAAGCCATAAAACCAAGAAAGAAACATACTCAACATCAGTAACAGCATCAGAAAAGAGACATGTTGGCTATGATGAACTGGTTATAAGTGGGTTTTTTCATATTAGGCTTAATCTGAAGAAACATAGGTTTTACATCAGGAGTATGAACTAAGCCTTGAGGAGTTAGACCAGTGATGGTTGTTATTTCGAAAATTGTGGGAGTTATCATCCCATAAGGAGTAAAAAGGTGTTGGTAGTTCTGTTCCAAAAGAACATAGAAGCCATTAACATGGTATAATTAAAGTTCAAATTATACCTACTGAGTTGGATTAAGTCAAAAATGCTAAGTTCTTTCCATTCAGTACTTTTCACCTTTTCAATTTGATCAAGCCAAGTAATGTATGTAGTCTTATTCCAAAATGGAGTAGTTTTGAAAACCTTATGAAGATCATCTAGAAAATCCATTCGAATAGGATTTTTGAACGCTAAGATGTGCTCATTCGAATGAGCAGGAAAAAAGGAAGAAGAATTTCTAAGATGATCAGGGTCATAAGGACCCATGAAATCAAGAGTTTTTTTAGCAATGGAAATTGGGATGAGTACTTGAGATTTCCAAATCAGAAGTTGTTCTGACTCAGCTTGAGGATCGGAGATGAATTCCTCTTGTTTTGAGTAACAATCTCTCCGGAAGCAGGAATGGAAGAAGGATTAACAGGATCCATGGCTGAGCAGATTCGAAATGAAAGAAAGAGGAGTTCGAAAAACAAACACTTGGAGAATCTGAGGGACACTCGAAAATGATAGAGAGAATTCACTGAGAGTAAAAACTTGAGTGGTGAAAAATGAAGGTAAACTCTAACCATTTTTCTTGTGAAAGAGAATTCCCCCAAGGGAACTAATCATCTTCCATTGGAAGACCAATGTTTTCCCAAGAAAGCATTAATATCTCGAGATAAGAAAACATAACTGATCTCGTAAGGAGATCCATGTTTCACATGAAACATTATTTTATAAAGTATAATAACATATTTTCCAAGAAAGACTGGCATGTCTCATGTTAAACATCGTTTCCATAAAGAAACCAGGGGTGAACACCTCAAGAAAATATTATTTCCACCAATGAAACTATGAGATCTCAAATAACATTCTCATAAAGGAAATAACCATCTTTCTTGTGAAAAAGCATTCCCCCAAGGGAATTAATCATCTTCTGTAACGTCCTAATTCCCAAAACTCAGGAATTATGTCGGTTGGAAGCATAAATCCAACATTTAATTAAACATAATTTGAGTGTCTAAATACATATGCATAACATGGACATTACAATATATGTGTCCTACCTAAGCGGAAATAACAAGAGAAACACATGTACAAAATATCCATACAAAAGAATATACGTCCATGGTATCTCCAAATATAATCAAAACCATAGGCTCCAATGCCAAATGAAACACTAAGCTCCAGTTGTGCCATAGTCCTCAATGACCTACCTGGGGATCTAAAATATAACCCACAAACATGGGGTGAGACTAATGCCTCAGTGAGTAAAGCTAAGCATGCATGTGTAGGGTACAACCAAATGACATGCAACAATAATATCATGATATGGAAATGAACTTGCTTCACATAAACAATGATAACTTGAAACTTGATTTAACATGAACTACTAACCCAGCAGTAGGGGTCTTATCACTTTCCTGCAGCTAGACCTGAGCTCAGACTACAAAGGATATGTCCCTTGGGGACATAAAGTCGTCGTCGTTACCTGACGGTCGAAGCCTAGTTTTAGCTTTAACCTGATGGTCCTAGACCTGTGATGGTCGAAGCCTAACATGATTTTTCTTGTCTCTTGAGTTATTTGGTAACATGATATATGAATGGTTTTACTTGAAATGAGCATGACCAAGAAGAATACATTTTTCTTAGCAATGAACATGAGCATGAGCAGTTATAGCAATAAAGCCTAAACTAGGGTTCTAATTTCATAATAGAACCTAAATGGGGAATAATCTCTAATTCATACAACCATTTGAAATCAACAATCAAGCAACTAGTTCATTCACAAGCAAATAGAAAGTGAATAAGAGAGATTAGGGTTCATGAGAGGATTTCACACAAGAAGAGGTGAAGTGTGTGAGCACTACTTACCTCAAGGGAAGTCAAAGAGAAAGGGGGAATGAGTGGAGGGGGTTGGGATGAGCAATCCTTGGCTTCCTTTTCCTTCTCTAAGCTCCCAAAGCATCTTTATCTCTCTAGGGTTCTTTCTCTAGAAGTGAAAGAATGGAAGAAAATGAGAAAAATGAGCTCAAACCGTGTTTTTATGAAGTCTAGCTTGCTCGCTCTCGCTTAGGCTTACTTGAGTGAGAGTGAGGGAGAAAAAGAGGGCTCTGTGGAGTGGAAATTTCGCTCAGTCTCTCTTGAGTGAGCCTAAGCGAGAAAACCAAAACAAATTTCCCTGTTTCTACTGATATTCTCGCTCAGGCGAGGGATTTCTTGCTTGAGCGAGAATTAGCCTGTTTAGAGATAAAAATGAGGCCGGAATAATATAGTGTAGCATATCAAACTAAAGCCCCATACCTTAGCTTTCAAATTCAAGTGGAATCACCTTAATTGGACACATAGATCTCTAGATATTATCGAATTAGTGCACCAAGGTCATTAGGCTTAAAACCCAAAATTAAGCAACAACCTTGGTTGAAGCCCAACGGGGCACACTTTCACGTGAACCATGATGTAAATCATCAATTCAGTTCAATAAGGATAAGGTTAAGGGTTCTAAGTGTCCATGAGACTATGCTACTCTATTCCCTTGTTTCTTTCCATAAAATCACCTTTCTACCTCGGTTCCTTGAGTCTAGGCCTCTCTTCTTCCTTCCCGCCAATTCATTTAAGCTTAGTTCCTTCCATCTTAATCTAATTCCCTAGTTTCAATGTCTCTACTTCCTTCCTCACTTCTTCACCGTGCTAGGCCGTCCACCACCTGGTGGGACTCCTCCTAAGTTATCTCTACAGTCATGTTGGACTTGATACTTGGTTTTCCCCTTCTTAATTCTCTTAAAAATCACAACTCTTAACCAATCCCCTAACCCTTGTCTTATTTTCCCCTCAAATCCCTAAGTCCTCATTTTATTTCTAACTCCCTTCTTGCGTTGGGATTCACAACCTAAGACTTTCGTTGTAGCCTCTAGGTCCTAATTTTTGGGATGTTACAATTCTACCCCTCTTAACTAAATTTTATCCTCAAAATTTGGAGACTGTAACTCCTAAACCAACAACAATTTAGGCAATTGGCTTAGGCTTCTAACCTTATCTCACGCTAGTAAGAAACAAAAGCCAGTCTTATCATAGTCAGGTCCTTAAGGGTTCCCTATTTGGGGTGATAAGTGATTATAGGTCATTAGACTTATTGATAACTAATACCTATTTTTTTCACAACTATGCCATAAGGTGAAGGATGAGAGGTTGAAGAATATAGTCAAAACTTACCCATGACCAACCGCTAACTCTAAAACATGGGAGCAAGACTAACAACTTTCGTCACCTAGGGCCATTCAAACCCAAGCATGCAATCACATTAATATCCAAACATCAGTAAACAACTAGGGCAGGTAAATTGTTCCAATACTACACTAAATACCACCACCTTTGGAGGTTATCAACTCGACTAGAGCACTCCAAGAAAGTTAAGTTCATTCATCCAATCCTGTACAAGCTACCAAATCTCCAATGAATTTCCATTTATCCTAATTTAGAAGTTTCCCAAAAGTTCATGATTATGACTCCATTTCCTATCTAAGTCTTGGCCTTCTGGCTGAGACCCTAATTTACTAAATCAAGAGTTATGATCTAATAATTCTAATGATGCATTAGTTTACCATTGTCATAGGAAGTAAGTTCATTCTAATCAGCACATTCAAAGAACTAAATCAATCGAAGAATCACTCATACCATAATATTCAAAAGTATAATATTACCTTTAGAATAGCTTTCAAACCGATGAGGTAATCACTTAATTGACGGTCCTCCAAATAATAACTCCACTACCCAATAACTAAGACACGTCCTTTCGAATAAACAATGAGGTCTTTAAATTAATTGGAATTTCATAAACACTAACACTTATACTAAAGGTCAATTTCTCTCTAATTCATCACTGAAGTCTGAACCCTGGTTACATACAAACTTAAACTGAAGTCAAGTAAATGTACAACCGACCAAGTCTCACATTCCAAAGAATGGTCATAAACCTATACATGCCCTCATGGCCGAATCCAAGCTAAATCAAGTGACTGATCGATTCATAACTAATAATGTAAGGTAGATTTCAACTTGATCCTAACTGAGGGACCATCCAATCATTCAAGTGATGAGGATACACTAAATAATCAAGATTTCACTAAAGGATTAACATGTACTTGTGAGGACCAAAACCATCTATATGCACACCCATCTTGACTAACTGACGCCCCGAGGTAAGTTAATATAACACCTTGTATAACACCCCAAGGATCAATTATGCTTATGAAGAGAAGGAACCAAATTCATGAGTATAGAAGTTTAGGAACTAATCATGGACTCTAGGGATATTATTCTAGCACCGATTTAGTATAAAAGATAGACCTTGTTCCTTAAATACTAATAATTGGTTGATAAGCATAAAAACTTAAAAGAATTCGTCAAGATACCAACATCCACGATAAGGCCTACTATCTAATGATTAAAATTCACCAACTATCTTTATATAATCGGATTTGCGTCCTAACCCAAATATGAATTTAACATTAAGCTAACGACAACTAACCAAAACCAAAATTAATAACACATGTATATCAGCATTTGACTCACTCAGGGGAAACTTTGAAGGAGATTAAGTTTGCTATTACATTAGAGTTATCCCACTTAACTCTCTCCCACCAAAACATTTCCTTAAGATCTAGGTGCATCTCAGTGGTCCTAGGAGGCATCGAGAAGCTACTCTTGAGGGTGCCCCCCTAGAATACGTTGTGGAATACTACCTCCCTCAGGGACACAACCCCCCTAGGGAAGGGTAATCCCAGAAAAGTCTTGGTTGTTGTGTCTTGGCTTAGAGTTCTAAGTCTGCACCTCGATTAATTAGGCGCTCAAGGTAAAGCCAATTCCGATAATCAACTTTCATAGGTTCTAACTTAACCATTTACCGCACACTATTCTTTCTGGCTTCCAGGTTCAAGGGGGATGTGGTTTGTGCTTAATTTTCTTTCATGTAGGTCATAGGAGCAAACCATTCCTAATTGTCATTCGATAAAGATTCCCTAGCCAAATCATTTAGGGGTCGTTCACGTCTTAATTAAAGATTCGTATTTCAACGCTGCAAGAAACACTAATTCAAATTGACTAATATGATATTTAAATGAATAATATATGAATAATAGTTTAATTTATATACACTCTTAATAATTAAATACAGTTTATAAGGATATTTAATTAATAATTTATTAAGTGTATTTAATATTATCCTTATAATATTAAGTCTATTTAAGTAATAATATATTAAGTACACTTGATTAATATTAATAATTAAATATCCTTATAATTATTTAATATTAATAATACACTTAAATACACTTTATAAGAATATTTAATATTAATAATTAAATACTATTAATAAAGTGTATTAATAGTATTTCATAAATACTAAATCCTAAACCCTAAACCCTAACTATTAATACTATTAAATACTAATAATACAATTTTATAAATACTATTAAATACTATTAGTACTATTAAATATATACTATTAAATACTATTAATAATACTAATACTATTAAAGACTATTAATAATATTAATACTATCAAATACTATTAATAGTATTAACAGTATTTAATAGTATTAATAGTATTTAATAGCATTAATAGTATTTAATAGTACAAGTAGTATTTAATTGTATTATTAGTATTTCATAAATACTATTAAATACTATTGATACTATTTCATAAATACTCTTAATACTATTAATACTACTAGTATTATTAAATATATACTATTAATACTATTAAATACTACTAATAATACTAATACTACTAAAGACTATTAATACTATTATTAATATTAAATAATACTATTAAATACTATTAATATTATTTAATAGTATTAATAGTACTTCTTCCATCCCACTTTACTTGTCGTTCTAGAGAAAAACATTTGACCCATTTTACTTATCATTCTATAATTTCAATGAGCATTTAATATTTTTTTTACCATATATATCATTTACAAATGATAAATGAGACAAATTTTAGCAATAAATAATAAAGGAAACAATAGGAAATTAATTAACATATTTGATGAAATCTAGAGAATTAATTTCTTTTCTTAATTCCTGCATGTGAAAAATCTTAAAAGACAAGTAAAGTGCGACAGAAGGATTATTTAATAGTATTAATAGTATTTAATAGAATTAATAGTATTTAATAGTACAAGTAGTATTTAATAGTATTAATAGTATTTCATAAATACTATATATTAATACTATTAAATACTATTAGTACTACTATATATATATATACTATTAATATTATTAATAATACTAATACTATTAAAGACTATTAATACTATTTAATAGTATTAATAGTATTTATGAAATAGTATTAACAGTATTTAATAGAATTATTGTATTTAATAGTACAAGTAATTTTTAATTGTATTAATAGTATTTCATAAATACTATTAATACTATTAAATACTATTAGTACTATTAAATATATACTATTAAATACTATTAATAATACTAATACTATTAAAGACTGTTAATAATTTAAATACTATTAATACTATTTAATAATATTAATAGTATTAACAGTATATAATAATATTATTAGTATTTAATATTATTGATAGTATTTATGAAATTTAATAGTATTAATAGTATTTCATAAATACTAATATCTAAATCCTAAACCCTAAATCCTAACTATTAAATACTATTAATAATACTAATACTATTAAAGACTATTAATAATATTAACATTAATAGTATTTAATAATACAAGTAGTATTTAATTGTATAAATAGTATTTCATAAATACTATTAAATACTATTAATACTATTTCATAAATACTCTTAATATTATTAAATACTTTTAGTACTCTTAAATATATACTATTAATAGCTATTAAATACTATTAATAATACTAATACTATTAAAGACTATTAATACTATTAATAATATTAAATACTATTAATACTATTTAATAGTATTAATAGTATTTATGAAATAGTATTGATAGTATTAACAGTATTTAATAGTATTATTAGTATTTAAGAGTATTAATAGTATTTAATAGTATTTATGAAATACTATTAATACTATTAAATACTATTAATAAGTGTATTTAATTAATAATTAATATCATTAAATATCCTTATAAAGTGTATTTAAGTGTATTATTAATATTAAATATTTATAAGGATATTTAATAATTAATATTAATTAAGTGTATTTAATATATTATTAATTAAATACACTTAATATTATAAGGATAATATTAAATACACTTAATAAATTATTAATTAAATATACTTATTAAGTATATTTAATGTTAATATTATCCTTATAAAGTGTATTTAATTATTAATAATAATTACTATGAGTGTATATAAATTAAATTATTATTCTTATATTATTCATTTAAATATCTTATAAATATCTAAATAAATGTATTTTAACATATTTATACATTGAATATGAACATTTAATAATATTCACTTAATATTTAAGTTTTGTTGCATTATTTACTGTATGATTTATATTAATTATTTGTAAAAAAATTAATTAAACAATTTAATTTTTGAACATTTATTTTATTTAAAATTAAATATGTTTTTTGTAAATTTTTCCAAATTAAGTTAAAAATAGCAGATTAACAATAATATTTAATTCACATTTACTTTTAATCTTAATATGAAATTATTTCTAAATATAAGGTTTAAGCAGGGTCATAGCCAAGATTTTATCATTGAGGGCCGGAATAAAATATTAAAAATTATGTAAAAAATTAAATAGATTTAAATAAGAATAATAAATTTTATTTAAATAAAATTCTTCGTTCCTTCATAGTACTAAATTTTTCTATTAATATTTCAGTACTAAACTTTTCAGCTATTTCTCTCTCAATATATACAACTAAAGAATTTCTAAGAAAATCATCTTCCATTCAAGAAATATTGAATGAATTATTAGAACTTAAAAAGAAAAGAAAAACAAGTCTTTAACAATTAACATAAATAATTAAACATAATACTTACAAGTTTATAAACAAGAGCAAGCAGTTTAGAAAAACATAGTTGACACCTGACAGATACTATTCTTCAATTTGGCAATTGGCAAAGGAACACCTCAATTATATAGTGGTAGCACTTGAAAAACAAATAAATAATCTGTTTAGATCTTTTTTGTTTTTTATCACCTAATCCTAAAAAATTATTTTCAAAACAAATAAATAATCTATTTAGATCTTTTTTCTTTTTTATCATATCTAAATAAAAAAATAATTAATAGAAAAAGGAAATAATAAAAAGTTAAAACTTAATATTTTTTAAAAATAAAGATAAATAGTAAAAGAGTCGTAAAGAACTAATTAATACTACAGAATCTATAAAATATTTGGGGGTCGAAACATTATTTAATGAAATATATTATATGGGACCTATATAGTTAATAAAAAATTTAAAAATTCTTGGGGGTCGTGGTCACTGCCAGCCCCTGGCTTCGCCCCTGTTTTTAAGTAGTTGGCAATAGCACAAATATTTTGGTAATGGAGTGTGGGCATAAAACAATGATAACACACTACAAAAAAACTGTAATTTACTAGAGGTTAAATTGTCATTTCCTGGCGGTTTAAGACCGCTACGAAATACAATTCTGGCAGTCTAGGAAGTGCCAACATTACGTGTGCCACAAAATGCTTTGTGGCAGTTTTTGCTAGAATGCTGGCAGGACTACCAGAAATTGTTTTGACCATTACTGGTGGTTAAAAACCGCCAGAAATGTTCAATATCATTTCAAAATTAAAATGAGATGAAACATGGGAAAGAATCAAAAGATAATATAATGAAATACATAAATAAAAGAAATATACACTTATGAAATTTTATAAGACTATTGTAAACTAGTTTTCCCATAAAACAAAGCTAATTAACCTCCAAACAAAAGAGAAATTCATGACTTCTGACCTTGTTCTCCATGTTAGTGTTCTTCATTAACATTGGGGAAGCAATTGAATTCAGGCTGCCATCAACTTTAAAGTTGTCCCTCCACATTCTGCTCACTTGATAGAATGGCTCATATAGGTCCACCCTTTTGTGATGACTAGCTAAATTGATGAAGAGCTCATATACTATAAATCATACAAATATTAAAATCATATCTCAAATTGGAAAATCAATGTAATGTAATGTAGACAAGATAAAATGGGAAAAATAAGATTTATCCCCCTATATTATAACAGGCAATTGATTGAAAATCTGGAAATTGGGTTTATTGTTAGAAATTGAATAAAACCTTATCATCAGAAACAACAATATTCAGAAGCATATTAACGTAAGCAAAATATCCAAACTTTATTTGATGCCAATAGCAAAACTTGATATGATAGACGAACTTCTAGCAAAAGGCAGAAGCTGAAATACTCAACTCTTACCAGATCATGCATTTGGATTTCAGCTTTTAATGAAAGAAACTTAAAATTGAACTAATCTCTAATCACAATCTATTCTACAACACTATCAGCATTTTCTGGAGATAAGATATAAAGTCCAAATAAAATTTGCATCCGATTGTTTAATTCCATTCTAACTATTGAATTTGAGAAACTATAACAAGAAAAGGTTTCACTGAAAACCAACAAATAAAATTTAAGGTATCTCCAAAGACTCAAATAATTTAAAGGTGGTTTACTTGTCCAATCTATCAGTTCCTGCTAACAACAACAGCTTCGGAGCAGGACATGAAATTTTTTTTTATCTAAGAGGCCTTCATACCTGTAAGAAAAAATATACACTATTTAATGTGATGATAAAGATATAGTTACTTTCAATTTGATGGCATATTTAGCCTGATTCTACCTGTTTAGAATCAAGTTATCATATTTTGCACAACAAGTTTTGTGGAAAGTGTTACATGTCTCTATAAAGATCCATTTCCAAAATCCATATACCTGCAATATGAGGCAATTAGCCAACAATAATCTAAGAGAACCCCTACCAGCAGTACATGTGGAAAATTAAACAACTCATCCAGGATTTATACACAAGTTTGATTAGAAAATCAATTCCCAAGAGACTTTCAAAAATTTTACACAGAACAGAGAATCCAAATATTCTGTCTTAATCTACACAATACACACAAAATATACAAAATAATTTCTAGAAATGATAAGAAATGAAATATATAAAATTTAATAGAAGCACGAACTCATATGGAATTAATAACACATTATCAATCAAATCCACCTATTTTTTTTACTACTGAGTCGGTCATTAAAAGTTGAAAATTGAGTCACAAGCTGCTTGTGGAGGCTTCCATCCATCCAGTACGTGTTCCTAGATGAAGCAAAAATAAAGAAGAACAATGAAAAAAATGATATTTGCCAAGAAATGCACTTTAGCCTAGGAACTTGGATAACAACATCTGTTTAGACAACAAGCTCTATTCATTCTTACTGTAAAGTGATATAGAAGAGCATTACCTTAAGAGTCAAGAACAAGATACAAGAGTGGTTCTTTTTTTTCTGCACTAAAAAGAAACTTGTGGATCTTATCTTTTTTTTCTGAAATCAAATAAACCTGAAGAAAATAATAATAATGAGATATATTAGAGAGAAAGGCATAGAGAGATTTCCAGTAATTAGAAAGCAAATAAAATTCAAATTCTATCATCAAGGATAAACCAAAAAATAAAGGTATATATATGACTTACAGAGTGGGAATTATTTTGAACTATATCAACTGCTTCTTGATTGCTTAGGTGCTCCAGAGACCATCATATGAAAATATAATAAACTGATTATGTGGCTGCAATTGGTGTACTGACACTACAAAACTTAGTAGCATAGCAAAGCAAATATGGAAAAATTTAATAAGTACGTAACACCACCTGCACATCGTGTAAAGCATTAGCAGCCACCCTCCTTTATAAAATCTAACAAGTATTGTTCATGCATTATGGCACGGTTCTCCTCCCACCATAATCTAGCATGCACTCCCTCAAATCTTGGCTGCACAAACATGAGAGAACACCCAAAATAAATTTCATAGAGCTCTACACAAAAATACAACCATTAAAAACAAACACAATTATAGGAGCACATGAGAACATGAAAGAAACCAGGAAAGAAAAGGAGCAACGAAAACCAAATCATTGCATTTACAAATTATTTGCTACTCCTATTTCTTCTTCAAAAGGTGTCATCCAGAGAGTTTGTTATGTGAATAATTTCTCAAGTCCAGTATGACATGGTATATATTCTAACATTATAAGTTGAAAATGATAAAAGGACACTACCATGCTGATTTTGAAGAAAAAAGATATTAGATGAAATGAAACATAAATACTATCATGTTCCATTTTATTCTATCTTTAAAAAAATTCAAACAATAAAGGGTCCTAATTATATACTCACCTTGCTGGTGTAACATGTCAAGGGTCCTTGTCGCATCCTCTCTGATGTCCTTGTTTCCAGGTTAAATTATAGAAAAAACTATGCTACTAAGATTCATTTTGAATAAGCATAATGTATACTTAGAACATAAAATAGTAAATAGAGAAAACTATAAACTGAGAGTAGTTTAAACAGAGATGTGGCAGTAATAGACATACAAAAGCAGTGAGATAGCACTTCCAAATTAATATAGAGATCATTTAATATTTGTTGGACTCCAACACATTGAAAATGAGTATAGGAATAAACAACCAGATAACCCAACTCTTACACAATAAGGCTCCTCTGTGAAGCCATCATCATAATGATACTAAATCACCATACTCATAATCTGGGTGACCATATTCCAAGACTAGCATACTCCAAGTTAGTTATCAAAAAGCATGTTTTACTTATTTACTCTGTTATCCATAACAGCCCCAAAAAGCACACGATCATTCCTATCCAACTCACCAAATCCACAGTCTAACTAAATAGATAAAGAAACTTTGGTGAAATTAACAAGCAATAAGAGGGTACCAAACAGTAAGAAAAAGCAAAAGAGGAGCCACCACCAGCCACAACGGCTGTGTCACCATAGTTCTAGCTCACTGCCATATCCCCACCCTGTAGTTCCTACAACCAGAGAAATAGCAAAATCAAAAGAGAGAGGTGAAAATCAAGGAGCCAAACAGGGATCAGAGCACGCAAACCAGAGTGAGAGACGCCTCACCTTCGCACGGCCAGCGGCCTTGCTACGCCGCCACCTACATCCTCCCCGCGGCCGTATACGACCATCGCCGCCTTCCCCGCAACAACCTCCGTCATCCTCTTCCAACGTCCTCTCCAGTCACCGTCCCACACCTCAGCGGCATCCCAGTCGTGCACAGCTGTCCTCGGGGACCACCGTGGCCGCCTCGGGCTCCGCGAGCGTCGTTGCACAATCCTCGGCATTTCCATTTCGCGGCTAGTTCCCCCTAGTTTCGCGGCCGCAACACCACCGTGAAAACCACCGACGCACAATCAGAGCCGCCATGCGCGGCCTCTCCTCCCTCACGGCCGCGAACCCCTTCCACCATGACTTCCATGCGCGACCTCTTCTCCCTTAGCTGCCCCTTTCTCACTTTCTCCCAACTAAGCAAACCCTAGCCCAAAAGGTGAAGGCCTCAATGCCATGATCTCCGTCCTCGATGGGAGCAGAATCTGGTGAGACAAAAGAGGAATCTGGAACAGAGTGGGAAGAAATTTGGGGGGAGGGGGAGAGACGGTTAGGGTTCAGCGAGATTGAAGAGTAGAAAGAAGTCTTTAGACGAAAGGAAATGGAGAAAAAAAATATCTTCTAGCTTAACGTGTTAGTGTCGTATAGTGCTATAGAAAATTAAGAAAACATAAAAAATAAATGTGGCGATCTTTAAGCTCTACAAAATATGTTTTAAACTGCAAAAAAAAAAACAAATAATTTATGGCACCTTTAAAAACGCCAAAAAATACATCATTTTCTGGCAGTTTTTATTAACTGCCACTAAATAAATGCTAGTATTTCACAATTTTTTTGTAGTGACAATTTCAACTCTTTAAATAGGAGTCATTACTTCAATCATCTAAACCCTATTTTTCTCATTCATTCACTAAGAACCCATATCAAACACCGTGTGCACCTTCCCTGATAACTCTGACTCCAACTCCAACATGGACAATGTTCCATTCCAAACCCCTGAGGACTTCCTCTTCAACTCTGCTAGTAATGATGAGGGTGATCACTACACGGAAAGATACGAGAGCAACACAGAGCTTGTCAGAGAAGAATTAAAGCTAGAAAAGGAGATCATCAACATCATCATTAGCGGAAATGGAGAAGACCTCAAGCTAAATTCTGGCCAAGCTGTCACCATTTGCAATCATAGTGTCTGGATCGGGTTTGAAGATGAAGAGAACGGAATGTGTCGAGTGTGGGAGTGGCATTGTCACATCATGGTCTACGACAGAGAATTTGGCTCCTCACTTGAGTATATATATGGAACTTACTTTCAGAGGTTTATGTCCAATCCTCCTCATACTGCTAGAGGGAATTGATTGATACTAAGAATTTCTTCAATGATCAAACTCTTTATTTTGTCATCAGTGTAGTTGTATTACCATCCTAGTATTGAAATGCACATTTACTTTTAAAATAAAAATTTGATGTTATATTAATAAAAAATATATATAACATCTGATTTTATGATTTGTATTGTGAGTTTGGCTATGTCATTATATTAAATCTTTTGAACATTACATGAGTTTGCTTGAGCAAATTTAAAGCGTTATCCGGAGTTTTTGGACATTTTTAGTTATAAAAACTTTAAAAGTCAATTTTCTTATCATGAGTGTTTCATCTCAAATAATGAGGTATCTTTAAATTATTAAACAAGTTAGTTTTTTTATTTTGCAAATGTTATCTATAAAAGCATATGGTGATATTAATTACAATTTATTACGTGCTATTCTTTACATCTATATATATGGAGTTGTTAGCGGTGATCAAATAGTTGTGAATAAAAATAATGATGGTGGACAAGTCATTCATCTATATTAATTAATTTAATAATCAATTGACAAATTTCAAAATCATGTAATTGTTTTATAGAAAGGAAGGGGTAAATATGTTTTTATCCCTGAAAATAAATAAAAATTTGATTTTGGTTAGTCATTTATATTTTATTTAATTATGGTCCTCTATTTTATAAAATCATGTGCTTTTAGTCATCTTCATAATTTATATTTTGTTAAGTGACGATGTAGCAATGTTTCTTGTAGATTTTCATATGGGTTATTTTTTGAAATTTCCTGCAAATTTCAAAATTCATAGGAAATCTCTTGCTAATTTTAAAATTTACAAAAAATTTCATAGCAACATCTTTACATAAAAAGTTGGTTTTTTCTTGGAAATTTATAATTTTTCTAGAGAAAATTCACAAGAAATATCATGTGAAATTTTACTCGAGAAAATCCATAAGAGAGTTGTAAATATGTCTTAACAAGGCATAGTTAACAATGAGAACTAAAAACATGTGGTTCTAAAAATTGGAGGACCAAAAAAAATTAAAAGAGAGACCAAAACCAAATTTTACTATATGTAAAATTAAATAATTAAAATATCACTAAAAACTACTTTATGTTGAGTCTCAAAATACTATTAAGTGATTAATAATGTTTTAAGTCTCTTTACCCTAAAAGTTTTAATGAACAACAAATTTGTATCCATCATATGAAAAGAACAGATTCTGCTTATGAGTGCATTCTTTCTATATTTCAGTAAATTTCTGTAAAGAAGTGACCTTCCGAAACTGAACTGAGTTTACAACTTTCTGAAGCAAGGCAACTCTCTGAAGGTCCAACCCTCTGAAGTGGAACAACCTTCTGAAGAGTATCAACCTTCTAATATCAAGAAACGAAGCATGAATATTCTACACAAAGTCAACTTTTTCTTGATACCTTTGAAGTTCAGAGTCTCGTACAAGATTTATCTACAAGTTCTCTGGTTTGGAAAGACAACAAGAGAAATCCTCTGTACGCATTTCAAATTTGTTCACCAAAAGGGAAAGTCTCTCCGCAGAAAAGTACACTGTACCAGTAAGTAGATTCAGCGTTGCTGCTACCTACTCTGCTTCATCTACTGCTACAAGCTACCTCTGTTTTGTTTCTCAACGGAAAGAAGCTATTAGACAACGGGTTTCTAAGGATCTCTAACGAGTCTACAGATCCCCTTCTCTATAAATACAAGAATCATGCAGAAGAAAGAGACAGAGAAGACTTTGATAACAAACTTGCTGAAGTGCTGCTCATTTTATTCTCTATATTCATTTCACTTCATTTGTACACACTAAATTCCTTATCCTGAGTGTAACTCAGTTATCTGTACAATTACCCAGTTTAGGCTCAACTTGTGTAGTTTGTGAGTTTAAACTTCTTCCTTTAAACATTTTTCTGTTTTAGCCTAGAGAGGTTGTGTGTTCAAACAATACTTGGGTTGTTAGCTTGGAGAGGTTGTGTGTTCAAACAATACTTGGGTGTTTAGCCTGAAGAGGCTGGGGTCAAAGAATACTTGTATCTGATCAGATAGTGGAAAATCCAGTTGCGTCTTGCACTGGGACTGGACGTAGCTCACTGAGTTAGTGGGTGAACCAAGATAAATTATTGGCTAAGTCTTATCAACCCTTATCTCTTATTAACTGCTGATTTATCTAACAAGAAGGGTTAGGATATTAGTGATTTAAACTGTTTAAACATAAGCTTTCAACTATACGTTTCAAAAATAGTTTAAGAAATCAGTTTTTGTGAACCTGCTGAAAATATTTTCAGCAAGTACATTCTCCAGTTTCAGAAAGTTGCTTATAAATTTTGTGAAAACTCAGTTTGTGAAAAGGTTTCCAAGAAAATCTGTTTAATCAATTAAAACACTATTCAACCCCCTTTCTAGTGTTTCCTGTGGTTTCTACAGTTGGTATCAAAGCTCAACCTCGGGTTAAGCATCTAACAAGTGCTGAGGAAAGAAGATCCAGATGGAAACCTCAACAAGTAACCCACATTACATTGTTGAAGGTGCTTCAGTCTCTAGGCCCCCAGCTTTCAATGGCTCTGACTATCATTACCGGAAAGATCGTATGAAGATCTTTATAGAAAGCAACAACATAGATCTATGGGATGTGGTCACAAATGGTGATTATGTTCCTACCAACAATGGGGTGCCCATTCCCAGGTCAGAATGGACTCGTGATCAGAAGGCTCGTGTACAACTTAATGCCAAAGCAAAAATATATCTGGTCTGCTCATTGATTAAATTAGAATATGAGAAGGTGCATGGCTGCTCTTCTGCCAAAGAAATCTGGGATACTTTAGTTGCTTTCCATGAGGGAATTGACAACGTAAAATAGTCCAAAATCAACATGCTTGTACATCAGTACCAGATGTTCAAAATGCATGAATCTGAATCTATTGATAAGATGTTTGGAAGATTCCAGACAATCACTAATGGACTCAAATCTCTTGGAAAGACCTATGGTTCAGGTGATAATAATCGCAAAATCCTTAGAAGTCTACCAAAGATTTGGAGGCCCAAAGTTACTGTCATTCAAGAGGCACAGGACCTCAATACCTTAAGAATGGAGGAACTTCTGGGATCCCTCAAAGTCCATGAACTTGAACTTGGCGAAGATGCTCCCAAAAAGAAGTCACTTGCCCTGAATGCCAAGTCCAAACTGCCAAGGTCTAGTGCACAGAAGGCCTTGAAAGTTGAGGAGTCCTCAGAAGATTCTGAAGACTTAAAAGACGACTCTGATGATGATGATGACCTTGCTCTTCTGAGCAGGAAGATAAAGAGGATGCTTCAGAAGAAAGGAAAATTCAAAAGGCAATCCTCATGAGATAGTAAGATAGGTAAGTCGGGTAAGGAAATATTTTCTTCTGACAAAATAATCTGTTTTGAGTGCAGACAGCCTGACCATATGAAAGTTGACTGCCCTAAGCTTAAGAAGCTCTCTTCCAAAAAGAAGAAATTCCCAAGGAAGAAGAAGAGCTTTATGGCCACATGGGAAGATCTAGATGACTCAACTTCTGAAGAGGAGGATGAAGCCGCTGAAGAAGCTAATCTATGCTTGATGGCTAGCCTTCCTTCTTCAGAAAGCTCAGAATCAGAGGTAATTCCTCAAACTCTCCAGGATATGTATGATGATCTGGTGGAAAGCTCTAAGGAACTTTTCCAAGAGTATAAAGATTTATCAAAAGCTTACACTGAAGTTTCTAACAAAAATAAAGCTCTTGAAACTGAGAATCTTTTACTTAAGGAAAAACTCCTTAGTTCTGAGCTTTGTTATTCAGCAAGTTTAAAAACTGAAATGAAATTCTTAAGAAACAAGTGGCTGAACTCACAAAAGACCTTGCAGCTTTTGTCAATGGAACTAAGAATCTCAATAGATTGTTGGGTGTCCAAATAAATTCCAAAGACAAAAGCGGTCTTGGTTACTCAAAAACTTCCTCCTTGCCTGATATTAAAATTAAAGGTGCTGAAAAGGCTGAGAAAGGTAAGGGATGCCTTCATTGTGGTAAGCCTAGACACAATGTGTCACAGTGCAGACATAGATGAAAAGGCAGACCTACTTCTAACAAGAAAGTACCCAAAAAGATGTGGGTACCTAAATCCTTAATTATTCATGTTACAGATGTGTTTAATAGGACAAAGGAGACGCCACAGATGGTACCTGGACAGTTGCTGCTCGCGACACATGACAGGAGAAAAGTCTTTGTTCCAAGACCTTAAACCAAAAGATGGTGGAGTGGTCACCTTTAGAGGAGACCAGAAAAGCAGAATCACAAGTATTGGTTTAGTATGTATATCTCCTCTCTTTGTGATTCGTAATGTTCTCTTTGTTGAAGGTCTTCAACACAACCTGCTGAGCATAAGCCAATTATGTGGCAGTGGTTTTGTTGTATCCTTCACCAAGGATGGTTGCATAATCAAAGACTCCTCTGATCAAATCATTTTTACTGCCAAGAGACACAACAATGTATATAAAATTGATCTTGAGGACCTTGCTTATCAAAATGTGACCTGTCTTATTTCTGTGAAAGATGAAAAACAGATTTGGAATCAGAAACTTGGGCATGCCAGCTTGAGATTAATCTTAAAGCTTACAAAGCACAACCTTGTAAAAGGATTACCCAAGCTTTCTTTCAAATCTGACATTTTATGTGAAAACTGTCTAAAGGGGAAACAAACAAGAAGCTCTTTTAAAAGTATAAATGTTGTTTCTACCTCAAGACCTTTAGAACTTCTTCACATTGATTTGTTTGGTCCTACAATAACAGAAAGTCTTGCTGGTAAAAAGTATGGTTTGGTTATTGTTGATGACTATTCTAGATTCACATGGGTTATTTTCCTCAAAATCAAGGACGAGACCTTTGAGAATTTCACAAAATTTTGTAAAAGGGTGCAAAATGAGAAAGGATTTTGCATATCTGCCATTAAAAGTGATCATGGAGGTGAGTTTGAAAACTCAAGCTTCAGTATGTTCTGTGATGAGAATGGGATCCCTCACAATTTGTCAGTGGCTAGAACACCTCAACAAAATGGGGTTGTTGAGAGAAAGAACAAAAGCTTGCAGGAGATGGGTAGAACCATGCTCATTTCAAGCAATCTTCCAAGTTCATCCTGGGTAGAGGTTGTTCACACAGCTTGCTATATCCAAAACAGAATTTTGGTAAGACTAATTCTCAAAAAGACTCTATATGAACTGTGGAGAGGAAGAAAACTCAACATCTCTTATTTTCACATCTTTGGTTGTGAGTGTTTCATACTTAATATCAAAGATGATATTGGAAAATTTGATGCTAAATATGATGACAACTGCCAGTGGAACTCTGAGCTGGCAACGAAGCTGAAGAAGAGCCTGGGCCTGACTTGGGCGCATGGATTATTGATATACAGTTCATTGACACAAAGCACCAATGGGCTAACATATTTACTAAACCTCTTGCTGAAGATAGATTCAAATTTATCAGAGAAAATTTGCACATTCTAACACTTTCTGAAAAGTAAAATTACTAAATTGCATTTACTAAAAGTGTTGATTTGCACAAGTGTTCTCCTGAATCTATTCTTTTAGATTACACACCCACTTCTTCAGTATGTTCTGTCAACCCTTTTGATTGATGACAAAAGGGGGAGTATTAAGAAACTAGCAAAATCTGAAGTTAAGTGTTGTTCAAAAGAATTCAGTGATTCAGGGGGAGCAAGGTAGAAGCAAGGCATTATGTCCAAGTATCTGAAATAGGGGGAGAAAATTCTAAACTTATATCTTTCCAATTCCCTTCAGATATTTGATAAGTTCTTAAGCAAATTTGTCATCATTTAAAAGGGGGAGAATGTTGAATCTCAAAATATTATTAAGTGATTAATAATGTTTTAAGTCTCTTTACCCTAAAAGTTTTAATGAGCAACAAATTTATGACCTTCCGAAACTGAACTGAGTTTACAACATTTTGAAGCAAGGAAATTCTCTGAAGGTCCAAGCCTCTGAAGTGGAACAACCTTCTGAAGAGTATCAACCTTCTGATATCAAGAAACGAAGCATCAGTTTTCTACACAAAGTCAAGTTTTTCTTGATACCTTTGAAGATCAGAGTCTCATACAAGCTTTATCTACAAGTTCTCTGGTTTGGAAAGATAACAAGAGAAATCCTATGTACGCATTTTAAATTTGTTCACCAAAAGGGAAAGTCTCTCTACATAAAAGTACATTGTACCAGTAAGTAGAGTCAGTGCTACTGCTACCTACTCTGCTTCATCTACTGCTACAAGTTATCTCTGCTTTGTTTCTCAATGGATAAAAGCTATTAGACAACGGGTTTCAAAGGATCTCTAACGGGTCTACAGATCCCCTTATCTATAAATACAAGAATCATGCGGAAGAAAGAGACAGAGAAGACTTTGATAACAAACTTGCTGAAATGCTGCTCATTTTATTCTCTGTATTCATTTCACTTCATTTGTAAACACTAAATTCCTTATCCTGAGTGTAACTCAGGTATCTGTACAAGTTACCCTATTTAGGCTCAGAACTTGTGTAGTTTGTGAGTTTAAACTTCTTCCTTTAAATAGTTTTCTGTTTTAGCCTGGAGAGGTTGTGTGTTCAAACAATACTTGGGTTGTTAGCCTGGAGAGGCTGTGTGTTCAAACAATACTTGGGTGCTTAGCCTGAAGAGGCTGGGGTCAAAGAATATTTGTGAACCTGCTGAAAATATTTTCAGCAAGTACATTCTCTGTAACACCCGCGTTTTTACCATTTTGCCGTATTGAGTGTTTTATTGAATTTTGAGTGATTAAAATTATTTTTAATCATCAAAATTTATATTTTTGAGTTTAGGAATGAATTTCCTATTTTTCTAGAATTTTTGGGAATTTTTTAGTGAAAAATGACCTTTTTGCCCCTACTGTCCCTTGAACCGGGCCCGAATACTCTTGATCCGGGCCAGAAAAATTGCACAAACCTCCCCTTGGCTTCTCATGCAAGCCGTGCATGTGTAGGCATGGTGCATGAGAGACACTTGTCTTTCTTTTTCTTTCTTTCCAAGCCATGTGTTGAGTTAGGAAATTATCACATTAACCATTAAAACTTATTCATTTTTCATTTCCCACACATGCAAGTCTCCAAATTTTCTCTCATTTCTCTCTTTTTCTCCAAGCCAAAACCATGAGCCCCTCCCCCATTTTCTCCCAAAATCTTTCAATCTTCATCAAACACATTCAAAGCCAAGGTTCCATTTTTGAACCTAAGCTTAAACACTTTGCCTTCTAGCCTTGCAAAACTCTTGTTGGTGACCAAAGGAAGGATTTTTGGGGCTGTTTTGGGATCTGTTTCAAGGGCTGTTGCTGCACCTTATTTTGAGTAAATTCCTTAGGTAAAGGGGGGGAGAACTTGAACTCTGGTAGGATTGGTGACTAGAGTCAAGGATTTCCCTTAATCCTTGTCTTTGATCATCTTTTTCCCTTTGAAAAATCACTTTCTTGGAACCTATTTTTGGGTGAAATGTTTCGGATCTTTTGAGCTGGGTTGTATGTGTATTTCAAAATTTATTTTGATGCTTGAAAAGTGTTTGAATTGTGGTTGTTGATGCATGCAAGCCAAGGAAACCAATTTTTGAAAATTTTCTCTTTTCTCCCTAAAAGCATTCGGCTTTGAGGAGAAATTTGGGTTGTATGTGTTTTAAAATTATTTTGATGCTTGGAATATGTTTACATGATAAATTTATGAACATGCATGAAGTTGTTGAAATTATGAAATTGTTTGGATGATTGATTCTTGAAAAATGAGGTTTATGGGCTTAGAAACAATGTTATGAACTTGAATATGTGTATGGATGATTTTGGATGAATTAGCATGATATTTGTTGCTTATAATGCTTGTTGATGATTGTGTTGAATTTTGGTAAAGTTTGGATGTTGTTGGAAAATTGGAGTTTTGATGAACATTCAAGGTGTTCTTGATGTTCTTGAGTTCTTTCTTGATGAGACTCATCAAGAATGCTTTTTGATCTTGAAAAGATCAAGTAGTGTTGGAAAACATGTTTTTGGGCTTTGGTGGTCCAAAAGGACTAAGGAGAAAATTTTACAAACAAAAGGGTTAAAGTGCAAATAATGAAAAAAACTTTTAAAATAATAAAAGAACTAAATTCGGATTTCAAACTTAACCCAAGTAAAAGTCAACCCAAAAGTCATCTAACCTTTGGGCCTTTGGTTCAGGCCCAAAACCTCCAAAAAGGAGAGTCAAAGACTCATTAAAAGTCAACCAAAAATAATTTATGAAATTGGGCTTAGGTTAGAGTTGGACTTCAACTCTAATCCAAGTTCTTAAAATTAAAACTTAGAAATTAATTAGTGGGCTTAGCTAATTTAATTATCTAAGTTAATTAATCTAATCTACTTAAGTTAATTAAGTAAAGAATAATTAATTAAGGCTAAAATTAATTAACCTTAATGAATATTAACCTTAATCTTAATCACTAATTACTAATGAGGTATTAATTAGGTAATTAAGCCTTAATGATGATTAAGAACTAATTAATTATGATTAACCTTAATCGAGTATAATTAAAAGCTTAATCCAAGATTAAGGAAGAAGTTAAGGGATAATTAGGGATTAATTAGGACCTTAAGTAAGGATTAAGATTAATTATAGTTCAGTTGATGAAGACTAATTATAATTAAAGAATAAACCTAATCTTAATTAGTCGTACAAGATGAATTAGGGCAAGTAATACTATCCATAAGACACAATCATATGTCTTAGTAAATTATTGGACTTAATTGAAAATGATTATTGATTCAAAGAATAACCTTAGTATAAACTACCTTAAAAGTTTATAACCAACACCCTTCTCTTACATAAGACTTGAGAAGCTTAGTGAGAGAGTGCGGTTCCAACCCAAGATAGGGTTTGGTTTTCATTTGAAGGAAAGACATTGAATCGGGCCGTACCACGGGTCAGTGGTGATGTTGAATGATTCGATGGGCTTTACCTATAGGAATGTGAATGTTGTAGGCATTGTTGTGTGACATGCATCATAAAGCATTATTGATGTTCAAGGTTGAAAACCTTGCGACCTATATGGCAGTGACACTCGGTACAGTGTGAAACTGGTAGGGACGGGTGCACTGGGTTTTGCAAAGAACGCCAGCGGGTCCTCGAGGGGGGATGCCAGCCCTGAGGATAGTCAGGTTCCAAAACGGCTCAGGTGACGTAGGCTCGCACCCTACTGTCGAGTACGCAGGGGATCAAGCTTGACTATCCTGTCGCTCTCAAGTTTTCAGGGTCAGTTGAGATTGTCTGGAAGTCGATAAAATTGGCCAAAAGAAAAATATAAGTACCGCGCTAGTACATACTCTAACTCCTGATACGTTGTGCATATGTGGTCGGGCAGTTGCTGTGTGCACTGCGGATGGTGATGTTTCCCTGGGCCCTCATGCATTAGTCTATACGCATCATGATGATATAAATTGTATTCATTGTTGATTGAATTGTGTGGATATCATGTGTGTGTATACTCTAGTTTACTGTATCCTACATGTTGTGAGTTGATGCGATGTTCTCACCCTTCCTTTCTGCTTCTGTTATTTTCTGCTATTGTGTTCCTTCGCTATGTCGATAGTCGGCATTGGAGATATTCAGTATGACGACCATGAAGGTTTAACTGTGATGGATGCCCCGGGGCCACTGGCGGGTGACCAACATTCCTAGCCGATGCGTTTTTACGGGGGAGGTCCGTCTCATTATCACTCACCCTAGCCTCCCTTTGGTTCCAGAGATAGATTTTACAGTTCCAGTGACCCTTGAGTTCACTACACCACCAGGACTTGTACGTTACACTACCTTCCGTCGCTCTCGTCGTCGTCCCGCTTCTTCGACGTCATCTCAGTCGTCGCAGATGGCAACTATGGTTGGGTCAGACTCCCCTAGATACTCCCCCACTTCCGAGGCATCACCTTCTCAGTCTAGGCGTACTGATGCGCGAGATCTCTCTGACGAGATGGAACTGATCGTGATCGATGATACTTCAGAGGAGGAGGAGGACCCGGAGGAGGATCCGGAAGAGGACCCGGAGGAGGACCCCGAGGAGGAGGACCCTTCCAGCGAGGAGTAGTTTAGTGTTATTTGAGTCTAGTAGTACATCTCTGGTCTAGTAACCTCTTTTCTGTATTTTGTTTGAGGTCTTATGTATTTCAGTTTACTACTAGAACTCCTGTTTTAGGGGTAACTTTGTATGGCTCAGGGAGTACACTGCTTATGCATGTATGAATTTATGTATGGTTTATTTCCATGTTGTAATTCTGCAGTCTTACTTATGATGTATGTTTACTTATTATGGTAACTATATTCGGAGTTTCGGAAATTAGTTTCACTATTAAGGAAAGAATGTTTTATAAATACCTAAAATGAAATCAGAGATGTGATAGGTTGATGACAACTAAAACCTTTTAAAAAAATTCCGTATTTTGACATTTCTAAAAAGAGTAAGTTCGACGGTCACGTGTCATAATGTGATATTCTTAGTGGTAAAACTAAGGGTTTTGATGACAACCTGTTAGTGGACCTCTGAACTGACAGCTGATGGCTAGGAACAACTTGGAGCTGCTTGAAGTGCTTGGGGCTGAACCAAGCATGAGTCTTCCTTCATGAGAGTTAACCCTTGGTCAAACCTTAATCATTGACCAAGAAGTCAAAGTCAACATGCAAGACTCAACTTAATTAGGAATCAATATAATTAGGATTTATAATGTAATTAGGATTTGTGATGTAATTAGGATATACTTGTCTTTTTCTTAATTAGGGGCGCCCACATGTATGGGTTTATTGGCTAGTAGGTTGCCTTGCTACAAGGCTTAGGAGGTAATGGGATCTAATCCCACCTAGGATAGGAAATTTACTCATCCTTTTATTTTCCTTGTAAGTGGGGCGCTAATTAGGAGGTTTATTGGCTTAAAGCTTGGATTAGCCATAAACCTTAGGGGCATGGGTTCAAATCCCACTAGGGATGGGTTTGCACCCATCTTTTTATTTTCCCCCTTTATTCCACTTAAGTGGTCGCCCCCTTCCCCCTCATTTCCTATAAATAGGAATCCTCTCCTCTTGTATTGAACACATTGAATTTTGAAGTAAAGGCATTATGCAAAATTTTCTCCTCCCTTAGTGAGTTGAGTGAGGCTTGGTGGTTGTTGCTCAAACCATACTGAGACTTATCTAATTCTCCTGAATTAGTGGCGTCTGGCATTGGACTTATCTGCTACAAGTGGATTCTTGCTTCAGTGTCGTCCTTCCCATTTCTTCCTCTCCACTTTTTCTTTCATTTTCTCTCATTTTCTTGTGCTTTCCCACGCATTATAGGCTGCTGCCCAGCACCTATAATTCGTGATTTTATTGCCTGATTGTGATACTAATCGGTTGGTTTTGCTCAATTCTAGATCCTACACCCATCCGGCTATTAATTGGTATCAGCGCTTGTTGAATTTGAGCAAATTTGGAGCAAAATTGGGGCTGTTTGGCGTGGGTTTGCTGCACCTATTTAGTGCAGAATTTTCATCATTTTAGTGTAATTCCATCCTTCTTTTCAATTGTAATTTGGACTTGGACTGTTTCCCGGGCCCGAGGTGCCTTTCTGCTGCTATCAACACTTGTCTGTCTTGATTGAATTGCTTGATTTCTTGCTAGTTTGGGGGCTGTTTTGGGCCGCTAATTCCCACCCCCTAGGTGTTTGATGAAATGCCTCTTTAATTGCTCATACTTGTTCTTGAGTGATTCTTGCAAATTAATTGATATAACTGCTTGTTTGTGGTGAAGTGTGGTAAGAGGAGGCATTGTTGTCTTCATTTTTCCAAAGATCGTTCACCTACATTTTCTCCCCTTCACCATTAATTGTTCATCCCCCATTTTCATCTCTTTACTTTCCACTTTTAATTTTCCGCCATTTAATTTCCGCTTCTCCCCATCCTTTTAATTTCAGCTCTCCCCTTTACTTTCTGCCATTTACATTTCTGCTCTCCCCATCCTTTTAATTTCCTGATAGCCGGATGGGTGTAGGATCTAGAATTGAGCAAAACCAACCGATTAGAATCAATTAAAGGCACTAAAATTGCGAATTATAGGTGCAGGGCAGCAGCTATAATTGCGCAAGAAAATGCAAGAAAATGAGAGAAAATGAAAGAAAAGGTGGAGAGGAAGAAATGGGAAGGACGCCATTGAAGCAAGAGTCCACTTGCAGCAGATAAGTCCAATGCCAGACTCCACTAATTCAGGAGAATTAGATAAGTCTCATTATGGTTTGAGCAACAACCACCAAGCCTCACTCAACTCACAAAGGGAGGAGAAAATTTGGCATAATGCCTTTACTTCAAAATTCAATGTGTTAATTACAAGAGAGGAGACTCCTTTATATAGGAGTGGGGGTGAGAGGGGGCGGCCACTTACATGAGGGAAGGGGGAGAAAAATAAAAGATGAGTGAAATCCCATCCTAAGTGGGATTTGAACCCATGCCCCTAATGGTTTATGGCTAAGCTAAGCCTTAAGCCAATAAACCTAAAAAATAGCGCCCCTTTTAACAAGGAAAAGAAAGATGAGGTAATTTTCTATCTTAGGTGGGATTAGATCCCATGACCTCCTAAACCTTGTAGCAAGGTATCCTACTAACCAATAAAACCCAACTATATGGGCGCCCCTAATTAAGAAAAAGACTAATATGTCCTAATTACATCATAAAGCTAATTACATCATAAAGTCCTAATTACATTGATTCCTAATTAAGTTGAGTCTTGTTTGTTGACTTTGGCTTCTTGGTCAATGGTCAAGGGTTGACCAAGGGTTGACCCTCATGAAGGAAGACTCATGCTTGGTTCAGCTCCAAACATTTCAAGCAGCTCCAATGTTGACTCTAGCCATCAGCTGTCTGTCTAGCGGTCCACTGACTGGTTGTCATCATTTCCGCTTCCCCCTTTACTTTAAGTCATTTACTTTCAGTCCTCCTCATCCTTTTAATTTTCGCTTCCCCCTTTACATTTCTGCTCTCCCCATCCTTTTACTTTCTGCCATCCCCTTCTACTTTCTGCCATTTACATTTCTGTCTTTTCCATCCTTTTAATTTCAGTTTCCCCCTTTAATCTCTTGCCATTTATTTTGCGCAATTTTTCCTTCTTATTTTTGCCATTTTATGCCCATTTTTGGGCTCTTGTGTTGTTCAATTTCCTACTCTTGTTATGTCTGTTTGATTGGCATTCTGATTGCAAATTTGTATTGACTGCTATCTCAACCTTGGACTTTCCCTGTTTGATTGTGCAAAACGCTCACCTATAGGATCTTTTTTTTGTTCATAGTATTGGAAGAAGATCAACAAATTCTAATTGTTGATTTTCCTTCAAATTTTAATTCCAATCTTAAAATTGAACCAAGCGTGTTTCTATGACCATACCGGTTTTGTATAATCAACAAGGAAGTGCTAAGCAATTTTTTCGGCCATTTTTGAAATCAAGTTGCCATCACGTTTTTACAGTTTTTAGAATTCAGTTTATTTATTATTTTTGCTTTTCTGGGCCACTTGGACCAGTTTACTGTCAGAAAATTCCAAAAATATTACAGTAGGTACAGTTAATTTTCTTTTCATTGTGTACAAATTTCTGTAATTTTCTGTTGGGGAAAAAGACAAAAAAAGAAAGAAAAGGCAAGAAAAATACAAAAGGTACGTACGTGCCAAAAATAGAAAAAGAGGTGTAAAAAGCAAAAAAGGGTGCAAAAGTCAACAACAAGGAAAAAAAAGTCAAAAGACACCCAAAAAGAGTCAAAAATTAAAAAAAATTCAAAAAAAATAGAAAAACAAAAACAAAGAAGTATCCCAACAATACAGTAACAGTTTTACTGTAATTTTCTGTTTCATTTCCCTATATATCGTAATTGAGTTGTATTTGCTGTTTTTCTTAAAAACGACAATTTTGGCAACTCTTTTTCAAAAATCACCAAAAACAATTCTCTTTGCAATTTCTTCCGTCTTGTCTTGTTTGCTGTCTGCTCTTGTGTATAAGCTTGTTTGAGTGCTAGCTTTTCCTGTTTGTCATATCAATTCTTTTGTTTTGTCTTAGGATTTTTTTTTTCCAATCTTCTTCCAGTAGGTATTTTTCTTTGTTAGTGCGCTTCTATTTGGGTAAGGGTTAAGACTTAGACTCACGTTGGTCTTTGCAACTTCTAATCAACCTCCAACCGAGTAAAAGAGGCAAGAGAGTTTTCATTATAGAAAAAGCCAAAAAAGAGTGACATACACGAGTGTTAACATTCCATTGAGTGTAAACACTTAGTGAGTGGAAAGGTCCAAATTCTTGAAAATAAAAAAAAAATTAACAATGGGTAGTAGGAACTCACCACCTCCTTCACCTAGAACTTTGAGGTATAGGGCCGAGTTGCAACATGCAATTCAAGACATGGCCAGAATGATGAGGCATGAGATGAGTGAACTTAGGAAAGAACTAAGTGGGAATAGGAGGGAGAGAAGGCATTCTTCTCTAGAAGGAGGAAGTGAGGATAGGTATAGTGTGGTTAGGAGTGAAGATAGGTACCATGCTGAGAGTAGTGAGGGAGAGAGACACTCTAGCCATACCTATAGGAGAAGGGAAAGGGAAAGAGAGCATAGAAGGCCTAGGAGGCGTGAGGAACCTAGAGGGTTTAGAGAAGACTACTATGAGGAAATCCCTAGGAGAGAAAGAGAGGAGTATTATGAAGAAAATCCTAGGAGGCATAGAAGAGAACATAGGAGAGAAGAAGAGCCTAGAAGGGAACAAGGTTTTAGAGGGGTAAAAATAGAAGTCCCAACCTTTAATGGTAGAAATGATGTAGAACAATACCTAGAATGGGAACTTAAAATTGAACAAATCTTTAGTTGCCATAGGTATAGGGAAGAGGAAAAGGTTAAGATTGCCTCTCTAGAATTCAAGAACTACGCCTTAGTTTGGTGGCATCAACTTCAGGCTGAAAGAAGAAGGTGCAATGCTCCTTTGGTTTCCTCTTGGGAGGAAATGAAGTCCATCATGAGAAAGAGGTTCATACCTCAACATTACACTAGGGAGTTGCACATCAAACTCCAAACTCTTAAGCAAGGTTCTAAGAGTGTAGATGAGTACTTTAAGGAAATGGAACTTGCTTTAATTAGGGCCAACATAGTTTAGGATAGTGAAGCAACTATGGCTAGGTTTATCAATGGACTTAATTTCGACATAAGGGACATAGTGGAATTGCATCCTTATGTAGAAATGGAGGACTTGGTACACCAAGCTATTAAAATTGAAACTCAACTAAAAAGAAAGGGTAGCTATAAAAGAGGAAACACTAGTTTTACAACTAGGAACAAGGAAACCCTAAAGGAAGATAAGGGAAAGAGCCAAGAGAAGGAGGAACCTAAGGGTCCTAGGGTTACTTCTAACCCCACTCCTTCTACTAAAAAGGAAGAGCCCTCTACCTCCACAAGAAACATCAAATGTTTCAAGTGTGATGGCAAGGGACACATAGCTTCCCAATGCCCAAATAGGAGGGCAATGTTGGTTAAAGAGAATGGAGAGTACACTAGTGCAAGTGAGAATGAACAAAGTGAGGATGAGGAAAAAGAAACTAGTGAAGAAGAGAATGAAATTAAGAAAGAAGTATATAGGGCCGAGGGTAAACTTTGCATGGTGAGAAGGTCCTTAGGAAATCAAATAATAAAAGAAGATGAACAAAGGCAAACTGTCTTCCACACTAGATGCATGGTAGAGGGACGAATTTGCTCCCTAATTGTTGATAGTGGAAGTTGCACTAACATTGCAAGTGCAAGAATGGTGGAAAAACTTGGTTTATCTACCACTCCCCATCCCAGACCATACAAGTTATCTTGGATATGTGATGATGGGGAAAGGGAAGTAAATAAGCAAACTCTCATCTTTATTTCCATAGGTGATTATGATGATAATGTTCTTTGTGATGTTGTACCTATGGATGCCACACATATCTTGTTGGGTAGGCCTTGGCAGTTTGATAAGAGAGCCATCCATGATGGATACTCTAATCAAATATCTTTTAAACATGATGGAGCTAAAATTACCTTGATGCCAATGTCAATCCAAGAAATATGTGAGGATCAATCTCACATGAAGAGAGAGATAGGACTTGAGAAAATTAAGAGACTTAAGATAGAAGGTGAGGATAGAAAGAAAAAGAAAGAAGAAACATCAAGAGTGATGATAGAAAAAGTGAAAACCAAAGAGAAACCAAAAAATAAAAGAGAAGTCATGTTATTACTTCATCAATTCAAAATTGCTGGTCTTAATTGTTTTGAAGGAGATCAAGAAAGGGAGCTGCTGATTAAGGAAGGAGGACGTAGCAACACTACAAGGGAGTTTCCTCTAACATTTTCTCCTCTTTCTTCTTCTTCTTCCCTTCTTTCTTCCACTTCCTTTCTTTCTTTCACCAAAACTCCCTACATGATTCCCAAGTACTATTGTTATGAGCATTAGAGGATACATGCTTCGGAATAATGAGTCTTCTTCTTTGTTGGCTAGGGTGCGCAAGGATGTCCATGGTTGAGGTCCTAGCAAGGTTTCACTAGTCCTAAAGGGAAGTACCCACCTTCTCTTCTTTGTCATCCATCCCTTTATTTCTCTTCTACCCCTTATACTTTTCTCAATTTTCAGATTTGAGGACAAATGCTTCTCAAGGGGGAGGGGATGATGACAACCTGTCAGTGGACCTCTGAACTGACAGCTGATGGCTAGGAACAACTTGGAGCTGCTTGAAGTGCTTGGGGCTGAACCAAGCATGAGTCTTCCTTCATGAGAGTCAACCCTTGGTCAAACCTTGATCATTGACCAAGAAGTCATAGTCAACATGCAAGACTCAACTTAATTAGGAATCAATATAATTAGGATTTATAATGTAATTAGGATTTATGATGTAATTAGGATATACTTGTCTTTTTCTTAATTAGGGGCGCCCACATGTATGGGTTTATTGGCTAGTAGGTTGCCTTGCTACAAGGCTTAGGATGTCATGGGATCTAATCCCACCTAGGATAGGAAATTTACTCATCCTTTTATTTTCCTTGTAAGTGGGGCGCTAATTAGGAGGTTTATTGGCATAAAGCTTGGCTTAACCATAAACCTTAGGGGCATGGGTTCAAATCCCACTAGGGATGGGTTTGCACCCATCTTTTTATTTTCCCCCTTTATTCCACTTAAGTGGCCGCCCCCTTCCCCCTCATTTCCTATAAATAGGAATCCTCTCCTCTTGTATTGAACACATTGAATTTTAAAGTAAAGGCATTATGCCAAAATTTCTCCTCCCTTTGTGAGTTGAGTGAGGCTTGGTGTTTGTTGCTCAAACCATACTGAGACTTATCTAATTCTCCTGAATTAGTGGCGTCTGACATTGGACTTATCTGCTGCAAGTGGATTCTTGCTTCAGTGTCGTCCTTCCCATTTCTTCCTCTCCACTTTTTCTTTCATTTTCTCTCATTTTCTTGTGCTTTCCCACGCATTATAGGCTGCTGCCCAGCACCTATAATTCGTGATTTTTATTGCTTGATTGTGATTCTAATCGGTTGGTTTTGCTCAATTCTAGATCGTACACCCATCCGGCTATCAGGTTTCGCATTCTCCAGTTTCAGAAAGTTGCTTATAAATTGTGTGAAAACTCAGTTTGTGAAATGGTTTCCAAGAAAATCTGTTTAATCATTTAAAACACTATTCAACCCCCCTTCTAGTGTTTCTTATGGTTTCTACACTTTACTCAAACTTTTTCATTATATTTTTCTATAAAATTAATAAAAAAAATTTGAGTAAATTAGTTTTTAGTGAAATATTAATTTGAAAGAGCTTGTATATGATAATCTATTTTTCATGCTAACATTTATCACTTTTTTATATTATTTTGAGATTTAAATACTACTATATTAAAAACATTTAAAATGTATTAAAATTATATAATTATCATTCTTTCTATTAAATTTAGATATGTTTATTACATTCTCATGTTGTCTTGAAGCAAAATGTATTTAAAAGTATTCAGATTAACTAATTTATTTCACAATAAAATTGATCAACTTTTATTTTTGTAACTTTTTGTAACTTGATAGAAAACTAGTTCTCTAATGCATTTCAAAACTAAAAAAGAAGAAAAATAAAGATAACCAAAATGGTTATAAGTGTATAATTTTAAAGTTTTCATTTACATATTATATTGTTGAGTTACCTTGTTTGTTTTATTATCAAAGAGAAAAAAGAGTATAAAAAAATTTATGGCATTGTACAATTTTAAAATTTTAATCACACAACACACACATATAATCTTGGTATCTTTAGGCCAATTTTCAGCTCAAACTTTTCAAGAGTGTCCCCTCACTTGATGGAGCACCTTCAACTAGGGGTGGGCAACGCTCAGGTTTCGGCCCAATAAACCTAAACCGCTGCAAACTTATTATATGCATTTAGTGTCCCATTTTCTACTGTATGATCATTTGGTCTGATTGGGTCTCGGGTGAGCAGTGGGTCGAGTATAACGGGTGGATTAATTCAAGGATATAGTGCTGAGTCAGATTTTTGGGTCCAAATTTTTTTTAATAAAAATACATATTTATTATATTTATTTAAATTATAACAGGATCAATCACTACATCTGTACAAGTCAAAAAATTAAAAGTTGTACTCAAATTAAATAAATAAATAAATTTTGTTAAAATAGAAAGATCACCCATAGATAGTTCTTGATAAGCAACAAATCCAAAATAGAGAGTTAAAGAAAAAATATGATAGGGTGTTTTTTAGAGTTCTCCTTTAGAGCAGGAGAAAATGCTCCAGAAAGATAGAAGGGAATAGAAGTAAGGCAAATATCTGAAAATATTCTTCTCTGTCTATTCATTCCCAAATCACTTCATTTATACTACAATAAACTTCCTAATATTACACATCTAGTGCCAAGTGGACGCTAGTCCTTCGTGCAGTTACAACGAAATAAAAAAACAAATCAAAGAAGATCAACAATAATCTTTCATCCAATTGGGAATCTTTCTGTTGCGTTGAGGCCGTGCCATATTGGGCTGTTGTTGCTCCTGTGATGGATTAATATGATCATCTTTTGATGGGCCAACATACGTATCATTGCCATCCCCTTCGAGAACAACCTTGTCCTCAAGGTTGAAGGCCGGATTAGAGGTTTTGAAGGCAACCGCATCTTCCCATGTGGATTCAAGTTCTGTTTGGCCTTCCCATTGAACCAGGAACTGTAATTGAGGCCCTTTAGGTGTTCGCAAGGTACGAGAACCCAAAATGTGGAGAGGGCGAAGGGTCAACCGTGTACCCGTAACTGAAAATGGTAGGGGTGGTATATGGGAAGGTGGAGTCCCATAAAACGGTTTCAACTTAGAGATGTGAAAGACATGATGAACCTTAGCATCTGGGGGCAGAGCTAATTGGTACGCAACTGGGCCAATAGTGCGCACAATTTGGAAGGGCCCAAAGTACCGCTTTGCCAATTTCTTGGAAGGGCAGGAACGAACAGAAATCTGACGATAAGGTTGCAAACGAAGGAATACCCAATCTCCAACCTTAAAGTTACGGTCCTGAAGATGGGCGTTGAATTGATTGAGCATGCGAATCTGAGCTTGACCCAAATTGTCACGAATCACTTGAAGCATTTGACGACGCTGCATAAGACTCTCATCGATAGCAGCAATAGTTGTAGAACCAGTGACATAAGAACGAATGGTGGGCGGAGAGCGACCATATAAGGCCTCAAAAGGAGACATACGAAGGGATGAGTGAAAGGATGAATTGTACCAATATTCAGAGAGGTACAAATATTGGAACCAACGACGTGGCTCATCACTCACAAAGCAACGAAGGTAGGTTTCTAAAATGTGGTTGGTGACCTCTGTCTGACCATCGGTTTGTGGATGGTAGGCACTGCTAAACGCCAGAGTGGTACCGCTAAGGCGGAACAATTCAGGCCAAAATTTGTTGATCAACACTCTATCGCGATCACTGACAATTGTCTTAGGCATCCCATGCAACCGGTAAATTTCAGTCATGAACATAGGGGCAAGTGTAGCAGCTGAAAATTGGGAGGGTAGAGCAATGAAATGGGCGAATTTTGAAAGACGATCAATGACAACCCAAATCGTGGCTTTCCCATGCTATGGAGGAAGGTGGGTAATGAAATCCATAGAAATATCATCCCAAACTTGGGCAGGAACAGGGAGTGGTTGTAACAAACCCAAAGCCTTCTGAGTGGAATACTTACTCTGTTGACACATCGAACATTCCTGGATCATTATTTTTACGTCCGCGACCATGTGAGGCCAAGAAAAGGAGGCAGCTAACCGAGCCAAAGTACCACGAATGCTAGAGTGACCCCCAACAGGAGAAGCATGGAATTCAGTCAACAATGTAAGACGTAATTGTGATTCCTGAGGAATGAAGATAGGACCCCGATGGTACAAAAGACCTTGATGAATAGTGAAAGCCGAATGGGATGGCTGAGTTTGTTGGAACTTAAACATCAAAGCCAAACCAATCGGGTGGGTTGCATAAAATTGGCGAAGTTGTTCCAAAAGTAATGGTTGGCATGAGGAAGTAGCAGTAAAGAAAGAGAGCTCGATGGTACGCGTTCGAGACAAGGCATCTGCTACGACATTCGTACGTCCTCAGGTGTAGAAAATTTCATAATCATAGCCCAGGAGCTTAGTGAGCCATTTCTGTTGAGCTGGATTTTGAATGGTTTGAGAAAGGAGACTCCGAAGGCTCTGCTGGTCAGTAAAAATGCGAAAATGACTTCCTAACAGGTACTGACGCCACTTCTTAACAGCCTCGGTAATAGCTAGCATTTCACGATCATAAGCGGAAGCCGATTGCATACGAGAGCACATCTTCTTACTAAAGTAAGCCAAAGGGTGCGATCGTTGGGAAAGGACGACACCAATGGCTATGGCCGAAGCATCAGTAGTTACATCGAATACAACCTCAAAATCAGGCAAAGTCAAAATGGGTAAGGAAACCATGGCTTGCTTGAGAGCTTCAAATGCACTTTGGGCTGCAGAAGTCCAGTGGAAATTCTCCCTCTTAAGAAGGTCGGTCAATGGGCTTGCAATAGTGGCATAATGACGAACAAAACGCCGGTAGTAGCCTGTAAGGCCCAAAAAACCACGGAGCTGTGCAGGGGAAATAGGAATGGGCCAATCTTGGATAGCTTGAATTTTAGTTGGATCCACTGAGACACCGGCACTGGAAATGATGTGACCCAAATAATCTACCTGCTTCACACCAAAACAACATTTAGAATATTTAGCAAAAAATTGATGTTGGGCCAATAACTCAAGGAACTGGCGCAGATGGATCAAATGGGAAGACCAATCAGCACTGTAAATGAGTATGTCATCAAAAAATACCAAAACAAATTTACGCAGAAGGTACCGAAAAAACATCATTCATGATGGCCTGGAACGTGGAGGGTGCATTGGTAAGGCCGAAGGGCATGACCAAAAACTCAAAATGTCCATCCACCGTGCGAAACGCGGTCTTAAAAGTGTCTTCCGGCGCAAGGCGAATTTGATGGTATCTTGATCGAAGGTCGATCTTAGAAAACACGGTAGAGCCATGTAATTCATCAAGGAGTTTATCGACTGTGGGAATGGGAAAACGATCCTTAATGGTGATAGTGTTCAAAGCATGATAATCGACACAAAAACGCCATGAGCCATCCTTTTTTTTAACCAGAAGAACCGGGGAAGAGAATGGACTAGTGCTTGGGGTGATGATGCCATCTTTCAACATATCCTGTATCATTGTATCATCTGAGACATGGTTTCTTTTTGACAATGAGGATAGCGATAAGGTTTCACATTAACTGGTAAAGAGTGAGGAAGGAGATGAATGTGATGATCTTGGGGGCGCTGAGGTGGTAGTCCGTGTGGAAGATAAAAAATGGGGATAAAATCCAAGAGAATGGAGCATACAGAGGGGTCCAGTGTGGTGGGGTCGAAGGGTAGTTGAGAAGAAGTGGAAGGAGGCTGTGCAAAATCCAAGAGAATGGAGCATACAGAGGGGTCCAGTGTGGTGGGGTCGAAGGGTAGTTGAGAAGAAGTGGAAGGAGGCTGTGCAGTGGGTTCAAGAGAGGTGAAGGTAAAAGCATGGAAAGAAGCAACAGAGTCTGTGGAAAGATAGCGGCAAAATTGAGAATAAGAAGCAAAGGTGGGTGTGGTAGAAGAAGAATTCGTAAGAGTGATGGGTTTATTGTTGTAAGTAAATTGGATACAGGGAATGTTGTAGTCGGATAGATAGGACCCCAAGGTTTGGAGCCATTGAACACCAAGCACCAAATCCGCACCATGAATAGGAAGGATAAAAAATGGGAGACTAAAACTTTCATCAGCAAGAGTAACAGCCACATCTTGGCAAGCACAAGAGCATTGAATGGAGGCACCATTGCCCACAACGACGGAAAAAGGAGGCAGAGCTTGTATGGGAAGGTTCAAAAAGTCAGCAACTCTTGGCTGCATAATACTATGGGAGCTGCCAGAATCAATCAACACAGTAACAGTCAATTCCCGTATACGACCATGGACACGCAAGGTTTGGGGTGACGGAGGCCCCATAAGAGCAGCATGGGACAGGTGAAAATGGGAGAAATCAAGCCCAAGTGCAGGATTATGGTCAGGTAATTCCAGAATGGTACCCAAATCAGGTGGCTCGGGGTCCTCTGCAAGGGCCACGGTTTCTACGGTAGAAGAAACCGGGTCATCGCATAATAAAAGCAAAAATCGCTTAGATTGACAACGGTGACCAGGAACAAACTTGTCATCACAATAGAAGCAAAGGCCTTTAGAACGGCGTTCAAGCATTTCGGAGGGTGATAAACGTCGGATGGGTAGACTTGGTTTGGAGGGTACAGGACCTAACAGGGAGGGTTGTGAAGGAGTGGATGAAGAGGGTACGGTTGCTGAAGGTCTGGGGAAATGGGAGAAAGAGGGTCGAGCATCTAAAAGTTTAGCCTCCACTAGTTTAGCTAAGCCAATGGCTTGTGAAATGGAATGAGGCTGAAGGACTGCCAATTCACGTTGAATGTCCATTCGCAACCCAGAAACAAAGCAATGGAGGAGAGAATCAGCTGATAAACCCACCACGCGATTGGAAATGGTCTTAAATTGCCTTTGATAATCCATGACAGACCCTGTTTGATGCAACTTGAATAAAGCGGCTTGGTGGTTTTCATAAGTGGATGGGCCGAAACGAAGTTCCAGAGCCCGGGTAAAAGCTTCCCAGGTTGAGAGTTGGTGATTCGCATGCATCCATTTGAACCATCCAAGTGCCGTTCCGTGCATGAAGAAGGGAATAAGAGCTAAGCGTTGAGCCGGTGGTGTCTGAGTAAGAGTGAAATATTGCTCAGCTTGGAAAATCCAATCTAGTGGGTTAGAACCATCAAAATTTGCTAAGGTAACCTTCGGAGTTTTGGCAGAGGGTGTAGAGTGGATAGGAGAATGAACAACAAGCTGGTCACGTAAGCTGGAAACCTCAGCAGCCATGGCTTGCCATTGCTGGTCGAAGTGGAACTGCATATCGCGCATCTGAGACAAACATTGAGCTAAAAGGTCATCACTAGGACGTTCAGATTTTTCCGGTTTCTCTGTTTTAGGAGGCATAGGTCAATGAAAGCACCAAAAATTGATAGGGTGTTTTTTAGAGTTCTCCTTTAGAGCAGGAGAAAATGCTCCAGAAAAATAGAAGGGAATAGAAGTAAGGCAAATATCTGAAAATATTCTTCTCTGTCTATTAATTCCCAAATCACTTCATTTATACTACAATAAACTTCCTAATATTACGCATCTAGTGCCAAGTGGACGCTAGTCCTTCGTGCAGTTACAACGAATTTCATCCAATTGGGAATCTTTCTGTTGCGTTGAGGCCGTGCCATATTGGGCTGTTGTTGCTCCTGTGATGGATTAATATGATCATCTTTAGATGGGCCAGCATACGTATCAAAATACAATGGAGGAAGACGAAGAAAGTAAAAGAAGGGACAAAGAAGAAGAAACGAGTGGCAAAATGGACGATTCTGATAGAAGCAGAAACAAGGGCACGATTCTTAGCGGTGGAGATAGCGACCAAGTCCTCTTCTGCATGCAACAGTGCGACGCATGGTGTAAGCACAGGGACAACAGTGCCACAAAAGTGCGGTTGCTTGTGAACAAGTTTAGTAGCGACGCGTGACAACAATTTTTATCTGGTCATTTTTCGCTGTCACGCTAGTGGGGGTGAAAGTGATTATGTGAGGTCACAAAGCGACGTGATCGACAATAGTTTGTGTATTTCTATTTCTTCTAAAAGTGGGAGGTTGAGAGTGAGAAAAGGTGAAGAGCGGTTCTATCTTTTCTGAGAGTGGGAGATTGAAGGTGAGAGGAAAGGAGCGGTTGTTCATACTAGTAAATTTTAGAAAGTAGGCAATGGTGCTTCTATTATGTGTGGCTTGATGGCTGGCTGTCACTCCAACATGGGCATCACATTTGGACTCCAAATACAAATCAACTCATCATCCCTTTTGTGGAGAGTTTAATTGATTATGATCAGCACTGTTGGAAAGAGGAATTGGTTAGAGATATTTTCTATGATTGCTTTGAGGTATCCCTCGTTACCCAAGAGAGGATATGCTCTGTTACGAAGCCACAAAAACTATATTTGTACAACATGTTGGCGCCTTGTGACCAATAAGGATGCTCTGATGACCCAAACTCTCCAAGAGAGATATTTTCCTAATTCAAGCTTCCTGCAGGCAAAAATTTGTCACGCGCCAAGCTTCACTTGGCATAGCATAGACTCTGCTCAATGGGTCCTTAATATTGGTACATTCTGAAAAGTAGGCAATGGTGCTTCTATTAATGTGTGGCATTATGTTGGCTTCTCCTCCAACATGGCCATCACTTTTGGACTCCAAACACAAATCAACTCCTTATCCCTTTTGTGGGGAGTTTAATTTATTGTGATCTTCACTGTTGGAAAGAGGAACTTGTTAGAGATACTTTCTATGACTTTGAGATAGAATAAATTGATAAGTGTTAAATTAATGTAAAAATTATATTTAATTTCAATACTTATTAAGGGCAAAATAGTAAATTTATACTCCAATTTATCCCTTTTTGGCTAAAAGTGCGATTCTTGTATGCTATTTTGATAAAGATTCTGTTAATTTTTTAAGATAAAAAGATTAAATTCAAATACAGCATCAAGATAGCAGCAAATAGGATAAGATCAGCACAAGATAAGCTTAAAAAGGAGGAAAATCAGGAAAGCAGATACGGAGGTCTGCGCTCCACCTGCGCTGAGCGCAAGTGGAGCGCAGAAATAAAATTTCAACACTATTTCCTGCGCTTCATCTGCGCTGAGCGCAGATCTGAGCGCATGAACACGGAAAACTAATTTCTTATGGGCCAAACAAGGTTTCAATAGGCTTTCCAAAAGTTCTATTTAAAGGACCTTTTAGCAATCATCAAGGGGGAGGTGAGGAGACAGTGGAGCAAATCTGGAGCTAGAGAAAAGTGTGACAGTCTCTCTATTGGTTTGTAATGGTTACCATGAGTAGCTAAACTCTCCCATAGGATTGAATGTAGTCGATTCAATCCCCAATTGTATTTGGATTCTCTTGTTATCTAAGGATCTCTATTTTTATAATATATTGGTATTTTTACTCTATTCTTAATGCTTAACTTCCGCCTTTGTGTCAGAGTTATGATATGATTTTATGGGGCGCGCTGGGAGGCGATTTTGTGAAATCAGGAGCGAGTTCTTGGGAGCCTAGGAATAGGGATCTTGAATTCTGATTTGGGTAAGATCACTCTGTAGGTTGAATGCCTAGGAATAGGGTTTAATTTATGGATAGCTATTAACAACTGATCTTAATGTTAGGATTAATTTGTTAAATTGCCAAGGAATTGGGATTTAGGGAATTAGTTCTAAGAATTTCATAGTTGAGGGATCTTTATGAATGACATTTATTTGGGCTTCAATAATTATAATTATAAATTCTTAGATTTCATTGGTTTCCAAATACAAGAAGGGTGCGATAGACGAAGTTCAATCCTAGTTCCAGTAATTTGCTCAACCTTATCCAAATCTCTCATTCTTTATTTATTATTGCAATCTACACAAACAAACATCTTTCCATACTTGATAAGTGTGACCACTAGAATTTATATTGTATTGTTCCCTGTGGATAAGAAAACTCTCTTACTACTATTATACTGCTGCGATATTGGTACGTTTGCCGAGATCACAACACAAATTCTAGTTATTCCCATCCCTCGTTACCCAAGAGAGGATATGCTCTGTTGGGAAGCCACAACAAACTAGTTTTATATTGTGCGTGTTCAGGGTATCACTTCATTTGTCTCAGGTTCGAGGTCTAGATATGCAGCTGCATTAAATACTCGAATACAATAGTGGCTCATTCATTAAGTTAATAGAGTTACCTATTAATTTTGTTTGGGGGTGGTTATGTTGCTTACATTAATTAACACATTAGTCTACCCACAAGAGTCTATTACATTATTTGGTTTAAGTAACACAAAATAAAAAGGTGATAACATGACAGTAAAAATTCTTTGGTCCACAGGTGTTGAGTTTTTGGAATTGTTGTGCATGGTATATTTTTTCCCACGGGAAAATCTATAATCATATGTTTTAAATCCCTTTTATAATGACTAATATCATTGACAATTATTCATTTGATTGCCAAAAGTTGATTGTGTTAGTTCTCAACTTCATATCATATTTTCCCTTAATTATGTTTATTCATAGTGTTTTGATTATACTAACTATTTTATTTGAAACATGTATTTTGTACTAATTAATAATTTTGAAATTTATAAAATAAAATTTGGTATGTACATGTTATTAATATTTGATGAACGTGCCTTATGAATTATTTTTAAGATATATTATGTGATACCCCTAGTTACCACTAAAAGTACCACATGCATTACACGTGACCAACGAAGTAGAACGTCAAAAAATGCGGAAGTTTTTTTTTTTTGAAAAGGGTTTAGGTGTCATTGACCTATTACCTCTCTAGCTTTATTTTAAGTACTTATGAAATATCCTTTCCTTCACTTTCAAAAAACTTATCTTTCCGTAAGCGTCAAAAGAATTACACCTTACGCGCATACACAACATACACATAGTTAAAGACCTTGAGAGAACATAAAACAGTGTGACATAAATACATACATATTAAGTAGCATCGATGTACCTCTCGAATACCCACATGACCACCTTAAAACATGAGTTCCGGTAGTAAAATAAATGAGACCTCTAACAGAAAACAAAAGAAGAGATTCCTAAATCAGAGTTGCGTACTACCTAGACTCAACACAACCTAGTCCTTTTCAGGTACAAGAGGAAGTCTGGGGTGCGTGATGGTGACACAAACTCCCCCCCCATAGAACTCACACCTGCGCGGGATACCCGTCACCCTCCAGGTGCCCCTCGGCAACCATCTGATTCGCACCTGCATCGACGTCATGACGGAAGTCCTCGATACCGACTGTCAACGTGACGAGAAGAACATAGAAAGAAGAGATAGAAAAGAAGGGTGAGAACATCGCATGAACTCACAGCATGTAGGATACAGCAAACTAGAGCACACACACAGAGGCAATCCACAGAGTCGAATCAATAAGCAATCACGACATCTCATCATGGTGTACTCATATGAACGCAACTTTTACTATTATAATGCAATATCTAGTGCATGCGGGCCCAGGGAAACATCACCATAGGCAGAGCACATAGCAGTTGCCCGACCATATATACACAACACGTCAGGAGTTAGAGTCTGTACTAGCATTGGTACAAAGAGCATTGCTCATACATTTTGGCCAAATAAATTTCCCGACTTCCAGACAATCTCAACTGACCATGAAAACTTGAGAGCGACAGGATAGTCAAGCCTGTAACCCGTTTGCTCGACAGTAGGGAGCGAGCCTACGTCACCTGAGCCATTTCGGGACCTGACTATCCTCAGGGCTGGCATCCCCACACGAGGGCCCTCTGGCGTTCTTTGCAAAACCCAGTGCCCAGTCCCTACCAGTTTCACACTGTACCGAGTGTTACTGCTATATAGGCCGTAAGGTTTTCAACCTCGAACATCAACGGCGCTTCATGATGCATGTCACACAACAATGCTCACAACATTCACATCCTTACAGGCAAAACCCATTGGACCATTCAACGTCACCACATCCCCGTGGCACGGCCCGAATTCAATGTCTTTCCTTCACAAGGAAGGCCAAATCGCACTTTCTCGCCAAGCTTCTCAAGTTTTATGTAGAAAGAGTGTGTTGGTTATAGCCTTTTAAGGTAGTTTGTACTAATATTCTTGATAATCATGTCCACTTAAGTCCTATAATTTACTAAAACTTATGATTGTATCTTATGGATGGTATTACTTATCCTAATTCTCCTTGTATGACTAATTAAGATTAGGTTTAACTTTTAATCTTAACTAGTCTTCATTAACTGGATTACAATTAATCTTAATCCTCTTTAATTAAGTCTTAATCCTTACTTAAGATCCTAATTAATTCTGAATCATCCCTTAATCTCTTCCTTAATCTTAGATTAGGATTTTAATTATGTTTGATTAAGGTTAACCATAATTAATTAGTTCTTAATCATCATTATTGGTTAATTATTTAATTAATACTTTCATTAAGGTTAATTAACTTTAGACTTAATTAATCATTCTTTACTTAATCGACTTAAGTGAATTAGGTTGATTAACTTGGGTAATTAAATTAGTTAAGCCCACTAATTAATCCTAAGTTTTAACTTTTAATTACTTGGATTAGAGTTGAAGTCCAACTCCAATCTAACTTTTAATTTCATAATCTAATCTTGATTGACTTTTAATGAGTCTTTAACTCCTTTTATTAAAGGTTTTAAACTTAAATTAAAAGCCTAAAGGTTTTATAACTCTTAGGAACTTATTTTTAGTCATGGTAACCTAAAATATTGACCTTTAAGTTGACTTTTACTTGGTTTGAATTGGAAATCCGAATTTGTTTTATTTATTTTTAAAGACTTATTCTTAATTGCACTTTAGTCCTTTTACTTGTAAAATTGCTTCTTAGTCCTTTTGGACCACCAAAGCCCATAAACATGTTTTCAACATACCCTTGACCTTTTTAAGATCAAAAAGGTATTCTTGATGAGTTTCATCAAGAACAATTCATGAACATCAAGAACAACTTGAATGTTCATCAAAACTTCAAATTTTTCACAACATCCAATCTTCACCAAAACTTCACACATTCATCAACAAACAATCTAAATGCCAAATATCATACTAATCCACTCAAAATCATCCACATACACATTAAAGTTCATAACTCCATTTTCAAGCTCATAAACACTATTTTTCAAAGATCAATCTTCCAAAACAATTGTATACCTTCAACCAACTTCATGCATGTTCATAGATTCATCATACAAACACATTCCAAGCACCAAAAAAATTTTGAAACACATGCAGCCCCAAAATCCCTCAAGGCCGAGAGCTATTAGAGGAAAAAGGGGGAAATTTTTCCAAAAATTGTTTCTTGGCTTGCATGCACCAATAATCACAATCCAAGCACATTCCAAGCATCAAAATAAACTTAGAAACATGTAAACAACCCAGCTCCAAGAATCCAAAACATTTGCTCAAAGAAAAGCTCAAAAAGTGATTTTTTTCAAGGAAAAACAAGAGTAAAAACAAGGATTTTAAGGGCAAATCCTTGACTCTAGTTACCAATCCTACTATAGTTCAAGTTCTCCCCCCCTTTACCTCAAATTTCCAAGAAAATGAGTGCAGAATTCTGGTCCCAAAACAGCCCCCAAAGATGCCTCCTTTAGTCACCAACAAGGATTTTTCAAGGTTAGAAGGCTTAGAAATGGAAGCTTTGGTTCAAAGATGGAACCTTGGCTTGATGTGTTTAAGGGAAGATGAAAATTTTGAGAGAAGTTGATGGAGAGTTCACGGCCAAGAGAGAAAAGGAAGAGAGAAAATGAGAGAGTTCCTAAGCTTGCATGTAGGAAAAGTGAGAGAGAAAGGTGAGTTGATGTGCCATAAAGGCTTGCTTCTTTTTCAAGTCTTGGAGAAAAGAAAGAAAAATACAAGTGGCTTCCATGCATCAAGGCTGCACTATGCACGGCTTTCTAGGAGGAAAAAGGGAAGGTTTGTGCAATTTTTTTGGCCCGGATCAAGAGTATTCGGGCCCGGTTTGAGGGACAGGAGGGGCAAAAAGGTCATTTTCACAGAAAAACCCCAAAAATTCCCAGAAATTCCCTAAAAATAGGAAATTAAATTCTAAATCCAAAAATATAAATTTTGGTGATTAAAAATAATTTTAACAATTCAATAAAACACGAAATGCGGTAAAACGGTAAGAAGTGGGCGTTACAGTAAGCGGAGAGAGAAAATTAAGGTTTTAATTACAAAGATTGTATAGAATTATAAATATCATTTTAAATCATCTTTTAAGGTTCAAAATATATTTTCCATATTTTTCTACAATTTTTTTTTGCTGGCTATGGTTATACTGTTAACTGGGGGCATTTTGATCTTTTTGCCCATAAGTGCCAGAAAAATTCTAAATTATTTTCTAAAACTCATCACTAATTATATTAAGAGTATTTTGAATAAAGGTATAGATCCCTTAGAGTTTTAGCTATTTTTAATAATTAAATCTATATTTTCCTTAACTGTATAATTACTAAAGGTATCTTAGGTTATTTTCTCAAACACCTCTCTAGAGAAATTTACTCATAATTGTGGTTGGGTATTATAAATTTGGCTGTCTATTAAAAGCTACTAAATACTTTATGATTAAATGATTATTACTATTTTAAAATTTTCTTTATTCTATTTATACACCAGTAAGAAAAATTGTGGGTGTTACATTTCTCCCCTCCTTTAAGAAATTTCGTCCTCGAAATTTGGAGTTCCTACTGCTGAATAGGGATAAATCCATCTTCTTAAGCTTTAAGAGCTACCCTCCTAATTAGATCATATAAGACCTTAATGGTTCCCTAAAAGTTGGATAATTATTCTTCTTAACATTTCTTTCTAATTCCCAATGTCTTCTTACGATATCTTATTTTCTTATCACTAGGCACACATATCCTACCCTTGAATCTAACAGTTCCATCAGCTTCCTTACAAAACTCAGAATCTCCTTTCTTAGGGACTAGATTCCTCAAATCTTGCAAAGATTGATCCACTTCCTGTGTTACACGAACTTGTTCCAAGAAATCATTTGAAATCCTCAATGTTCCCAATCTTACACTCTTAGGACCAAGTTCAACGTCTAGGTTAAGATCTCTAAACTCTTCTATCAGTTCTAGCTCCTTAACCATCATTATTGACATATGCAAAGATTTCCGACTTAACGCATCAGTTACGACATTAGCTTTCCCAGGGTGGTACTGCAGACTAAGCTCATAATTCTTCAAAAACTCCATCCATCGTCTCTGCCCTACATTAAGTTCCTTCTGGTCAAACAGATACTTCAAACTCTTATGATCGCTAAAACTTCAAACCTAGCGCCGTACAGATGGTGTCTCCAAATCTTCAAGACAAAAACTACTGCCTCCAACTCTAGATCATGCGTAGGGTAGTTCACTTCGTGTGTTCGCAATTGCCTAGAGGCATAAGCCACTACCTTTCCTTTTTACATTAACACACAACTTAATACTTGTTTTGAAGCATCACAGTATACTTCAAAACTCTCTTGTGGGTCAGGTAAAACTAACGCAGGCGCAGAAGTTAACCTTTTCTTCAATTCCTGAAAGCTATCTTCACACTACTGGCTCCACACAAAAGGTTGGTCTTTCCTAATCAAATGGTTCAACGGAGTTGCTATCCTTGAAAAAAATTTTCAATAAACTTACGGTAGTAACCAGCTAACCCCAAGAAGCTTCTCACTTCCGTTAAAGTCCTAGGTGTTTCCCACTGTAACACAGTTTCTACCTTAGCTGGGTCTACGCTAACTCGTCCACTATAGATCACATGACCTAGGAAATTCACTTCCTTTAACCAAAACTCACACTTAGATAGCTTAGCATACAACTTCCTATTAATCAAAATTATTCCAAAGAATGCTATACTCCCCATTGGATCCTAGAAATATGAGAGAACATTGCACGAAAGAATGAGGATAAGTTGGCTTAAATGAGGCTAGAAAACTAGGTTCACTAAGGAGGGAAAGGAACACCAATGACAACCAGTCCAGATGGAATTACTAGACACCTGTAGCATCCGTGGTAAAGTCCAAAGCAGATTGTAAGATTACCTATAGTCTCGGTATATAGATAGAGGCAATCTATCTTTAAACCTATCTTTGGGAATATTATTATTCTCCTTCCTTATGGTTATCCTACTCCCACGGATTGTATTTGTCCCCTAGGGCATCCTTACGCGAAACGTCACCTACTTATCTAGTACTATTCCAATCCAATCTTTAAAATCCTGCCTAGATATTTACTAATTTATATACCTTTCCTTGAGAGTCTAAGTCCATTAAGATTAATGTACAAACTAATCCTGTAAATTGGTATAACCATACTAAACCAACGTGTCATAATTCTTACCAATTCCAATCTTAATCGTTTATGAGATTCCATTCACATACCTTATTCAATCTATAGGAGCATCAATCAAGTATACTCTTAGTCATCAAAATCAACACATACGATAATCGCTCATTATTTGACATATCTATTATTTCTACTAACCTCATGGAAGTGTTGTCCTTACTTAGCTCATACCATTGTAGCTCTTGTAGTGCTTACTCGTGCATATAATTCTCCATCACATGATCTCTTTCTTCAATTTCCTGCGTAATCTTGATACTAACAGATCATTTTCTTAGTCATATCCTACCATCCGACTAAAATTTCTTAAGAACTACACCTTGTGCTATTGGCCTCAATACTTTGACATCCTTTGTCTTAAATCGAGTTTTCCACTTGTTTCTATAAATCCTTATTTTATCAATCCGTTAGAGATAGCGATCATACTCTAGTGTATCTATCAAACTTCAATCATGACACTCATTCCACAGTCAAACCCCTTTTAGACTTCAAGTTCATCAACAGGGTATCCAAATATGCCTTAACTGTTAAGATCAAACCCCAATTCGTGTGTTTGTCATTCTTATTCTAAACTCCATCATTATTTATCCTGAGTATACCCCAATTCGTCGATTATTTCTAACTTGCCTTGCCAAATTATATATATTTTCAATAACTGAATCCTCAAGAGCTATTAGTACAAATCCCCAAATCTCAAAACCTTAATAATTAAACCTCAATGATCAATCATCTTAACCTTGAATTTACAGCCTCGAATTCATTATCGATCCCTTAGGTTACTCATCTAAAGGAATGGGAATCTAACCTTAGTGGTCATCCTACTCTAACTTTTAACGTCTCACTCAGCACTTCAAACCACAAGCCAAATCAACTATTGGCTACACTAATGTACAACCTTAGGACCTAGAGGTCTTAGCACTAGGGATGGAAACTACAAGATCATAGGGCAGTCCAGTAACAAGATTTTTTTTTTGACATTCCAGAGGAATGAAAGAATGCGTCGCACCCGAATCATATAATACAATTAAAGGAATCCCACTTATGACGCACTTACCTTGGATTAGATCTTTAGATTCAACAACTCCAGTACCGCTACCACTTCTCTTCCGAGCAGGGCAATTCCTCTTGATGTGGCCAGTTCGTCCACAATGAAAGCATGCACGTTCGTTAGACTGGTTTGAGATCGGGCTCTTGATTGGGCGGTCCCTCAGGAAGTGACTTCTCTTACTGTGTGGACAACTACCATCGTTGTTGCCGACACTGTTTGCAGGATTTTCCCCACTAGCAACCACTGAATATTAGCTTGTTTTCATTGTTACTTAATCACACATTTAGCCACGAGGGTTTATGTCTTTTAATGTGATTGGTTAATGGGAGTTGAAAAAAAATTATGATGGCATATGCGCGCCTTGTATATTTGAGACTCCCATGACTATTTTGAATTTATTATAGGCACATGATTAATTATATTTTACTTTGTGCATATGATGGCTTGTTGTCATGTTTGGTATCAATAAAATATCTCGAGATATGAATGTTTTCTTGGGAAAACATTGGTCTTCCAATGTATGTTGATTAATTTCCCTAGGGGAATGGTCTTTCACAAGAAAGATGGTTATTTCCTTTATAGGAATGTTATTTGAGATAGTTTCATTGGTGGAAATAGCATTTTCTTGAGGTGTTCAACTATGGTTTCCTTGTGGAGACGACGTTTCACATGAGACATGTTAGTCTTTCTTCGGAAAGATGTTAGTATACTTTATGAAATGATGTTTGTTGTGAGTTTTATCTATGGGCAAGTGTGCCCGTCAATTAGAGTAAAATGGAGTATTAAAACCCCAAGTATCGTCCCACAGAGATTAATTAACAATATTAAATTAAATAAAATCCTTAATAATGAGATAAGAAAGAAATATTAAGATTTGATTTGTTGATTGAGAAAAATAATAATTAAATGAAGAAAGAGAGAAAGAAAGTTAAATAAGTCAGCAAGCAAGAACAATAAGGATTCAGTTATGGAAGTGCCAAGGGATTTGGTTTCACTTAAGTGCTTACTAGATCTTCCCCCAAGTTTTGCTTATAAATTATGTCAATCTAATTACCAATCATATATTCTAATACTATCAATACCCAATGATCATGCAATATTGATAATCTTTCCCTTAAAACACTATCCTCAATGATCATGCAAGATAATGAGTTAAGAAAAGCATAAAGAACCAATAAGTTTCACTACAAGAATTTTATGTTTTAGAGACGGCTATTTAGCGACGGCCACACCGTCGCTAAGCCGTTGTGAATGGACTTTTTTAATTTAACAAATTTTTTTACGAAGTGGAAATCATTAGCGACGACCTAGCCATCGCTAACTATAAAAAAAATAGCGATGGATTAGCGACGGTACGACCGTCATTAACTGAAAATTGTCGTTACCGATGGCCAAAGTTCAAATTAGCGACGGTTAGGATGTTGCCAATTGAAAATTGAGACTAGCGACGGCTAGGTCGTCGCTACACCGGTCGCAAATGTGAAAAAAATTTACGCGGGTTCTAATTTAAAATTCAAAGCTAGCGACGGTTTTATTGTTGTAGCCATCGCTACCTGTATTAAATGTAGCGACGACTAAGTCGTCGCTAATTTTGAGACTTATACGCGACCGTCCCTTCTTTCTTCTTTCTCTTTTCTTCTTCCCTTCTTCTCTTCTCCTCCTCCGCCGCGGCCATCACCGGAAAACATCCCTCCACGTCTCCATCACTGTCCCTCAAGCTTTATTTCTCCTTCAACCTCTCCCTCTCACTAAACCCTTCAATCTTACCGATTATTTTTGTGAATCAAGCATTGTTTTGGTAAAGGGGCGATGAACGGCGGCCAACCACCGTGGCTAGACGTTGCCGGCAGTGAATCTCCATTGTGGGCATCGAATGGGTATTGTGTTCACTCCTATCTGTGATGTAACTGTTGTAATTTGTCTCTATATTGTATGAATTGTTTGTTAGTGGAGAGCTGAGCTCAATAGGTGAGACCCTATGAAAGGTGCTGGTTGTGTGCTGGTAATATAGAATTGTGCATGTGTTTGTATTGTATGAACTATTTGTTAATGGAGAACTGAGCTCAATAGGTGAGACCCTATGAAGGGTGCGGGTTGTGTGCTGATAATATAGAATTGTGCATGTGTCTGTGTTGTGATATGTGAAACTTTTATGCTGAAATTACATAATTTTTGAATTGTAGACAAATGGATCGTAGATGAATGTATGATAGGGTTGATTCTTCTAGGAGATTGAATAATGAGTTTATTAAAGGGGTTTCGAGATTTGTTAACAAGGCTATGGAACAACTTTCGTTTATGTCTGATAGAGGGATTAGGTGTTCATGTGTGAAATATAATTGTGAGAGTATTCTAAAACCTTCTTTAGTTAGACTTTATTTGTTGAAGTTTGGATTTAAACCAAACTACAAGGTATGAACTGACCACGGAGAAGTAAGGTCTAATAATGTTGAGTTGGGAGATGATGATAATAGTGGTGAAGGTATCAGTTATAAACCTCAATTTGCCTCCATGACTCAAATGGTGTATGATGCATTTAGACCTATAACTGATTAAACAGATGATAATGACCATGAGCCACCTAACCCAGATGCCCAACGGTTTTATGATATGTTAATATCTGCAAACCAGTCAATCTATGATGGAGCAAATGATTCTAGGTTATTAATAGTTGTGAGGTTATTAGCAGCTAGGAGTACTTGGCATGTTACTGAAAAGTGTTTGGATTATTTCATCCAAATGCTAGTTGATGTAGCTCCAACATCCAACACCATTCCAAAGAACTATTATCAGGCGACCGAATTGGTGTCTAAGTTAGGGTTGAAGGCGGAAAAAATTGATTGTTGTAGGAATGGTTATATGTTGTATCATAAGGATGATTCTATGTTAACTGAATGCAAGTTTTGTAATGCCTCGAGGTTTGTTCCTCGTAAGGTTGGGAAGGGGAGATATAAAGATGTTCCGGTGAAGAGGATGTTTTATTTGCCAATTATTCCAAGGTTGCAACGATTGTATGCTTCATTAGAGTCTGCTGCACAAATGCGATGGCATCATGAGAATAAAAATGATTCTGGTTTATTGTGTCATCCATCGGACAGGGAAGCATGGAAACACTTTGATAATGTGGATCCTAATTTTGCAAATGAGCCAAGAAATGTAAGGTTGGGGTTATGTGCTAATGGGTTTAAACCCTACATTCAAGCTTCGACTTCACCATATTCTTGTTGGCCTATTATTCTAACACCTTATAATCTCCCTCCTGAATTGTGCATGACTAAGGCATATATGTTTTTGACTTGTCTAATATCTGGTCCAACTAATCCCAAGGCAAACATAGACGTGTTTCTGCAGCCTTTAATAGATGATCTGCAACGGTTGTGGAGGTATGGTGTTCTGACTTATGACATTTCCATGAAACAAAACTTTCTTATGCGTGCATGTTTGATATGGACTATCAATGATTGTCTGGCGTATGGAATGTTATCCGGTTGGCAAACAGAGGGTAAATTAGCATGTCCATACTGTATGGAAGACATAAAAGCTTTCACATTGCAACATGGTGGAAAAAACTCATGGTTTGATTGTCATCGTAGATTCTTGCAAAGTGATCACCCCTTCAGAAGGAGTAAAAGAGGGTTTAGGAGAAACCAGGCTGAGCATGATGGACCACCTTTAGTGTTGACAGAGTATGATATTTGGTCATTTGTCCAAGAATTTTCGAAGGTGACAGATGGTAATTGTTCCAAACTGCCTAAGGTATGGACAACTTCATAATTGGGTTAAACGCAGTATATTTTGGGATCTTCCATATTGAAAGGACAACTTGTTAAGACATAATCTTGATGTCATGCATATAGAGAAAAATTTCTTTGATAATGCCTTTAACACTGTGATGAATGTTGCGGGTAAAACCAAGGACAATGTAAAGGCAAGGATGGACGTGTATGTGTTCTGTGTGCGGGGTGACTTGGAGTTGGTTGACCTGGGTAATGGAAGGATGGGAAAACCAAAGGCAAACGACTCTTTAAAACCTAAGGATGCAAAACTAGTTTGTAAATGGATTTCTGAATTGTAATTTTCAGATGGTTATGCCTCCAATCTTGCAAAATGTGCAGATATCAATAGGGGTACAATGCATGGGATGAAAAGTCATGATTGTCATGTATTCATGGAGTGTTTGCTCCCAATTGCATTTCGATCCTTGCCAGACTGTGTGTGGAAACCACTTGCTGAATTAAGTATATTCTTCAAAGATATATGTTGTAATACTTTGAGGATGAATGATGTGACTAAATTGGAACAAAATATACCAATCATTCTTTGCAAATTGGAAAGGATATTTCCACCGGGATTCTTTGATTCGATGGAGCACCTGCCTATTCATCTTCCTATGGAAACAAGACTTGGGGTCCAGTTCAATATCGATGGATGTATCCATTTGAAAGGTTTGTTAATAAGACTATATTGTTTATTTTAATTTATTTTTAATCAAATTCAAATAATAATGTATATATTTTTTTAAAATGATAGGAGATACAAAACGATCCGTGGGTAATTTGGCTAGGGTGGAAGGCTCAATATGCTCATTCCACTTACACTGGGAAACCACATATTTTTGTTTGCATTATTTTCAGAACTCATGTTTGTTGTCAAACACTATATTGAGGAATGAGTCTCAAACTGGACTTCAATGCAGCAATTCCATATTGTCAATGTTGAACAAGTCAGGATGCCTTGTAGGAATATCAAGTGAGCACTGGTTAAATGATGATGAATGGAAATCAGCTCATGTACATATACTGATCAATTGCAATGAAGTTAATCCATACCTTGAGTAAGTGACCATGTTTTTATTATCTTTAGGTTTTATGGTTTACAAATGAATAATTTAACTACTTGTTTCATTCCAGCTTATTCTTACAATTTCACTCGATCGATGATCGTGATTCTTCTGCTCGAATACATTCAGACTTTCCAACATGGTTTAGGAACTATGTAAGTTTGATCATCCACTTTTTCTATTTGTTACTGACTAAACTTAATTAATTCAGTTAATATTAAATGGTTCTTATCATTAGGTCCGTGATGAGGGAAATGGAGCGACGAACAATGAACTTAAATCATTAGCTTGGGGACCGAACTCTAAAGCAAAGTCATGGAACACATACCTTATAGATGGCTATAGATTTCAGACAAAGGATTGGTGTTAGGGTAAAAAGACCACAAATTGTGGAGTGCATGTAAAAGGTGTGACACCCTTCTACCCCAACTCTTATATAATCAACGAAGCGGAAGACTTAGGAAAATAACGAATCACATTGGGTAAAAAGGTTCACATTTCAACTCAATTAAAACCTCAATTCTTTCAAAGTAAACTTATTCAAAATAGAAGTTGGAGTCAAAAGGTTTTCAAAGTAAATAAAATATTACTACCTCAAAAGTTAACAGTAAAACATCATTTTTAGCCTTATAAGGCACTTAAAACCGTTTACACAAATCTCTCCAAAATAGAAATATAAAATAAAACTCCTAATACTAAGCCCTGATGTCACATGTATCAGAACGACACCCATCAACTCAATACTCGGCACCTGAGGTGCCATCGTCATCACCTGTAAATAATAACCACAGATAGAAACGATGAGGAGAAGAATACCACTCATACATACACATAGGAGAGTACCCTATCCTCACCCTCATGTAAACAACATCATCATATAACTTATTATATTATCAAATGTAAAGCATAATCTTCATCATCATATACACCAACAGCATCATCAATATCACCACAATCATCATAATCCCCATTATCATCAAAATCATCATTATCATCATATCATCATACTCATCATTATCATCAATATCATCATACTCATCATTATCATCAATATCATCATACTCATCACAATCATCAATATCATCATTTTCATCATATTCATCATAATCATCATCACCATCATGCACCTCCCTGAGTTGTATTTCACCCACTCTAAGCTTGTACACCTCGGGTACCATATTCAATTTCATCATAATCAGTGTTCACCTCCCAGAGTTATACTCAGGTACAATCATCAACATTATCATAGTCATTACTCACCTCCCTGAGTTATACTCAGGTACCATAATCATTAACATAATCAATACTCACCTCCCTGAGTTACACTCAGGTACCATCATCCATAACATAATCAATACTCACCTCCCTGAGTTACACTCAGGTACCATCATCCATAACATAATCAATACTCACCTCCCTGAGTTACACTTAGGTACCATCTTTCACCTCCCAGAGCTACTCTTCACCCCTCACTGGGCTTGTGTATCCCAAGTACAATCACCTCCCTGAGTTACACCCCACCCCTCACTAGGCTTGTGTATCTCAAGTACAATCACCTCCCTGAGTTACACCCCACCCCTCACTGGGCTTGTGTATCTCAAGTACAATCACCTCCCTGAGTTACACCCCACCCCTCACTGGGCTTGTGTATCTCAGGTACAATCATCATATATATACTCAAGCATCATTTACAACATAAGATTAATTAAATCATCATCACCATTATCACCTCCCTGAGTTATACTCAGGTACACTATTCACCTCCCCGAGTTAGACATAGGTGCAACACCAACACCAACACCAACATCATCATCATCCATCATTATAATTAGCACCATTCATCATCATCATGCATCATAATACATATTCACCAATCATCATTAATCACATTACATATTATGCACACTAAAACATCATCAATCACATGACATATTCACCAATCAATATGCACACCCAATCATCATCAATCACATTGCATATTCACCGATCATTATGCACACCAACTCATCATTAATCATCAACACCAATAACATAATAAAGCATTATCAAACAACATCAATCATCATCAAGCACTTAGGATCTCAAAATCCACTCTGGTAATCGATTACCAACCTCTAGTAATCGATTACCTGCAAACAAGGTCTTTGGTAATCGATTACAACCACCTTGTAATCGATTACCTGCAACCAAACACTCTGGTAATCGATTACAGCATCCCTGTAATCGATTACCTGCAAGCAATCTCTCTGGTAATCAATTACCACAATATCGATTACCGGTGAACAAACAACACTTTTGGGCTACCCAGAACATCATCAATATCACTATAATCATCATAATCCCCATTATCATCAAAATCATCATTATCATCATATCATCATACTCATCATTATCATCAATATCATCATACTCATCATAATCATCAATATCACCATTTTCATCATATTCATCATAATCATCATATCATCAAACTCATCATTATCATCAATATCATCATACTCATCACAATCATCAATATCATCATTTTCATCATATTCATCATAATCATCATATCATCATCACCATCATGCACCTCCCTGAGTTGTACTTCACCCACTCTAGGCTTGTACACCTCAGGTACCATATTCAATTTCATCATAATCAGTGTTCACCTCCCTGAGTTATACTCAGGTACAATCATCAACATTATCATAGTCATTACTCACCTCCCTAAGTTATACTCAGGTACCATAATCATTAACATAATCAATACTCACCTCCTTGAGTTACACTCAGGTACCATCATCCATAACATAATCAATACTCACCTCCCGGAGTTACACTCAGGTACCATCATCCATAACATAATCAATACTCACCTCCCTGAGTTACACTCAGGTACCATCATCCATAACATAATCAATACTCACCTCCCTGAGTTACACTCAGGTACAACATTCATAACATAATCAATACTCACCTCCCTGAGTTACACTCAGGTACCATCCTTCACCTCCCTGAGCTACACTTCACCCCTCATCGGGCTTGTGTATCCCAAGTACAATCACCTCCATGAGTTACACCCCACCCCTCACTAGGCTTGTGTATCTCAAGTGCAACCACCTTCCTGAGTTACACCCCACCCCTCACTGGGCTTGTGTATCTCAAGTACAATCACCTCCCTGGGTTACACCCCTTCCCTCACTGGGCATGTGTATCTCAGGTACAATCATCATATATATACTCAAGCATCATTTACAACATAAGGTTAATTAAATCATCATCACCATTATCACCTCCCTGAGTTATACTCAGGTACACTATTCACCTCCCCGAGTTAGACTCAGGTACAACAACAACACCAACACCAACATCATCATCATCATCCATCATTATAATTAGCACCATTCATCATCATCATGCATCATCATACATATTCACCAATCATCATTAATCACATTGCATATTATGCACAGCAAAACATCATCAATCACATGGCATATTCACCAATCAATATGCACACCCAATCATCATCAATCACATTGCATATTCACCGATCATTATGCACACCAAATCATCATTAACATCATTAATCATCAACATCAATAACATAATAAAGCATTATCAAACAACATCAATAATCAGCAAGCACTTAGGATCTCAAAATCCACTCTGGTAATCGATTACCAACCTCTAGTAATCGATTACCTGCAAACAAGGTCTCTGGTAATCGATTACAACCACCTTGTAATCGATTACCTGCAACCGAACACTCTAGTAATCGATTACAACATCCCTATAATCGATTACCGGCAAGCAATCTCTCTGGTAATCGATTACCACAATCCTATAATCGATTACCAGCGAACAAACAACACTTCGGAGCTACCCAGAACACACTGGTAATCGATTACCACCTCTGGTAATCGATTACCCACGACGCAGATCGCAGTTCTCACAATTTTTATCATCTCTAAACCTCTCTTTTTAGTCCCTAATCAATCATCTTTGTTAAATAATCATTCTTATGCGTTTATAACATCCAAACTCAGTAAAACAAAAATCTTTTCACAGATTATACAACCAATCCATTAAAATCCCAAATCCTCAAATCCCTATTTTCCCCTTTTCATTATTCTTAATATCCTCTTTAATTTCACCCAATAAATCATCAATATTCATCCAATCAATCATAAATCAACAGTTTTAATCATTCATTCTCAGTTATAACATATACCAATACGAATTCATACTCTTAGATTAATACCCAAGCACCACTACATGCATATACAAGCAGCACCCTCTCCCCCACGGTACCTTAAGCGAAGATTGATTAACCGCAAGGAAGTCCCTTTCTTGGTTCTTGATGCTCACTCTGCAGCAATCCCCTCTTGAGACTCGGTTTCTCCTCTCCTTAGCGTTTCGCTCTCTGACGATTATACGAATAAGGATTAGGGTGAACAGATAACCCATCCTTACTAGACTGCCTAATTGGGCTTGGGCCCACTCTTAACCCTCTTATCTTCCTTATAAAATGAAGTAGCTTTATTAATAAAACTACTAATAATGTTAACACTATTATTTATTCCTCTTATTTAATTAATTAATATTATTAAAAATAATAATACTATTATTTCTTCCTTTTCTTTTATTTATAAAATTTGGGATGTTACAAAAGGACTTACCGATGGCGGTGAAGATGACTTTTACGGTATCATCCACCATATCTATGAATTAGAGTATCTTGGTTTGTCTAACTTGATTCCTATTTTCTATTGTGAATGATTTGATCCAACCACAAATAGTGGCATGCGAGTTCAAGAACAATACAATATCGTAGAAATAAGAAAGAGTAGAAGGTATAATCAGTATGATCCATTTATTCTTGCACAAAAAGCAAGACAGGTCTATTATACCCCTTATCCAAAATTATGCATGTAAGGACTTACGAGGATGGATCGTGGCCATCACAACAAAACCAAGGGGTCATGTTGAGGTTGATGGGGTTGAGGAAGAAGTTCCTTATCAGGCTGATGACACTTCAACTGTTTTACCAGTTGAAGACATTGAACAGTTGTCAGGCTTAGCTAAGAATCGATATGAACCAGTTATTCAGCCTGAGACTATAGTTGAAGATTATGAATCTGAGGATGATGATGAATGTCAAGAAGATGAAAATGATGATGAAGATGAGTGGGATGACAATGAAGATAAAGATAAAGATCAAGATCAAGAAGATGAAAATGATGTATAATTAGATTGATATTAATATCAACATTGTGTACTTTTCCGTGAAGTTAATATTAATATTGATGTACTTTTTCGTGAAGTTAATATTATTGTGTACTTAGATTAACACTAATGTGTACAATATTATTTAATATTTACCATAATTTTAATTAAATTTTATAATCGTAATTAAATAAATAATCAATTTTTTTAAAAAAAAATTATTACTAGCGACGACCTGGCCGTCGCTAAAAAAACTGACACTAAAAGGGATAGTTTAGCGACGGGCAGGCCGTCTCTAACTTATGTCCGTCGCTAAATTGCCACGGCTAGCGACGGTTGCGGTCATCGATACGTTGCGGTGGTTGTCACTATAGCGACGGCCCGTAGCGACGCCCATTGCGTCACAAACTAGCGACGGCTGACAAGTAGTCGTCGCTAATGCATTAACGACAGGGCCTGTAGCGACGACCTACTAGTCGTAGCTCCATCGTCGATAGAGCATGCATAGCAACGACTTTCGTATTTTTGCGACGGCTTATGGTCGTCGCTAATCAATGATTTTCTTGTAATGTTTTTTAACCTAATAACTGAATGAAAACCTAGGATTAAGATTGATCATACAAAACCCTAGATCCAGTTTACCTTATAGATCATTAATTGAGAATGGTACGATGGCCTATTACCCAACTAACTAAGATATACCGAGGGTGATAAAGTCTTGATAAAATAAAACAATAAGGAACACACAATTATTAAAAGAAAATAATAATTTATAAAGGGAAAAAGGGTTCAAATCAAGTTCACAACTTAAGATCCACCATATCCCTTTGGTTAGGTAATTAGTTTCTTACTGGCATGAGATAAGGTTATAAGCCTAAGCCAATTGCCTAAATTTTTGTTGGCTTAGGAGTTACATACTCCAAATTTTGTGGACAAAATTTATTTAAAGGGGGTAGAATGTAACAGCCCAAATATCAAGACCTAGAGGCTACAACGGAAGTCTTAGGTTGTGAATCTCAACGCAACAAGGAAGTTAGAAGTAAAATGAGGAGTTAGGGGTTTGAGGGGGAAATAAGACAAGGGTTAGGGGATTGGTTAAGAGTTGTGAGTTTTAAGAGAATTAAGAAAAGAAAAACCAAGTATCAAGTCCAACATGACTGTAGAGTTAACTTAGGAGGAGTCCCACCCGGTGGTGGACAAGCTATGATGTGAATCCAATCAGGCATAAGAAGGCTATACAAGAAGTTACATGTGGGCGGCCAACTTGGAGTTATTTGGCAGACTTATTTTTTCTGGACAGTTACAAAAATTGTTGCGGCTGAATCAATGCAAGGGGACAAAGAAATTACAACCATCAAGAAGAGAGTTGTTACAAATTGAAGGAGGGAGACAAGCATTGCAATGCAGCGGTTATACATTGAATGGAGCAGCCATAATTCAATATTGGAGTTGTTATGTTTCTCTTAAGGAGCGACCAATTGATGGCTGAATTATGTAACTTTAATCCTTTGTTGGTTGTTACTAAAAAACTTGTAAATGTTGCGGCCACATGCAAAATTTTGTAGGCTAATTTTTGTTAGTTTTTCATTTCCCAAATTAATAGATATTAGTAGGAATTAAAGAGGCTACATGGAAAATGAATGGGAGAGGTGTTTATGTAAGCTTTATGGGTGGCTACATAGCTGATGATTGTAAGGGTCCTTGCATGGTTTGCATGGGCTATAAATATTCATGTACATGCATGCAACAAAACAAGTTTGAATCAGAATTTTATTTCATATTGGAGAGTGTTTCTATAATTTTCTTGTTAATTCAAGAATTGAGTTTTATCAAAGGTCCTTCATCCCTTTGTGTGTATAACTTTTAGGCTTATCTTCCATCCTTGGAAGTGTGACGTCTATCAATTTCCATTCCATCTTCTGCCTTCTCCATTCACGCATTTTTTTCTTGTTTTAACAATTTCCCCAATTTTCTTACTTATGAGCATTCCAACCTAGATAGATCCGTAAAACGAATCCAACCCCCCCCCCCCTTGGATTCTCGTCAAGCTACCATGGTGAAGAAGTGAGGAAGGAAGTAGAGACATTGGAAATAGGGAATTAGATTGAGACGGAAGGAATTAAGCTTAAACGAATTGGCGGGAAGGAAGAAGAGAGGCGTAGACTCAAGGAACTGGGGTAGAAAGGTGATTTTCTGGAAAAGGACAAGGGAATGGAGGAGCATAGTCTCATTGACACTTAGAACCCTTAACCTTAGCCTTATTGAAGTGAATTGATTATTTATATCAAGGTTCACGTGAAGTGTGCCCCGTTGGGCTTCAACCAAGGTTGTTGCCTAATTTTGGGTTTTATGTCTAATGACCTTGGTGCACTAATTCGATAATATCTAGAGTTATAGGTGTCCAATTGAGGTGATTCCACTTGCATTAGAAAGCTAAGGTCCGGGGCTTCAATTTGATTTACTACACGATATTATCCTGGCCTCATTTTCACCTCCAAACAAGCTAATTATCGCTCGAGCAAGAAATCCTTTGCCCGAGCGAGAATATCAGCAAAAACAAGGAAATTTGTTTTGGTTTTCTCACTCAAGCTCGCTCAAGCGAGATTGAGCGAAATTTCCACTCCATAGAGCCTTCTTTTTCTTGCTCACTCTCTCTCGAGCGAGCCTCATCGAGAGCAAGCGAGTTGGACTTCATAAAAACACGGTTTGACCTCTTTTTCTCATTTTGTTCCATTCTTTCACTTCTAGAGAGAGAGAACCCTAGAGAGAATGGCGCTCTGGGAGCTTAGAGAAGGAAGAGGATGCCAAGGATTGCTTATCCCAACCCCCTCCACTCATTTTTCCTTTCTCTATGAGTTCCCTTGAGGTGAGTAAAGCTCACACACTTCACCTCTTCTTGTGTGAAATCCTCTCATGAACCCTAATCTCCCTTATTCCCTTTCTCTTTACTTGTGAATGAACTAGTTGCTTGATTGTTGATTACAAATGCTTGTATGCCTTAGAGATTATTCCCCATTTAGGTTTTACTATGAAATTGGAACCCTAGGTTAGGGTTTATTGTTATAACTGTTCATACTCATGTTCATTGCTAAGAAAAATGTATTCTTCATGGTCATGCTCATTTCAAGTAAAACCATTCATATATCATGTTACCAAATAACTCAAGAGACAAGAAAAATCTTGTTAGGCTTCGGCCATTTCGGGTCTAGGACCATTAGGTTAATACTAAAACTAAGCTTCGGTCGTCATGTAACGATGACGACTTTATGTCCCCAAGGGAGATATCCCTTGTAGTCTGAGCTCAGGTCTAGATGCAAGAAAGTGATAAGACCCCTACTGTTGGGTTAGCAGTTCATGTTAAATCATGTTTCAAGTTATCATTGTTTATGTGAAGCAAGTTCATTTCCATGTCATGATAATATTGTTACATGTCATTCGGTTGTACCCTACACATGCATGCTTAGCTTTACTCACTGAGGCATTAGTCTCACCCCATGTTTGTGGGTTATATTTTAGATCCCCAGGCAAGTCATTGAGGACTATGGCAAAGCTGGAGCTTAGTGTTTCATTTGGCTTTGGAGCCCATGGTTTTGATTATATTTTGAGATACCATGGATGTATATTCTTTTGTATGGATATTTTGTATATGTGTTTCTCTTGTTATTTTCACTTGGCTAGGAAACATGTATTGTAATGTCCATGTTATGCATATGTATTTAGACACTCTAATTATGTTTAATTAAATGTTGGATTTAGTTAAGAAAGTTTTTAACTATGTTACTGATATCGTTAATGTTGCGAAAATAATTCTCTAAATTTGGGACTTATGCTTCCAACGGCCATAACTCCTGAGTTTTGGGAATTAGGACGTTACAGAAGATGATTAATTGCCTTGGGGGAATGCTCTTTCACAAGAAAGATGGTTATTTCCTTTTACGGGAATGTTATTTGAGATCTCATAGTTTCATAGGTGGAAATTATATTTTCTTGAGGTGTTCATCTATGGTTTCCTTATGGAAACGATGTTTCACATTAGACATACTAGTCTTTCTTGGGAAAGATGTTAGTATACTTTATGAAATGATGTTTCATGTGAAACAAGGATCTCCTTATGATATTGGTTATGCTTTCTTATCTCGAGATATGAATGTTTTCTTCTGAAAACAATGTTCTTCCAATGGAAGATGATTAATTCCCTTGGGGGAATGCTCTTTCACAAGAAAGATGGTTATTTCCTTTATGGGAATGTTATTTGAGATCTCATAGTTTCACTAGTGGAAATTATATTTTCTTGAGGTGTTCATCTCTGGTTTCCTTATGGAAACGATGTTTCACATGACACATGCCAATCTTTCTTGGAAAAGATGTTGTTATACTTTATGAAATGATGTTTCACCTTACAATATCGGTTATATACTTTCTTATCTCGAGATATGAATGTTTTCTTGGGAAAACATTGGTCTTCCAATGGAAGATTATTAATTCCCTTGGGGGAATGCTCTTTTAAAAGAAAGATGTTTATTTCCTTTATGGGAATGTTATTTGATATCTCATAATTTCATTGGTGAAATTAATATTTTCTTGAGGTGTTCATCTCTAGTTTCCTTATGGAAACGATGCTCTTTCTTGGAAAAGATGTTAGTATACTTTATGAAATGATATTTCATGTTAAACATGGATCTCCTTACGAGATCAGTTATGCTTTCTTACCTCTAGAAATGAATGTTTTCTTGGGAAAACATTAGTCTTCCAAGGGAAGATGAATAGTTCCCTTGGGGGAATGCTCTTTCACAAGAAAGATAGTTATTTCCTTTATGGGAATTTTATTTGAGATCTCATAGTTTCATTGGTGGAAATAATATTTTCTTGAGGTGTTCATCTCTGGTTTCCTTATGGAAACGATGCTCTTTCTTGGGAAAGATTTTAATATACTTTATGAAATGATATTTCATGTGATACAGGGATCTCCTTACGAGATCAGTTATGCTTTATTATCTCGAGATATGAATGTTTTTTATGTAAAACATTGGTCTTCAAATGGAAGATGATTAATTCCCTTAGGGAAATGCTCTTTCACAAGAATGATGGTTATTTCCTTTATGGAAATTTTATTTGAGATCTCATAGTTTCATTGGCGGAAATAATATTTTCTTGAGGTGTTCATCTCTTGTTTCCTTATGGAAACGATGCTCTTTCTTGGGAAAGATTTTAGTATACTTTATGAAATGAAGTTTCATGTGATACATGGATCTCCATACGAGATCAGTTATGCTTTCTTATCTCGAGATATGAATGTTTTCTTGGGAAAACATTGGTCTTCCAATGGAAGATGATAAATTCCCTTGGGATGTTGTTGTAAGGTCCAAGACCCTTTGAGCAAAGGTTTTAATGACATCAAACTTTCACAACAATATTCTAAGTGTTCTGAATACTTTGTTACTAATGCTTTCACTTGAGAATGCTTGAAAGAATACATAAAAGTTACAGAAGGAAGGTGCAAAGATCATAAACATCATTTAATATCAGAATATGTGTCTAGAAGCATGTCATATAGAGCTTCATTTCAAAAGTGATGAAACAAGTTCAAGAAGTAGCTTCTTAGCTTCAAGAAGGTCAAGACAATTCATCTAAGATCCCATAAATATTAAACTGAGTTGTATCAAGCTTCAGAAGCAAAGTTGAAGCTTTGGAAGGATCATTCAAGACCACTAGAAGCATGAGAAGGAGCATTTCATGAAACATGGCACCTTCTGAATATGAAAGAACACTTAATCAATTCAAGCATATTCATTCCAAGTGTTACTAATGCAAACAAAGTAATTGGAGAAGAAGCATTGAACAAGATCCCACACTTCCAGAAGAAGAAACAAAATTTTCGCATGCTGCAAAAGAAGCAGTTACAACAAAGCTGTAAAAGATGCATTTCTACAGAAGAAACTGTTGAGTCTAAGAATTAGTCTGAGCATTCAAACTTAACTTAAGACTCAGTATCCTTAGGTTTTAATGATTAACAAATTAGACTAGATTAAAAGAAAACAAGTGCTACTAAGAAAGGTATTGTTTTGTAGATTGTGTCTCAGGTTAAAGTACTCATCTGAAGTGTAGAAGAACAAATGCGAATCAGAAGATGAAGCGAAGCACTGAATCTGAAGAAAAGCAAAAACTTGATCATCTGAAGACTTGAAGACGAACTGAAGATCTAAAGACAATTTGAAGACTTGAAGAACAACTGAAGATCTGAAGACAATCTGAGGATTTGAAGACAATTTGAAGACCTGAAGAAGCCATGATCATCTAAAGACAAGCTTGCATCAGAAGGATAACAGAGGAGAAGAAAAGAAGACTAGACCATCTAAATCATATTCATCGTCTGAAGACATGAAGACAATAGAAGAACTTGATTTCGTCTGAAGAGTGACTAACATCTGAAGATTCGAAGATCATCTGAAGCACTTTGTGCATCTGAAGGAGGAAAGTATCAGATTTGAGGTTTGACCTTTTGAAGACGTTGCTAAGGATGAAGAACGGTCCTTCAAATGGACTAACCTTATCCAGCTCAAGAATCAAAATCACTTTTCTACCTCGTTCAAATACTTTGCACAAATAAGGAAACTCTGCAAATGTTGTTGCACCTGCAACAAAAAGCAATTGCGTGCGCAGACCTACTGCATCTACTGCTGATCAGAACGAATCATACTGAACAAGCAAAATAAACAAAAAGTTATTTGAACTAAGTCTATTCAATTCAACATCGTTTATCTATCTGGATCACAGAAGAAAAGAAAGAGACAAAGAAGAACAAGAGTTGCAATCATCTGAAGAAAAGAAGAAGAAGAAGAAATTTTGCTAAGAGAAAGAAACTTGCTGAAAGTGTTCTCAATCTGAACAACTAAAACAGGCTTGAAGCAATCATCTGAAAGAAGTATTTGTTGAATCTACTAACATCAAGTTGAGTCAAAGCAATCATCTGAAAAGCTCATGAATCATCTGAAAGTATGAATTCAATCTTCTGAACACACAATCTCTCTTATCAAGATGATGAGATATATCAGACTATCTGAAGATATGAAGACTCTCAACTCTCTGACTACGTGGACAAATCTTAAACGATGAGAAGTCTTAACAAAAGCAGAGACCACGTGATCAACAACTAGAAGATTTGTTCAAATATTTAAAGAACTCTACTCAAGAAAAAGAAAGGAGAAAATAGCAGAAGCTAAGCAAAAAGAAGTTTGCACAAAACGGGAAAAGGACAAGTTTAACGGATCCTTATACAATATCTCCTTACACTCACAGATAAGAAAGAAGAAAGAAATGAGGAAGCAGAAAGAGAAAGAAGATATCAACCTACTAAAGGAAAATCTCTCAAAAGAGCTTATCTAAAGTGTGTCAGAGCTAAACTATCTGCACACCTATTCTGCTCAAGAAGAAGAAACCATTTAAGAAGCTATTTTACAACAGCTATATGAGCCAAATCACTTCTTCTCAACGGTATTATCAATAACCTTCAATGGCTATATTTTATCAAAATATAAATAGCCTCAAGAAAGACTTTGAAGGTGGAGACATTAAAAAAAAGCCCAAGGCAGAGATTATGCCAAGAGTGAACCGGCTGAATATCAAATTCAACATCCTATCAAGCCAATTCAATAAGGAAGTTATCCCTCAAATAGAGATCAGTTTAAGCCTATTCAAATCAACCACTTCTATCTCTGTTGTATCCTTGTACTTAGAATCCATCTCATGTATCCTGAGTTGTACTCAGTTAAACTGTAAGTATAGGATGAAATTAAGTTTATGTTTCTCAGAAACTTAAACTTACTTTATGTTGTAAACACTTTACGTGTCTGAGAGCCTGGAGAGGCTTGGTGGAAGAAAGAATACTCGTTTGCTTGGAGAGGCCTTGTGTACTCGGGTGCCTGGAGAGGCCTTGTGTACTCGGTGTGCCTGGAGAAGCCTTGTGTACTCGGTGAGCCTGGAGAGGCTTCTCTGTAAAAGAATACTGCATGAGTTGCCTGGAGAGGCAGTTGAAAACAAAGGAATACTTGTGTTTACGCCTGAAGAGGCTGTGGTAAAAGAATACTTGTATCTGAGTTCAGATAGTGGAAAATCCAGTGGTGGTTTACCCTGGGACTGGATGTAGCTCATTGGGTTGGTGGGTGAACCAGGATAAATTCTTGGCTAAGTTTTCTTTCCTTAAACTCATTTATTTTCAGCTTTATATATTTCCTAAGGGGATTGAAAAGTAATTTTCATATCAAACTCTAATTCAACAATTTCAATAAAACAGTTTTCAGAAGATAAACTAACTTTTAATTTATCTCATATCATTTGAAGTATTGCAGAAAATGTACTTTGAAGAACCTCTGAAATAACTCTCTGAAATGAATCTGAAAAGAACTCAGTTCAGAAGTTAGAAACAGACTTCAAACGATCATTAATCATCTGAAGTAGTTCAGAGACAGTTCTGAAAAGATCTTCTGAAATAATCTTCAGAAGGTACCTTGAGATGTTTTTCAGATAACTCAATTTCTAAATAAGAAACTAAGTTAATTGAAAGATTAATAAAAATATTTCTGAAGTATTTTAGAAAGCTTAACAATTTCAGCATACTTACTAAAACCTTGAAAAACTTATTTTCTAAGCTTCCGCACAACACAAATAACTCTGAGTATTTATAAATCAAGTTTTTCAATACAACTTGTCATGATTCATCTAATATTTAACAAAAGGTTTTCAAGATTGGTTTAAAGTTCTTAAACACTATCCAACCCCCCTTCTAGTGTTTCCTGTGGTTCTAACAATTGGTATCAGAGCTCACCTTCGGGTTGAGCATCTAACAAATGCAGAAGAAGTAGATCCTCAGAAGATGGAAACCTCACCAAGCTGAAGCAACTCTGAAGAACAAAGAAATGAGTATGTTCTTTTAAAGCTCATTATTCAAGCTACAGAAGCATCTCTCAGAAGAGCATGATGAGAAAAGGAAAGTACACTCATCCCAAGTTACATATTGGTAACATCCTTCCTATCTCAGTTTAGATGTAGTTATTAAACTGCTTTGAAAATTTTGAATTGTTATTGAAATTTTTAATGCATGATTGTCTTAATATGTTTGAAAAACATTTATTGTATCGTGTGTTAAGTAGTTGAAAAGTCTTTAGTTTTTTTAAATCATTTTCTCAAAAAATTATGATACGGTACTACGTGAATCAATGGATCATCAACCTGTTTCTCATAATTGGCACGATGCACAAATCTCCATGTCTGCTCAGTGCATGCAACCGCCATCATCAATGCATCAAGCACGTCCTTTTGCCTATTTATAAGAATTGGAAGATCATCATGAGAACTACACTTCATCAATCCTCAAGAGATAGAGTCTATTGTTTCCAAATCCATCAATCTCTCAGTTCAACCTTGCTCAATTAGCTAACATGTCTGCATCAAGTAACTCAAATTCTTCATTGATCAACGAGAGAATCATTCCTTCAAAGATGGTTAATCTCTCTGACTTCGACGAGGCTGGTTATAGAATTTCTGAGTACTTTGATGCAGTCGGCTGGACTCCATTTTTCAACAACATTTCCTCTTCATGGCATGAGGAAAGTGTTCTGGAATTTTGGAACAACTCTGAGGTTGTCTCTGAACCTGGTCGCATTGGACTTAAGACGTTGGTGCTGGGAAGAACTCTATTTGTTGACTGCAAATTGCTGGCTGAAGTGATCGGTGTTCCTGCAAGAGGTGACCGGTTCTTTCAACGATGGGAATCAGTAAATGGTGGAACCATTATCTATGATGAATTACTCTTTGGTGGACGACGTCTTGCTCCTTATAGGCAGTCTAAACTCCTGGATACTCCCAGAACTCTTATTGTTGTACTGAACTGTTGCATCCTTCCAAAAGGAAGCAACAACTTGGTTATAAGACAGCTAGAAAGTTTTGTGCTGGGTCATCTGTTGATGAATAGGAGAATCAGTCTCCCTTGGGTTCTGCTGTTTCAAATGTCATTCCGAAAGGAAATGGGCAATGAGAACCTCTTTCCCCACAACACCCTGATTATGAAAATTTTAATGCACAAGGGTTTTCCTATGGAAAATCTCTTTGACCAATCGCCTCCTTCCTTCTTTACTCCGGTTATGTTTGCTGAGTTAGACCGGACTCTATCTGAACGAGAAGAAGCTTCAGAGAACCAGGTGGCTATCCCTTCTCTCTTTGCATCCCATTCCAAAGAGAAAAGAGTTTCTATTCATCTGAGTGTTTATGGAAGGACAAGGATGGTGTTGGCTGCATATCATCTGAAAAGGGTGCACAAGAGGGTGAATCGACTTACAAAGAGGCTGAAGGTAGCTGAGAAGAAGTTACAAGATCTGAAAGCAGAAAAAGAGAATGCAAATGTCAATAAGAATCCATTTGCTGATAACCATTGATTATTTTTAAAGTGCCTTGTCATCAACTTGTTATAATTTTTCTATAAAACTCAAACTTTAGTTTTGCACCAATTTAGTTTTTCTTTGGTAATTGTGTTATTGCATTGTCTATATTTATGTGTACGTTTATTTGTGTCTTTCACATTATACACTTTCTTAAAATGTTAACATTCCCTATAGATAAAAACTATTAACTTGATAAAATAAAATTAATGTTCTAAGATATATCCTTGACGATTAACAAATATGATTAAGTAAATTCAGATGCTGCTGAAAGGTATTTCTAGTTTGTGTATGTTTCAGCAAAACAGAGTTTAAAGATAATCATAAGATGAAGATGGAACATCAGAAGGCAACACCGTCTGAAAGGGTGAATCAAGGCAACATTGTTTGAAAGTATGGCTAGTATGATATCATCCCCATTCTCTGAACCTGTTCAGAAAGTTCTCAATGAACTTACTGAAATTGTGGGTCAGAAATGTTAAGATGGTTGATACTCTATGTACTAAGCCTACCTCAATTCATGAGAAGACAACTCTGACTTAGTACCATCCCTATTCTCTGAACCTATTCAGAAAGTTCTCAATGAACTTACTGAAATTGTGGGTCAGGAATGCTGAGGTGATTGATACTCAAGCCATTAAAGTCTATCTCAATTCTTGAGGATTAGATAATGATGATTGCTGCTTATGAAGAAGAAACGCTTAAAGCAAGAAGATCAAAGATCAACAGCAAGTTATCTCAGAAGATGGAAAGGACAAAACTGTCTTTGAATAACAAGATTGAGTCTCAGCAGATAAGTTCTTCAACTTAAGTTTTTTTTATTATTTTGCTTAGGCTCATGATTTCGTAAAAATAACTGCCTCGGTTTGATATTTTGTATGCATGAATTTATTAGAATTGAATTTTTTTTACCCTCATGTTTGCAAATAATTCTTCTTTAAAATGGACAATTATTATAATAATCGGTGCTTTGAAAAGACACAATTATAAAAAGTTTTTTTAAAACCATAAACACTGTTTGCATGGATATTTAAAGAAGACGGCCTTTCACTTGTCTTCTACATGACGCACGTTCTCCCAAGTTGGCGCTTCAACTGCTATCTTTAAGGGCTATTTGAGCCTATTTATACAAGGCAACAGAAGTAGTTTAAACCTCATCACTCATCTCATTTCCTCTGCAACTTCTCTTCTATCTCCTTCAAGCTCCTGACTTGTTTCAAAATCTCCAAAAAGGATTTATCTCTCTTACCTCCCTTATGGCATCCTCTACTCTCATCTTCCAAACTCAAGTGTTAGACTTCAAAAGCCTTGTCGAAGAAGGGTATTCTCTTGCTGATACTTTTGAAAGCGTTGGGTGGTTACCCTTCTTTAAAGTTATGGACTGCAAATGGCATGAAGAAAGTATTAGAAACTTCTGGAGCACCATGAAAGTAATAGATGAAGATAGAAGAATCTCTGCAAAGACCCAAGTGATGGGTCGTGAGATTTTGGTAAACACTGACATCATTGGAAAGGCTCTTGGAATTAAGAGCGAAGGAGAAAAATTCTCTTCGATTTGGGAAGCTCATAATGGCGGTGCAGGACGACTAAACTTGTTGATCCATGGGATGGAAGACACTTCCAATGTCCTGTTCAAAATCATAAAATACTGCGTGTTTCCAAGAGGAGGAGATAACCATCTCTCTAATGTAGAGAGGTTCTGTGTCATCAACCTTCTGCAAAGAATGAAGATAAACCTACCTTGGATCATTTTGTATGGAACGATTAGAAGAGAACAGGAGAATGTTGATATCCTTCCCTTCAACACCATTATCATGAAACTTCTCCAATTCTGTGACCACAGACGTCCCAGCATCTTCAGGGTAAATACTCAAATTACAGTTGCACATGATGCACTGGAAAGAAGACCAGCTGTGGAAGATCCTGAAGTCAAGAGGCTAAAGATGGAGAACACCTTGCTACGCCAGAAGCTAGAGAAGACTCAGAGGCGTCTACTGAAGTTGAGAGAAGAAATAGGGATTGAAGAAGAAGATGAAGCCAGTGGAAGTCAGTCTTCCAATTAATTCTTGTCAAAATTGTTCAAAATTTTCTTTCTCTCATAATGTTCTTAAAATTTTAATTAATATAAAGATCTTTCTTTTGTCAATGATTTAATCTTGGTATCCAGAATCTGAGAAATAATAATAAGGGAGAAATAATGATTCTTAATTAATAACAAAAGGTGAAAAATATATAACTAACAAAATGCTTTAAGTAAGAAAGAAACTCAGAAAGATAACAAGCTATATCAAAATACTGCCATAACATGTGGAATCCCTAGATCTTAATGATTAACAAACAATTAACAACTGGTATCTAAAAGATTAACAATTGGTATCTGAGAAGCTAACATTTGGCATCTAAAGAATTAATGTTTTTCTCAGGGGGAGTAATATAAAAATTAGGGAGTTGACAACTCTTAGAATATAATCTATTTGCTTACTTTTGTTGAACTTGATTGTGCCTTTGCTTAATCTGTTTCTTTTAATAATGACAAAAGGGGGAGAAATATAACTAAACAAAATTCATGAAAGTAAAAAAGTTTTCAGAAATATAAGATGATAAAAGATATCCAGTTTAGGGGGAGTTTTCACAATTAACAAAGACTCATCTGAAACATAACATAATCATTCTGTGACTTGAATCTTTTATGATATTTTTTAGTCATATCTAATTTGTCATCATTAAAAAGGGGAGATTGTTGAGTCTAAGAATTAGTCTGAGCATTCAAACTTAACTTAAGACTCAGTATCCTTAGGTTTTAATGATTAACAAATTAGACTATATTAAAAGAAAACAGGTGCTACTAAGAAAGGTATTGTTTTGTAGATTGTGTCTCAGGTTAAAGTACTCATCGGAAGTGTAGAAGAACAAATGCGAATCAGAAGATGAAGCGAAGCACTGAATCTGAAGAAAAGTAAAAACTTGATCATCTGAAGACAATCTGAAGACTTGAAGACGAACTAAAGATCTGAAGACAGTTTGAAGACTTGAAGAAGCACTGAAGATCTGAAGACAATCTGAAGATTTGAAGACAATTTGAAGACCTGAAGAAGCCTTGATCATCTGAAGACAAGCTTGCATCAGAAGGATAACAGAGGAGAAGAAAAGAAGACTAGACCATCTAAATCATATTCATCGTCTGAAGACTTGAAGACAATAGAAGAACTTGATTTCGTCTAAAGAGTGACTATAATCTGAAGATTCGAAGATCATCTGAAGCACTTTATGCATCTGAAGGCGGAAAGTATCAGATTCGAGGTTTGACCTTTTGAAGATGTTGCTAAGGATGAAGAACGATCCTTCAAATGGACTAACCTTATCCAGCTCAAGAATCAAAATCACTTTTCTACCTCGTTCAAATACTTTGCACAAATAAGGACACTCTGCAACTGCTGCTGCACCTGCAACAAAAAGTAATTGGGTGCGCAGACCTACTGCATCTACTGCTGATCAGAACGAATCAGACTGAACAAGCAAAATAAACAAAAGCTATTTGAACTAAGTCTATTCAATTCAACATCGTTCATCTATCTGGATCACAGAAGAAAAGAAAGAGACAAAGACGAACAAGAGCTGCAATCATCTGAAGAAAAGAAGAAGAAGAAATTTTGCTAAGAGAAGGAAACTTGCTGAAAGTGTTCTCAATCTGAACAACTAAAACAGGCTTGAAGCAATCATCTGAAAGAAGTATTTGTTGAATCTGCTAATATCAAGCTGAGTCAAAGCAATCATCTGAAAGCTCATGAATTATCTGAAAGTATGAATTCAATCTTCTGAACACACATACTCTCTGATCAAGATGATTAGATATATCACACTATCAGAAGATATGAAGACTCTCAACTCTCTGACTACGTGGACAAATCTTAAACGACGAGAAGTCTTAACAAAAGCAGAGACCACGGAATCAACAACTGAAAGATTTGCTCAAATATTTAAGGAACTCTGCTCAAGAATGAGAAAGGAGAAAATAGCAGAAGCTAAGCAAAAAGAAGTTTGCATAAAACGGGGAAAAGGACAAGTTTAACGGATCCTTATACAATATCTCCTCACACTCACAGAGAAGAAAGAAGAAAGAAATGAGGAAGCAGAAAGAGAAAGAAGATATCAACCTACTAAAGGAAAATCTCTCAAAAAGAGCTTATCTAAAGTGTGTCAGAGCTAAACTATCTGCACACATACTCTGCTCAAGAAGAAGCAACCGTTTAAGAAGCTATTTCACAACGGCTATATGAGCCAAATCACTTCTTCTCAAAGGTATTATCAATAACCTTCAACGGCTATATTTTATCAAAATATAATTAGCCTCAAGAAAGACTTTGAAGGTGGCGACATTAAAAAAAAAGCCCAAGGCAGAGATTATGCCAAGAGTGAACCGGATGAATATCAAATTCAACATCCTATCAAGCCAATTCACTGAGGAAGTTATCCCTCAAACAGAGATCAGTTTAAGCCTATTCAAATCAAACACTTCTATCTCTGTTGTATCCCTGTACTTAGAATCCATCTCATGTATCGTGAGTTGTACTCAGTTAAACTGTAAGTATAGGATGAAATTAAGTTTATGTTTCTCAGAAACTTAAACTTACTTTATGTTGTAAACACTTTACGTGTCTGAGAGCCTGGAGAGGCTTGGTGGAAGAAAGAATACTCATGTGCCTGGAGAGGCCTTGTGTACTCGTGTGCCTGGAGAGGACTTGTGTACTCGGTGTTCCTGGAGAGGCCTTGTGTACTCGGTGAGCATGGAGAGGCTTTTCTATAAAAGAATACTGCATGAGTTGCCTGGAGAGGCAGTTGAAAACAAAGGAATACTTGTGTTTACGCCTGAAGAGGCTGTGGCAAAAGAATACTTATATCTGAGTTCAGATTGTGGAAAATCCAGTGGTGGTTTGCCCTGGGACTGGATGTAGCTCAATGGGTTGGTGGGTGAACCAGGATAAATTCTTGGCTAAGTTTTCTTTTCCTTAAACTCATTTATTTTCAGCTTTATATATTTCCTAAGGGGATTGAAAAGTAATTTTCATATCATACTCTAATTCAACAATTTCAATAAAACAGTTTTTAGAAGATAAACTAACTTTTAATTTATCTCATATTATTTGAAGTATTGCAGAAAATGTACTTTGAAGAACCTCTGAAATAACTCTCTGAAATGAATCTGAAAAGAACTCAGTTCAGAAGTTAGAAACAGACTTCAGACGATCATTAATTATCTAAAGTAGTTCAGAGACAGTTCTGAAAAGATCTTCTGAAATAATCTTCAGAAGGTACCTTGAGATGTTTTTCAGATAACTCAATTTCTAAATAAGAAACTAAGTTAATTGAAAGATTAATAAAAATATTTATGAAGTATTTTAGAAAGCTTAACAACTTCAGCATACTTACTAAAACCTTGAAAAACTTATTTTCTAAGTTTCCGCACAACACAAATAACTCTGAGTATTTATAAATCAAGTTTTTCAATACAACTTGTCATGATTGATCTAATATTTAACAAAAGGTTTTCAAGATTGGTTTAAAGTTCTTAAACACTATTCAACCCCCTTGTAGTGTTTCCTGTGGTTCTAACAAAAACTTGATAGGAAATTCAAGAAGAAATCCAAAGAGCAAGAAAGGGAAGTCTAGACATAAAGATAATTGGAATAAATTCAATTTATCCCTTAGAACCAAAATTCCAGACTTAGATCAAGTTATGACATATTAGAAGGAAGATTCACTTTTGTGAAAAGTGAAGAAGAAGCTCTTTGCTGGAAAATCATGACTTCCTAAGCTTCCCAAGAGTTTTCAGTCAAGTATAAACATACTATGGAGTTCTCTAAATTGATCACATGTCATTGACAAATCTCTGCATAAGAAAAAGAAAAGTCTGCAGAAGATTTAAGCTGTCAGGAATACTCCAGAAGAAGCAGAATGCAGTAAATGCCATTTTTTCTCATTTCTGGGGTTACAGCTGAGGAAAATATAGCTGAAACAATTTATATCAATCAATTCAAAGCTCCCAGAATGCTTACAGAAGAAATGGCCACAGAATCCACAAGTTTTTTCACTCTGCAAAAGAAATATGTTGTCAGACTGCTGTAGAAGAAACAGAATTAATTAATGGTTGTTTTTATCATTTTTGGAGATGCAGCTGGTTCAAATACATTTTAAATAAATTATGCTAAGTAAATCATGGCCTTGTTAGAACCACGGGAAACACTAGAAGGGGGGTTGAATAGTGTTTTAAGCTTTTTGATTGTTTTTGGAAATCTTTAATTTAAAATCATGAAGATGAGCAACGTTCAAAACAAGTCTTAAGATTAGAGATAGTTAAAACGTGCGAAAGATAAGAAAAACAGAGTTTCTTCTAAAGCTTAAGATTGTTTTAAACAGAGGCTTCTCAAAGTATCTTCTGAAGATTATTACAAAGAGTATTTTCAGAACGGTTTCTGAAATACTTCAGACGACTAGAGGTTGTCTGAAGTCTGCTCCCGATTTCTGAACTGATCTCTTTCCAGACTCACTTCAGTGAATTCATTTCAGAAGTTCTTCAAGGAACATTCTTTGTATTGTTTCAAATGATATAAGAGACATCTCATGTTTTGTTCATATGAAAGATCATTTTATTGAAATAGTGGTGTTAAGTTTGTTATGAAAATACTTTTTCAATCCCCAACATAAATATGAAAACTGTAAATAAAGAAGTTAAGGGAAAGAAGACTTAGGCACAAAGTTTATCCTGGTTCACCCACAAATCCGTGAGCTACATCCAGTCCCAGAGGCAAACAACCACTGGATTTCCACTATATGAATATTCATATTACAAACTTGAATATGAGTACAGTCTCTCCAGACACAACGAGTACAGTCACTCCAGACACCACGAGTACAGTCTCTCCAGACACAACGAGTATAGTCTCTCCAGACACAACGAGTACAGTCTCTCCAGACATCACGAGTACAGTCTCTCCAGACATCACGAGTACAGTCTCTCCAGACATCACGAGTACAGTCTCTCCAGACACCACGAGTACAGTCTCTCCAGACATCACGAGTACAGTCTCTCCAGACATCACGAGTATAGTCTCTCCAGACATCACGAGTACAGTCTCTCCAGACATCACGAGTACAGTCTCTACTTGTACATAGAGATTACTGAGTACACACTTAGGATACAGACATTACAAACTAAGTACAAGGATAGACAGTGATACAAGTGTTTGAATTAAGTACAATCCCTGTCTTTCTATGAGGAATACATCCTCTGAGAGTAGGCTAACTAAGATGTGAAATGATGCTCCGGCCTTGTTCTCAAACCATTAGTTTCCATGGGCTACATTCTCACCCATATCATAGGAACACCAAGGTATATCAAAGCTTCAAACCGTACCCAGTTTGATAGTCATTTGTTCAGCGTGATTGCCTTTCGAACAATCAACTCACTTGATCAAACAGACCAACTGAACAACCTAACTAACTGACCAGCTAGTCAGTAGCCTGATGAGAACCAACTCTCTGATCAAACTTCGTTGACATCTTCATGATCCACTTAAGCTCAAGTCAACTCTTGTTAACCATAAGGCATTTAGCCTGATTAACTAGTTTGATTCTGTTGATCAACAATTTTATCTGACTGACCAATAGGTTGCAACATCTTCAAATTCAATCTTGAGGCTATTTATATGTTCTGATGAAATATAGCCGTTTTGAAGATGATTCATAATACCATTGAGATGTTGATGATGTGGCTCATATAGCTGTTGTGTAATAGCTTCTCAAACGGTTGCTTCTCCTTAAGTGGATGAGTGTTCAGACGATCCCGTTCTGACACTTGATATTTTCTTCTTCATGAGAGATGTTTCTTGATATAATTCTGCGAATACTCTCTCTTGAATCTGCTTCTTTTTGCTTTCATCTGTTTTCTTCTGCTTTCCTCTGTTTTCTTTTAGGAGTGTCTCTTTAGGAGATATCCGTTGAATTTGTCCTTTGCCGATTTTGTATATACTCCTTTTTCATTTGCTCCTGACATCATATCTTCTTTGGGTGTGATGTCTTGTTCAATGGTTGTTGCTTGCAGATGATAAAATGTTTGAATTAAAATATTTTATTCAAACATTTTTCTTTGTTGCTTCTGCTTAGTCTCCTGAGCTTTTCTTCTGCTTTCTTCGGATTGGTGATGATGATATTTCCATTGTGATACCACCGTTTAGAGATAGCATTGAATGCTATTCAATCCGTTGTGAGACACGCTTCTGGGTGTTCTGACAATTCTGACAAAGTACAACGTTGGTGCTGCTATAAAGTTGTCACTGTTGTGTGCTGCAATTTCTGCGTTGCAGAGATTTCCTCAGTGGTGTATGAACTTCAAAGGTACCAAGAAAGGTCTCTGTGACTTTGCCAATTTAAGCTTTGAAAGTGTTGCGTGTTTGTAGAGAACGACTTTTCTTTAGCATACTTCAGAGAGCAAAAAGTCTTCGTTGTCTTCAGTGAGTGTGCCACGTTGGATCTCAGACGGCTTCAATATTTCAGACGAATATTGACACTTCAGATAGCTTCTAGTCTTTCAGACAGCTTCGTTGCTTTCAGACAGCTTCTTTGCTTCAGACAGCTTCTTTGCTTCAGACAACTTCTTTGCTTCAGACAGCTTCTTTGCTTTCGCCAAGATGAAACTTCAGAGTACTTCTTTCTTCTGATAAGAAGATTGTAGTTTCATTCTTCTTAGTATTTCTTCTTCTTTCTTCTTCATCTTCTTCTTCTTCTTGTATCTTGTATCTTCTTCTTCTTTCATGTAGATAAAGATGTTGAATTGTATGTACTTTAATCATCTTTCTTGCTTGCTTATGTTCGGTCTTCTATCATTTTCTGATTGGCAGCAGGTGTGGATGCAGTAGGGTCTGCTTATACAAATCCTTTTGTTGCAGACATTGTGGAAAGTCTTTGCAATATTTCCTTATTTATGCAAGACTTTAATCGAGGTAGAAAAGCATGTCTAGCTTTATCTACTGAGTGAGTGATCTTCATGTTGCTTTACACTTTGCAATGTCTTCAAGAAGTCATTTCTTGATTCTGATATGTTCAATCTTCAGACTGCTTCATGTTGTCTTCATTTCTTCAAGTCTTTAAGTAGTCTTCTATTCTTCAACTCTTTTCAGATAGCCTTCGAGTCTTCAACTTGGTTGTGGATTACTCTTCTTCGGATTCTGCACTTTGTTCTTTTGATTCTGATCCCCTGATTCAGATTTTTCTTTTGATGTGTTCTTCTACTCTTCTTCTTCAGATAGTGAATATTCCATCCTGAAACATAATCAACAAACCAATACCTTTCTCAGTAGAATCTGTTTATATAATCTTATTTGTTCTTATTATGTTCTTTATATACTCTTATTTGTTAATCATTAAAACTAAAGGATATTAGTCTTTGAGTCAAGTTGAATGCTCAAACTGATTAATAGACTTCACAGGCCTATGGTATGCTCCCAGAAGAAATGGCTGCAAAATTAACAAGGCCTTCATGTCTGCAGAAGATAGCACCTCGGAAGGTGTAGCCAGTCAAACTTGACAGCTGTGTGTGCAGAATACAATTGTTACATGACATAGACAGGACAAGGAACACAGCTGGAGGTCCAGGGAGTTCTCCAACGGCTAGTTCCTTTCACCAGCCTTCTATAAAAGGAGACTTCCTCCCCACTTTGAAGGCACCTCATTCCAGAAGAAGCATAAATCTTGCAGATTTACAAGTCATATCTTCTGGAAACTTTCTCTCTCCTTTCTTTCTCGAGTTTCTGGTCCTGAAAAAGCCTTGGAGAGAGTCTTGGCTCATCATATTGCTTCTGCTATGCAAAGATTGTATTACTTTGAGCCTTGTATGTTCTTTATTCTTTCTTATTCATATTGTAAAGTCTCAAAAGAAGTGTGCAGGTGCATATTCTTCTTGTGAGCAGTTGAAGAAAGATTTTGAGTGAGGTCTGTTGAGATTTGGTGATCTCAGCTGTAAAACAGAATCTGCAGAAGGTACTTGCAGTATTCTGGTTGCTGGATCTTCTGCAGAAGGTTATGCAGTAAGTATCTAGTTTGAAAATTGTGAGCAGTTAAAGAAAGATTTTGAGTGAGGTCTGCTGAGATTTGGTGATCTCAGCTGTAAAAACAGAATCTGCAGAATGGTACTTGCAGTATTCTGGTTGCTTGGATCTTCTGCAGTAAGTATCGAGTTTGAAAATTGTGTGAGTGAAGTTGAGTTAAGATTGAAGAGGCTAGAGAAAGAATACTAGTGGTAAGGTTACCCAGAAAGTTGTAATTTGATTGTTGAGTGAGAAAATCCTACAGGTGTAGGGACTGGACGTAGCCTCAGGTTGGAAGAGGTGAACCAGTATAAAATCCTTGTGTGCAATCTTCTCTTCCTTCTCTCCTTTATTATTGCACATGCATAAAATTATTTTGAAAAAATAATTAATACCTAAGTAAGTGGTACTCTCAAGATTCCATAAAGGGATTCCATCTTCTGCATACTTCATCTGAACTAACATCTATCTTCTGGAAGTTTTGTCTTCAATACTAAGCCAAGATCAATTTGAGCAAACAAAGTATTGAATGAAACTGCAGAAAATTTTATTCAATCACAATTCAACCCCCCCTTCTTGTGATTGAAGCTCCCACTTCAGTTGTTTCACAAGAAAGATGGTTATTTCCTTTATGGGAATTTTATTTGAAATCTCATAGCTTCATTGGTGGAAATAATATTTTCTTGAGGTGTTAATCTCTGGTTTTCTTATGGAAACGATGCTCTTTCTTGGGAAAAATGTTAGTATGCTTATGAATTGGTGTTTAATGTGAAACATGGATCTCCTTACGAGATCGGGTATGCTTTCTTGGGAAGGCATAACGAGGACTTGTATTACACTAGTACACTTATTTGGTGATCATGACAACAAGAGTTGTTTGTTATGTGGTTATAGGTGACTTAAACAATTGATTGTTTATTTTCATACTTATAGCTCTATTTAATGAATTTGTCTAGTCAACATTGATCATGTTTATTATGTGATTATGGTCAGATACACTTACAAGAATGTGTGTTTTTAGACATGAGTATTTAGCGACGGCCACTGGCGATGGCCAAGCCGTCGCAAAGTTGAATTTTTTTTTCTACACTTTTTTATGTAGTGTTGGCATGACCGACGCTAACTTTATTAAATAGCATCGGCCTAAGCCGACGCTAAAGGCAAAAAAAAATTTTAGCGTCGGCCTTCGTAAAGTTAGTGACGGTCTGACCGTTGCTAATTTCTTGTTATTTTTCACTATGTATATAATATTTTGCACTATATGTTTCAAGAAACAAATATAGTGTAACGGTAATGCTCCTTCTTGGTATCATGCAGGTTGTGGGTTCAGTCCTCCAATTGATAAATCTGGGAAGAAAGGATATTTTTTCGGAAAAATTATTAGCGACGGCCTGCCAGGCCGTCGCTATGTTGTGACGGCCATGGAACTAGCGACGACCAGGATGTCGTCTCTATTGCATTAACGATGAGGCTTTTAGCGACGGCTGGTTGATTGTCGCTAGGCCGTCGCTAATTATGAAATAGTGATGGTTCTTTCCCTGTAGCTACGACTTTTGGCCGTCGCTAAAAATCGTTTTGTTGTAGTGATATGTAAGTGCCACGGTTATTCAACCATGAGACATTTTTATTTAATTTTGTTTATTAAAATTTTATTTATTTTGTTTTGTTTTGTTTTGGTTTGCTTAATAAATGAATGTTGCCCAAGTGGGAGAATGTTAAAAGAAGTTATTTTTATGGTTTGGGCTGCCATTGATTTATTAATATATTGGTTGACTAATATCTTGATGGTTCCTGGCATATTCATTTCTGTGATCGTTGGAAATGACATGTTAAGTATATGTATATATAATGTAGCCTATAGTTAGGTGGATCCTTGATGGGTACATGGCCGACCCAACCCCAAGGCTACTAAAGCCATCACTTTAGTCCCCAAAAAATTACCCTTATTTTAGGCCCAAAAAATTATTTGTTATTAATATTTTTAAAAAATAGTTAATAATTATTTAGTAAATAATATTAATTTGTTAAGAGTAACAAGTATTTTTTTCTGAAAAATGGCCCCAATTTTATCATGACTTTCTCTCTTCTCATAAATAATAATTATTAATACTTGACTATAAACATTATTCTCATTACTTACCTACTTTATTTCTTTTCTTTTGTGACTTTTTTTTGTACGTGCTATAGTATTATTGTCAATTCTCTCTTACTCTCTCGATCTCTCTTTTTTTTCAACGAGTGAACAAAACGGGCATTTTTTATCTTTTGCAAAATAAATCTCCATACTCTCTCTTTGGTCTTTTCTCTAACATGTGTCGTGTGATTAATAATTTGATAAAATTATTGATAATGAAGTTGTAAAATCTTCTCTCAAAAATCATTTAAGATTGATTTGTTTTTATATATAATAGACCAAGCAATTGCTACACTCAAAGTTTATTTCATCAATTTAAATTGTACAAAAATATTTTATATTTTTTATTTAGTGTTGAGAAATTAAAATTATTAGACAATGAGAATTTAAATAAAAAATATCTTAACATTGAAAATTACTTAAAACATAATGATAGCTCTGATATTAATTGATTAGATTTATTTTAGAATTAAAGGTTTTAAAAGAAGTTATACAAGTAGAAAACGACACACCAATCAATACACTTAATTATGTAAAATGACTTATTCTTTTTTCAAATGCATATATTGTTTATAGAATATGTTAAAAATTTTAGTAATTGTTGCTTCAACGGAAAGAAATTTCCAAACTAAAATTAATAAAATCTTATCTAAGATTAATAATATCTCAAGAAAGTTTAAATGATTAGGGTTTTATTATCGATATAAAAAGAAATGTTAAATGAAATTGATTATAATAATTTAATAAGTATTTTTTTCATCTCAAAAGGATCCAAAAGATACATTTTTAAATAAAATTATATTATTTTAATAATTTATTTTTTATTTAATTTAGAAAGACCTCACTCACCAAAAAATTCGCTTTAAGCCCAAAGAACGTTTGGGCCGGCCCTGGATGGACAGGATCATCACAACTTTTCATGTAAGGGGTGTGGTTTATTCCTTTGTAACCATACATGAAAGGGTAGGTTCCCCTCTCCACTTCCTTTATATATATATATCAACGGACATATGAAATAACTTGATTGTATCCAATTAATTGAATTCGATCAACTTTGAAGGAAGAAGGTAAGAAGATTATATCCTAAAAATTATAATGATTCCAAAGGGCACTAAAGATAGTATCAAATCAAGATCAACATAAAGGCTTTATGAGGTATGTTATATTCTTTTCATCTCTTATATTATTTTCGTGTCCCAAATATATGCAACCATGATCCTAGAGGGAATTGATTCATGTTATTTATTTAATATGGATAGAGACGTGATGTGAAAATTTTTCTTATGGAAGATTGAAGCTATTCCCTTTTTATTGTGGATACCATAGTCAAATAATTCACTCACTGACACAGAGGAACGGTTGAATTGGTTTGTGCGTTCCAATTCATCGTTAGTGGGCAATTTGGAACACCACAATTCTCTTTTGAAATACTCCCGTATCAACGAACCGGAGTTCCAGTTTGCTTCCTCTTCGCTACTCTCCTTGTCTCGTCTCAGTTCTATTTCTCTATTATTGTCGCTCATAGATGTCGTTCTTCTTCGTTCCATATATGAAATATCTTTATTCACAGAATTGCTTCCTATTCTTTATTCTTCATAATTTTTTATTCCAGCACTCCAGCTCGGGATTTGACGAAGGAGAGAACAGAGGGGTTTAGTGTAGTGTGTTGTGTTGGTTTTGATGTGAGGATGTGTGGAGTTTTCACATGGAAGAACAATGATAGCATAAAAACTTAGTAAATTTAACGTACCATGAACCGAAATAGCAAACCGACTGAGTATATTCCCTCATACCGAATTCTTATCATATAACAACCGCAAACCCGTACTAAATCCCTGAGCGAATTGCGAATTATATGACTATGGTGGAGGACTGAGCAAAGGCTATATCCCCTGTCCGAGCCAACCTGGTGCGAAAGGGAATGCAGATCATCCCTCTTTGCCCTCGGTGTGGTGACGCTGAAGAGACCATGGGACATGCCTTTTACAGATGCCAATGGGTAGATGAGGACTTTTGGATGCTATCTCCCCTGAGACTGAATACAAATTCCATGACCCTCCCCTCGGTGATTGATTGGGTAGAAGTGCAGCTATGTGATCCAGAAGCTTCTACTTACTTTACTTCTCTGACGTATGGCATTCTTTTTAAGTTAGATTTTATTTCATTAAGCTTTTGTCATTCAGTACGCAATTGTAACTATGCAGCGCATTCCTAGCCAAGTTGCTTGTCCAAATCCTTGTCAATGTATGGCTAGAAGAAACTCCATCTTGTATTCTATCTGAAGTGTCTCTCTTCATTTTTCTGGGAGCTCACTTGTTGAATAACAATATGTGTATTAACGTAAAAAGAAAAATAAAGAGAAGAAAGAAAAGAATGGGATGCGATGTGTAATAGAGTGAGATAGAGAGTAAGTAACTATTTGGTTCCCAATTGGCAACATAATTAATTTTAAATCATTTTCATTTAACTTATTTTATAGATTATGTATGATTCATTTTATGTCATTAATTCTATAAATCTATTAAAATTAATTCTAATTAATTATAAACTAAACAGACCCTAATTTATCTATCAATATTATAACTACCTTTTTTTTATCTTTCTGCCAGTTTTTTGCCCAAATTTTAAAATAATGGAACCCCAAGCAATATTACTTTTTAAACACCCAAAATAATGGTGGTTTGTGGAAATGGATAAGAGTTGAGAGTTTAAACAACGGCCTAGAAGAGTTATAGTATTTCTTCTTCACAAAATCAAAACTTTCTTGATTATTTAATAACAATCATGTTTTACTGACAAATATCATTGAAATACTACATTAATTTCCCAGTCCTACAACTAATATTGCTCTTCTTGTCTTCATATCACACCTTCTTTTTTCTTTTCATTTTTCTTGAGATGATCTTCATATTACACCACTTGTCCTTAAATACCAGCAGATTTACCCCAACCTTTCTCTTAAAATCTTCAGTCCCATGGTACCTGTGACAAATATAAACACATTGTTAGCATGCAAAAGGTAAATATTATTATTATAACTTGTTTACTCAATGTTACATTCTCTATGTCTGTGCTTATACCTTCCCATCATCATCACAGTAGCTTGAGGATTGGTTCCTGGTGACTCAGTAAATGTTGAACCATCTACCACTCGGAGTCTGTCAACACCAAGAACTTTATAATCAGAGTTGATTACCTTCCCCACATGGCACCCACCATGGTAGTGCCAAATAGTGATCACAGTGTCTTGCAAAACTGTTCTAGTGATTGTGTGTCATTGACATGCTTTTGGTATGAGGTTGACATTAGCCTTCACAGTGAGGTTAAGAAGTTCCTCTGTAGTTTGTTTGTCACACATAGTGTAGTTTGTGAAGTGCTCTGACTGAGCAACCTTAGTTGCCAAGCGGATTCCTTCCACACAGCGCTGAAGATCATATGGGTGACTGAAGTAGTTGAAAGGTAACAGCAGGGTTGTCCTCCACATTGGTGTTAACCAACTTCAGTTCACCTGTTGACCAAGGATTGGCAACTTTTGATAAGATGAAGCCTCCCCTGAATGCTTCAATTGGTATGTCTTTCTTGCTCTTGACAAAAGCTTGAACAGCTTCTGGGGATCTTTGCTTGGGAGGAATGGTTGAGAGCTGTCCAATCTGGTTTATCATACAAGGTGAAAATGGCTTAGATGATTGAAATGCTAACTAGTACCCTTAATGAATGAAAATTATAATTTTTATTGAAAAGTATAATATCTGATGTTACCAATGTACCAAATGTCATTTCTTAACGAGACTAATCTACTGTGGGTAAGTGTGGATAAACTTCTCTAGAATAAGTTCTAGGAGAAGAAAATACAATGAATCGAGAAGGTAAAATGAATTATTGAAATTAGTCTGTGCAACTCAACTTCTCCAGAAACTCACATTTAACTTTCTCTATAAGTAACTAATTTCATCTTATTAAAGAAGTTGAATTTATTTTACCTCTTTGATTCATTCTATTTTTTCTTTTAGAAATTCTTGAAGTGTATCCAAACTGAGGCTATGTAGGTTTCAGGATCATGATTAATATCCTTTTCCAAACTGAGCCTAACTGGTTTTTTGTTAAGATTAATTTATTAAAGGCTAAGTGTCATTTAACACCCAATTGTTATGTATTTCAATGTGTTCCACATTATTTGTACACACAATAAGTAAATTCAGAGGTTACATACCTCAGCTGACAACAAACCATGGTGGCAATGAATGCTATCATTGGACTGTCCATACCCACAGCTAGTCTCAATGTACACACCCAAATTGGTAACACCAACAGTTTCTATGAGTGACTGTTGAACTGGTCTCTTAGAAGGAATGAAAATTGTGTTCATGGGATTATCAGCCATGCCCTTCCCAACAAATTGGTTGTCAAGCACCACAGGGATGTTCAAGTCCTGAAGTTCTGCTTTTTGGCCCAATTCCACTGAGCAATAGCAATTGAGGAGTCCCCAATTGCCCCACTAGAAACAATCACTTCACTCTGCCTATCATTTCCAAGAATAGCCCGATGCTGTTTCCCATGTTCATCCTTGAAAATAACCCCCATAGCTTTTGGTCTTTTTCCTGCAACAATAGCATTACCATTTTAAGATCATGTGATTGTAAACTACTTTCAAAGGCCTAAATTGCTAAACTTTCAATTAGGGGAAATGCATCTTTGCATGTGAATTTTTAAGGTAACAATGTCACTAGAAGAGAGAAAAAAAAACACAAAGGCCTTGCACATAATCTCATAAATTTTGAGAATGCTTCACTTATGTTTTGTTGTGAATTTATTTCTCTCTTTCAATAATTTCTCATGTGAAAATTCACATGAAAGCATACACTTCTTTTGATTTTCATTAAAACCACTTTATAAACATGAATCAAGATCAACGTTACTAAAAATAACAGTATGAGAATAGTATTAGTCTAAATTCACGTTTATAATATAATTTTAATGGAAAGCAAACACACCAATCTTTTACTTTAATTCAAATATGTTAACTATATATGTACCTGTTGTATCAAAAACAATCTTTTGGACAGTGGCATAGATCAAAACAGTGAGTTTGTCAGGGTTGGCAGAAGCAAGTAGTTCAGCAGAAGTGTGGCGACGACCAAATCTGTCAAAAATGGTTCCACCAACTTTGGTTCCATACTTGTGATCATAAGTGAAGCCATTAAAAGGAGACACACCAACATCTAGAAGGCTGTCCGTAGCTGCTCTCTGCCATGCTGAAAACTTTGGGCGGTGAACAATCTGCTTCTCAACCCATGGATAAGACTGATTTACTAGCTTGCCATCCCACCCCACCTTCTCTATAAATCTGCATTTTAGTATACAAAATGTTGAGATAAGACATATTTGAATTTGAAGTTCTAGAGGAATGTGATTATTATTATACTAGACTAGATTGTAGCCTCAAATAAATAAGTCAATTTTAGTGAATCACTAGTCACATTTACCTGTTTGAGAAAATCATTAAGTTATTAATATTTAATTTAACCGAGAAGCATAATCATAAATTGTATATCTTTATAACTAAATTTATATGTAAAATAAAACAGTAATTTTTTCAATATAAAGTGTAGTTTTTTTTTTTTTTTTTACACATTTGATGTTATTTAATCATTAGCAACTATTTTATGCATTACACAATATTTTAAAATATAAAATAAATATCTATGAAAAGTAAAATATTTAAGAAAATAAATATTAAAAATTATATATATGCATAAACTTAACTGCAGAGATATAAAAGACTTTTCAAATTATGAATAAAATTATATAATATAAATTGATGGATTAAAACATATCATTATATATATTTATTAATTTAATATGTCATGTCAAGATTTCAATTTATAAGTTCCAAAATTATATTTATGAAAAATATTGATAATACAAAAAGATATTTTTGACTAAATTTAAGCAATGGTAAAAATAATATATATAATAAAAAGGTAACTAATATGCTTGATATAGAAAATGTTACATGATGCATGAAGAATGAGAATATATATCAACAAAGAATTAAATTTTTATACGGATAGACAGCGGGCTCGCCCAAAATTTTTCAATCTTTTATTAATTATACATATTTTACATAAAATATTTATTAATTATTAAACCGGCCCCTCAAATATTTTATAAATTTTGTAATATTACTTCTTTATTGTGAATCTTTTTTTGTTGATAACCTTTTAAGCTCTATTTAATTTCTTCACGTTAGCTAACCTAAAAAATGTACAATCATTATAGGGGATAAGATGAAACAGAAATAAATACTTCTAAAATTTTATAAAGAAATTAAAAAAAAAACTAAAAAAAATTATCAAAAAAAATCGTATAAAAAGAATGAAAAGGAGTATTTTATTTCTACCCCAAAGAAAAAACCATGACTACGCCCGTGCGTATAAGAGAAGTTATATGTAAAATTATGAAAAACATATGTTAGGTAATTGGTTAGCTTGATAGGAATTTAAAACTAAGATTTATAAGCATGGGATATTAGTTTTTAGGATGACTTAAGAAAGAGATGTGAATTATAATTGGAAGGTTGGAACTTAAGAAAGATTTAGAGTCTCTTTGGATGAGTGTTGAATTGACTTAAACGTGCGTATTCTTACGGCAAACGTGAGTTCACTATTTGGTGTAATGTCTGGTTGAGCGTCCAATACTTGAGTTTGACATTGAACGCAAGTTGACACAGATGCGGTATTTTCCAGTTTATGCGTTCCTGCATACGTGAGTTCAGCAAATTATGGTGAGATTCTTCATGCAGTGAGCTTAAGGTGTAGGAAGGAGCGCCTCTTCGCACCTCTCAGTTGCTCCAAGCAAATTTCTCCTCTTTCTTTACATCGAAAGCTTATGCGAAAGGAGATATGTTTTACCATTCATCACGCTTACCTCACCCATATGGCGCACACCACTCACCCATCATCACAAAGCAAATATGAATATCCAAGTGAGTCATGTGAAAGGAGAAGCCATAAAAATCTCAAGCATTTTTATTTGATATTTAAGGCCCAGTTAATAGAATAGCCAATTAAATTTGGCAATTTAAGAATATTTATACTCAACAATAATTTTATTTGGTTATTTTATTTTATTTTCATGTTTTTAATAGAGCTATGTGTTTTATTTCAATAGTTAAAATATCAATGTATATTTATAATATTTTTAACATTAAAAAATGGTGCTAAATTTTTTGTTAGTATTAATATCAAATTTATTTAATATCAATAAAATAAAAATCTATATAACAAACAAAAACATGTTCTTTTTAATAATTATATCTCCAAACATGATCTAAACAAATATCATCCAAACAACATTCATTTTCTTAAACTCACGTTTATAAAAATTATCCAAACATAAAATCACGTTTATACAACTCAAGTTCACTCAAAATCACGTTCAATAAATCACGTTCATCTAAACTCAAGTTTGCAAACGTCAATCCAAACACACACTTATACGTATAACATGATGGACCACGTGTCCACATGACACAGGACCAGGGATTGAAAGTAACACTTTAATGATTTTACCAAATAATGAAATTTCCTTAAAACAAATTGAGTGGCTATTTATTTTTTGTTTCTCCTTAGTCTTTAGATCTGACATTCCCACCTAATAACTTTCATGACATAAATAAAATAGTGATATGAAGGACCACAAGGAGCATATAATTGATGAAATGGATTTTTTTATAAATATGTAGTCATAAATTTTATGAATATATAAATTGATATTCATTTTGCTTAATTACACTTTTGGTCCCCAAATTTAGTGTTTGGGCGATTTTGGTTCCTCTACTTTTTTTTACTCGAATTTAGTCCCTTAATTTTTAATTTGTGACAAATGTAGTCATCGGTTAACTTTTCATCCAATTACTAACAGAGAAATCTGATGTGACAGTCAGTGTGTGACCTGGATTATTTAATTAATAATGTGGGCCCATATTTTATAATAATTGATAATATTTTTTAAAAAAAAACTTTAACAAACAGAGTTAAATAAGAAATTCTCCCAGTTTGGGATAATATTTAACTTTGTTTGTTAAAGTTTTTTTTAAAAAAAAATATTATCAATTATATAAAATATGGGCCGACATTATTAATTAAATAATTCAGGTCACACACCGGCTGTCACATCAAATTTCTCTTTTAGTAATTGGATGGAAAGTTAACGGATGACTACATTTATCACAAATTAAAAATTAAGGGAATAAATTCGAGCAAATAAAAGTAAAGGGATTAAAATCGCCCAAACACTAAACTTAGGGGACCAAAAATATAATTAAGCTTATTTTCATCAAAATGAAAAACATCAACTACTTCATCCTAAAGCATTAACTACTTCATCCTAAAGGAAATGTACAAACATAAAAATGAAAAACTTTGGGCAATCCGTGATTTTTTTTGTGAATCCAAACACATCAACTACTTTTTTCTTTTCTTTTTTTTTTTTTTTTGACGAAAACATCAACTACTTTCATCCTAAAGCATGCCGTACGAGTCTGAACATTCCGTAAAGAGATATATAACAGCATGACTTTATCCAATAAATATCATGTTTTCATTTTTTAATTAAATGTTGTTATATTATTAAAAGTAGGATTAAATATGTTTTTATTCTCTCAAAATATAATGAAATACAGTTTTGGTCCCTCATTTATTTTTTCATTATTTTTTGTCCTCTATTTTTTAAAATCACATGATTTTAGTCATCGTCATTAGTTATATTCTGCTAAGTGATGATGTGACAATATTTCTTGTAGATTTTCCTTCGAATTTTCCTGCAGATTTCAAAATTAAGAGGAAAGTTTGTTCGGATTCTAAAATTTGCAAGAAATTTACTATAAATTTTTTTTACAACGAAGCAAAGAAATTTTATAGTAACATTTTTATGTAAAAGTTTTGTAATTTTTTGGATGTTTAATACACATAAATTTTTTAGAGAAAAAAATCACAAAAAATATTATGTGAATTTTCACCCAGAAAAGTCATAGTGGAGCTGTGAAAGTGACTTAACAGGGTACAGTTAATGAGGAGGACTAAAAGCATGTGATTTTAGAAAATGAAGGACCAAAACCAATGAAAAAATATATGAAGGACCAAAACCAAATTTCACCATATTTTCATATTTAATCGTTAAAAGTATATATATTAGATCAGAATTGAAAATGAAATATAATTTTTATACTGACATAAGAATTTTACTTTAAATTTTATTATAAAACTTATTTTTTATACAAGCTTTAAATTAAACATTTAATTAAATTAATTTTATAAAATTAAGACAATACATAATTAAATAAGATTGATCATCCTCATCTTAGCTAGAGATAATTACCTGTATGAGGGAAAGAAATAAATATATTATATATTCTTTTTTTCTTTATCATAATTGTTTTCTACTGGATTTTCCTATCAAGATTTTTAATGAGATAATATTTAATAGTGTATTAAGAAATGTTGTATTTTTTTTTCTTCACTAGAGTTTTGTCCCACTGCACACTGCACATTTTCTTGTAAGGTTTTAACAATGTATGAGTGTTATACTATGAGTGGATGTCAATTTCCCAAAATCACTGCAATCCCAACGAGATTATAAGTCATGTTGGTTCATGTTCTCTCACAAAATAAGATAAGAATCTTGAATGGAAGATTTATGCCTATATAAATGGGACTTTCCTCAAAGTGTTTTGAATTAAATAGAATTTATTCTCTCTAAACCATTGTTGTCTCTATTCTTTTATTTCTCCATCTTCATTACTTTTAAGTTTTTTAATTATTATGTTACTTTTATAATAATTTTAATTTTTTAATTAAATGAAATTTTATTATTAAAGTATATTAGATTAGAATTGAAAATGAAATATAATTTTTATACTGAGTTGAAAATTCCACATTAAATTTTATTATTAACTATTTTTTTAGGAAACTTTAAATTAACTTTTTTGGTTTAACCAAACTTTAAATTAACTTTGGGTCTAACTAACCAGTGTTGTAAATATTGATTACAATTATAATATTAAATACTATAAATATATATATATATATTAATAACAAATTTATTTTTAATTTCTTAATTAGTGTCCTAATTAAGGACACTCAATTAGCATTTCACATTAACTTTCAGTTAGAGTTAATTTTATGAATTTAAGACAATACATAATTAAATTTGTGAAAATTTAACACAACATAATCTTTAATGGTCTTGAGTAATCAGTTTCAATTGCAAAACCAAAACGTTTTTTCTTTTTTGTGATAGGGTGGGGGTTGCTTAAGGAAACATATAAAAATATTTATTAAAAACACAGTATTAGATCATTTTTATTTTTAATTTAATACTTATTATTTTTGAAATCTTAACCCGTTCCTTCAAAATAGTGATTATTCGCTCTTAATAAATAGGTAATATGGACATCCATCTAAATCTTTCATATTGAAAAGACTACTAGCTGTCGCTCTCTGTATCTGGTAGGTACGCAGCATTCCTAATGTTCACTCCTCTACACATTTTTTTTAAAAACAAAAATAGAAATAATTATTCAGCAAAAACAAAACCTAATGATAATGAGTGAGAAAATCAATTTCATGACGCCTCTATACCGATAATACGACATTAATTATTTAAGGTTGACTAGAATGATGTCTGGACAAATTAAGCACACAAATTTATTTTAAATAGTATTCCCTCCATTCCATTTTGACAGTCGTTTAAAGTTTTTACACATAAATTAAGAACAATAATAAATGACTTAAAAGACATAGTAATCTTACTAATTACCCTTCTCATTTTACCTAAATACATTAATGAGTAGTGTGGTGTACAATTTTTTAAGTTTCTTTTCCCATAAAAGTGGGAGGGTAAAAATGAAAAACTATCATTAATATTCACATAGAAACTAGAAAACGACTCATATTATGAAAAAATTTATTTTTCTAAAATGACTATCAAATTGAAATGGAGGTAGTAGGACTTAATGCTTGAAGGTAGAGATATACAATCACATAGATTTCAAATATAATTAATGCTCTTATTTTAAAAACAATATTGTTTAATTTTTTAAATATGTCAATTATTCTTAAATAAGTTATTTTATATAATTCTTAATTAATCAAGCAATAAAGTTTTACATAAACATTCAATGATGTGCTACCACATAATTTAATTAATATAACATTTTTTGTGTTATTAAACTCAATATACGATGTGGCAGCACATCATTTTTTATGTTTGTGACGGTGTATATTTATTAAACTCAATTAATATATCTTAAATTTTTAACATATAAGTACAAAAAGTTGATAAGGTAGGTGAAAGTTTGAAAAACTTATTTTTTAGCTGATAGCTTATAAGTTCGGTTATTGGATTTTGAAGTGTTTAATAAAATTACCTATTGAAGTAACTGATAAATGGAAATTGTATAAAATGACATATTTATATGTTTTTTTATATAAATTCTAATTTTATTTATCCTTAATTGTACTTATGGTCCATCATAGTTTAAATTATATAAATATTAGTCCCCCCTTCGGGTTTTTTTTTTTTTCCCATAGAAAATTAAATTTATTTACATTCAAAATTAAGCAAATTTGGCCCTTTTATCTAAAACCATTAAATTCTCATTTTCTACTCAATATATCCATAAATTGAATCAATTAAATTGTTTTTTAAACTCCAAAACTCAAAATCAAAATATAAAATTTCACCTTAAATAAATTATCCCAAAATTTTTCCTTTTTTAAACTCTAGTTTCACCTCTACACAATCCTTCAAAATTTATCAAATTTCTTTTAAATTTTTTATTTCTCAACCTTTTAAAATTTTTTCATATCTTAAATATATGATAAACTTTTAAATATTTGGATTGAAAATGAAAATTTAAGTTATAATCACATTATTTTATTTTGTAGACTAAGCCTATCTATTTTTTCATTTCAATTATTTAATTTTTTTTCATAGAGTACATATAATTTGAAAAGTGTTAGGGAGGTTTTTAAAAATAAAAAATAAGAGGGATAAAAATGAGATTTTATTAAAATATTAAAGATAAAATTGAAAGAACAAAATAAACTATAAGTTATAAGTTTAAACATAACATTTGAAAAAATGCTATAATTTACTAAAATAAGTTTCTTTACAAACACATATAATTTGATCTGAGTTTATAAACTAGTCAAATACACTATAAGTTAAACTAGTGTATTTGCCTCGCCAAACACACAATAAGAATATATAAGAATAAAAAATATCCAAAAAGTAGATATTTAAAAAGTAGTGGAGGAAGTAATTATAAAAAATATTTTTTACTTAAAAAAGTGGTAACAATTATTCTTTTTAAATTTATCAAACTAATTTCTTGAAATAATTAGAAAAATGATTTTTTTTTTGTGGTTTTATTGTAATACTTATCTAGACATTCTACAAAATTAAATAAAAAGTTTAAACAACTCACAATTGCATTATGGACTATTAGACTTCATCTAATTTTGAGTGTATTTTGGTAAAATTAGTGGATAAGTTTACTGAAAACTGAAAAATTAATTAAAAGTTGCAAGCTAATAAGGCAACTGATTGAGTTGAAAATGTATAATAAAATTAACTGATAAATGTAAAAGAATAGATAAATACATCATTAATTACTAAAATCTTAAAACTCTACTTAAGTAACGTTTCAAAAAAAGGTCATAACTACTAAATTCGTGTTTGTGGTAGCTTCTTCAACGGAGATTTGCATCATTCCAATGCAAATCCATAGTATAGTTGCTTCCAAAGCAACTTAGGTTTGCAATGGACAAAATAGACAAACGGTTACTCAAACACACCCATAAGAAAAGTTATTTTACCAAAGTTAAAATATTTTAACAAACTTTTTGACTATTAATTTCAACTTTAAATTAGTTAAAATGACATGACATACACACTCTTATAAGATAAAGAGTTCACATTGTTTTTATTATTTGTTTTTTCTCAAAGATATTTTTCTTTCTTGCATTTGTATAAATTTTACCATTGATATAGCTTAAAGGTTTTTATTGTATCTCTTTCTCAATACCAGTCTTATGAGTTAATAGTATCTTTTTAAAAGATGTATAAATATATTCAACTTTTTCCTATATGATGAAACTGAAAGAGTTTATGATAAAAGTACAAAGGCATGTTATGGGAAGCTTACCTTGGGCTAGCTCTAGTGTAGAAGCCAGCATTAATGGAACTGCCACCACCCAAAATCCTTGCCCTTGCATTGAGAACTCCATCAGTTGAAATGAAGCATTGGGAAGCTGAAGATGGTGAAGTGTCTGCAAAGTAATGTGGAAGTTCTGTAGAAAGGACACATTGGGGTTGTTGAAAGGGACTCCTCCTCTTTCAAGCAACAGAACATTGAAGTTTTGTGAAAGGGTTGCAGCCAAAGGGCACCCTGCTGTGCCACCTCCCACTATTATGTAGTCATAGCCATTACTGGTGTTGGTAGTTGAAACTGATGGTGAAGATGAGAATGAGCTTGCTTTTCTGATAAAAGGGTAGCCATATCCATTCCAGTTCTGCTTACCTGCAATTACTGAATTGAATTGAATTTCTTGATCAAATTTCAGTCTCAAATTTGATGCTGAAGACCCCTCCTCCCTAGCTAGAAGGATATATAAATAAAATTTTTTGACCAAAATACAAAAGAGAGGAAACATAAGTTAAGCTAAAGAGAAACAATATCATTTTTTCGTTAAGGAAAAAGGGCAACACATGTATTATATCTTCATACACAAAACAGAGCCCTTTCATGTTCAAAATCTAACAAATTGGCTATTTTATCTGAGATCTAGTCTTGTATATGGAGTGAAACTCCATCTGAAGTAGAAAAATCAGTATCATTTGGCTACTTAATAACATGATTCTCTTCTCTGAGACTCAGATGGATTTCTATGCCGTTAATCAAAACTAGAGATACAAAGAACAATGAAATTATGAGAATATGACCTTTTTAGCGTTGAAAAATCAAGAGAACCCCTCTTTTTTTAATGAAAATCAGCTTTGCAGAAATCCTTGAAAACACAGGTTGTACATAAAGAACGAGATGGAATTGAATAATGTAAGAAGATTGAGGATATATATATATATATATATATATAAACAAGAAAAAAGAAAAAAGAAAAGAACCTTGACAGAGAGGTAGAATGTAGAGGAGCCATAGAACTAAGAATAGCAAGAACTTGACTGCACCAACTGAAGCCATTGAGTGTGGCAGGCCACAGAAAAGCACTCAATCACTGAGGAAGTTGCTTCTTCCCCAACCTCTAAGTGGCTGCCTCTGGTTGGCCTTGTTTTGTGTGTGAACATCGTATAAATACTTAAAAATACTACATCCTATCCGTACACATTTTAAGTTAATAAATTAAATACTACTAATCAGAATTATGAGAACTGTGTCGATTGTTGTTAGGAACCTCATTTTCCCATTCATACTTTCTTTTAAACCAAGAGATTATTTTATGAGACTCTTCTTTTATGCTATAATAATATTAGATATAAGGGATGACAATTGGACTCAGATCCAATGTGTATAGACACATATATGGGTTTTGGGGATGGATATTTTTTAAAAGAATGTGGATATGAGGACGGGTACTATAATACTATATTCAAATCTTACTCATTGTCATCCCTATTAATAGATATACCAAAAAATAAGGACTTATTATCTCATCCTAACTATCTACACACTATAAAACCAACGATGGTTGGTTCAAGTGTTACATGTTTGATTTTTCTAATCAAGGTTTTGGGTTCGAGACTTGTGGATGGAAAAAAATCTCCGTTAAAAGAGCTAACCCTACCATGATGTGAATATTCTCATCTCACCATTATTTTTTTGTGGAGTATACTAATTGTGGTTCAAACAAAAAAATCTACATACTATAATATAGTAAATGTAATGAATTGACCACTTTTTTTATAATCTTTTATTTTATTCAATAGGGTTAAGTTAGTTAAGATTTATCTATATTTTGAATCACTTTACTTGAGTTTTTTTTTTCTTTATATATTCAGAATGGAAAAGGTATGTATGTACATATGTATAAGATAAGAGATGCGATAATGACTATGAAAGGAGTAAATTTTAACCATACAACATAAATGCTTTTCTGACAAAAGGACTTGATTGATACACAAGATCCACCATGAGTTTGGTAAAACTAACAAATAAACTAGCTGAAAGTTAAGAAGCTAGCTAAAAGTTAAAAAAATGAAAGATTAAAACTGAAATCTAAAATTTTAGCTGAATAAATTTAAAGTGTTTGATAAATATAGCTGATAACTATAAAATAATAAAATAAGACCATCATTAATTACTAAACAAAACTTAAATTTGGTAATTACAATTTACAAAAAAAATTAAGAATAAATTTGTAAAAAGCAGTTTCAGTTTCAGTTTCAGCTAGAACCTGAAAGCCTAAAAATCTTGAAATGCTATTGTGAGTAGCATTTTAAAATACGCTAGTAATTACAAAAAAAATGCTACTTTACCGATTAGGATTGAAATAGTTTAACAACTTTTCAACTATCAAATTTAGCTTTTTACTAGTTGAAATGGCATGCTAAACACACTCCTAGTATTTTTTTTTTAACTAAAGATTATTTACCTTCAAGTTGATTGTTTTAGTGTTTTCACATGTCATTTCAGCTACCTAGAAAGCTGAAATTAATAGTTAAAAACTTGTTAAACCATTTCAATCCTATTTGATAAAGTAGCGTTTTTAGTAGCTACTAGCATTTTTTGGAACACTGCTTTTTCAAGACTTCAGCTACTAGCAAAAATTACATTTTACAATTTTATCTTTAAAAATTTTCATAATTACTAAATTTAAAGTTTCGGTTTAATAATTAATTATGATCTTATCAATTATTTTATAGTTGTTAGCTAATTTTATCAAACAGTTTTAATTGAATCATCTAACTTTTCAACTTTCAACTAGTATTTCAATTTTTAATTAGCTTAATTATATGCTAATTTTGTCAAATACTAAGATTTTGTTAGTCTTTCAAAGATAATGTAATTAATTAATTAATCCTTTAAATATTTAAAATATTACAATAACAAAATCTTTCAAGAATTAGTTAGTTAATAAATATTTGAAAAGACTAATATAATAACATTGCAATCCTAAAAGAATGATTGGTTAACTGAAAATTTTAAAAATCATTGTAATAATATGTATAACTTTAGAACATCAACTTAAAATATTTATTTTTTTTATTGAATTATAGATAATAATGTAATCAATTTACAATCAAAGAATTATAATTCAATTAGCAATGTAGGATTTTTTTTTTAAACCATAGGTATTCCCTATTAACAGGGGCAATCCTATTCGGGACTTATTCACAGTTAAGGCTCCTCACCTCTCCCGAAGAATGTGTTTAGTGGGGATCGAATCCCACAATCTCAGTCTGCATTGCCAACTGAGCAACAACTCTTTGGTAATTAGCAATGTAGGTTGAGATTATTGGAATAACTCTCGAATTCGATCATCACTAAACATACTCTTAAGGAGGGGTGATGAACATTAATTATAATTAAATTCTGAACATGATTATCTTAATAATAGAGGATAACTCTGATTTAAAAATAAAAGTAATCAATTTCCAATTTAGGGAAGATGGAAGTTAACAACAAAATAGCAGCTAGCCAGCTACAATTTTGGAATGGCCAGGACAGTGACTGACATAGGCATTAATGAATAATAATAAGGAGAGAGGAAACGAAGCATAGTGAAAAGGCTGGCCGTTGGATTTGACATTGTGTTTTCTGATGACATCCACCACCATTATACAAAGACAGCTACTCACCGGCAAGGGTAATAAAGCTCTATATTTAATATGCCACCAAATATATGTCAATTATCTCTGAGAGTCCCCCGTCCCCCATTCCCTTTTTCTCTATGGTATTTCAGGTACTTTGTTTTCTTTACTCTTAATTAATTAATATATGTTTATTAGTAATCATAAAATTAGTTTATTTTCATTTTATTTTTTGTTTTCATAATTTTATTAAATATGTTTAAAATATCAAAATTTTTTCATAAAACATTATAAATAAAAATGTAATTTTTTTAACTATTAAAATAAATATATTATTTAAAATAAAAGTAAAATACAAGCCCAAACAAAACATATTTTTTAGGGTCTGTTTACGGTGAACCATGATTTATGTGGTCCCGAATGTAAAAATATAGTAATTTAAATTTCTAACCATCAAATCCAATGTTCATTTTATTAATGACTTATATTAAAGAGATTAATATATATATATATATACATTGTCAGTGTAAAGAAATTTTACACAGACATCCAATGATGTGTTGCCACATCATTTATTGAATTTAATAATACATTGGCGGCATACCATTGGATGTCTGTGTATAATTTCTTTACACTGACAGTGTATATCAAATAAATCCTATATTAAATTGGTTTTTAGTTAATTTTATAAAATATTGGTTGAAAAGAATAAAATCCCAAATTGATAGTAATATGTAATGTAGAAGTTTCCCTTTCAACTTTAAATGGATAGATCCTCAACGAAACTATTATAAGTAAATATAGGCCATACTAGGTGCACCAAATTTAATAAAAAAATAAAATTATTCATTCACCCTTGACAATAGATAAATATAGGCCAGACTAGGTGTACCAAATTTTGTTTGGTCCCTAATATGGTTCATATTCTTAAATGCTCTTTAGTTCCGCATCACTTGCTTAGTGATAACATATCACTACAAGAAAATCACTATTTAGCGACGGTCAAAAATCATCGCTACAAGTGGAAATCCGTCGCTAGCATCCATTTAGGGACGACCTCATGGACGTCGCTATAATGTTCGTCGTTAATACAGTAGCGACGAACAAAATAAACCGTTGCTACGTAGTGTCTGCCAGACCGTCACTAAAGTCGTCGCTAAGCTAAAGGTCCTCGGTAAGTGAAGAGATCAATGATCGTCGCTAAGCCGTCACAACCTAGCGACGACCATGACCGTCACAACTTATTATATTATTTTTTTATATTTTTTTACTAGTGACGACCATGGCTGTCGCTAATGATAATAATATTTTTTTTTTTAAATTAAGTTTATTATTATTTATTTTATTTTAATATTTGTTAATTTTAAATTATAAAAAAAAATACTAAATACTATATAAACACACCAATAAAGGAAAAAAACATATATATAAAAGTATATATACAAATATTGTTGCAAACATAATACAATAAAATGTATAAAAAACATAATAAAAAATCATTGGTTGTGGTGACGACGTTGGTGTGGTGGGGGGGTGACGATCCTTATCCAACGACTGGTCATCTAGGTCGCCATCGCAATGTGGGTGTGATTGAGCCTGAGCCTGAGTATGACTGAAGCTGGTAGAAACCACCCGCACTTTGGGCCTCTAGTAACATTTGCATCTGTTTTCGGAGTCGTGCGAAGTCCTTCACCTACCGTGCAACCTTCTCTTCAGTTCGGGTGGCCTTCAAGTTGGCTTCAAGTATCTCCTGCCTTAGCGTCTCCTCAGACGAATGACGTGACCCGCCGCTCTCGCTGGTATGGGCACGAGACTCCTGATTGAGGCTAGTAACACCACAACGAATGTTGGTTGACAAGTCCCCGGTGCCATAACAACGACCCCGGGTCTTGCCACTCGCAAACATCCTTCCAGATATGCAGCTTGGTGGATCCATCAGTGATGGAGTTGTCCCCCATCTGTGACTCCACCTCCCTCAGGCGGTCCTGATAGTTTATCTGTTGAGTACAGGTAAACGTTATAATTAGTTAGTTATATATTTAATTGCAAATATATGAAATCATATAAAAACACTGATAAGCACAATGATGGACTTACATATGTGGACCGCGCTCGGTCATCTACCCAACCACCACCCTTTTTATGTGGGTGGCGACAAAAAATTCATCGGGCTCTACCTATCGCGCGCCCAAGCTCTCGAGCCTACACAGAATAATTACACAAATTAATTATTTAATAACAAATACAAAAATAATACAAAAGGGTGTTTGTTTATACATACCATATCCAACGCCACCTCAAGGTGGGCCTTGCGACCCATGGTGTGGACTGCTCCCCCGCGAAGAGAAGCCGATTGCTCTTGTTACGAGCGAACTTCTACTTGAACTCATCAGAGGCCCAGTAGGCCAAAATACCTTCCCAGGCCTCCTCACCACACAAAGTGGGCCTCCTCTCAGCCCTCCAGGCATTGTTCATCTTATCTCGAAGGCGACGGGCAATCCTCTGCTCGTACACCTTAATTTGGGCCTCATCAGAAGGGTCCCAAGTAACTTTACTCTGTAAAAAAAATTAGGGTAAGTTATTAGAAAATGGCATAACTTAAGAAAAAAATATAAGTGAAGACCATTTTATTTACCGTAAACTCGGCCCACCACTTGTCCCTTACATCCTGCAGGGTAACCTCCCACAAGTAGTGAGGACCCCGAAACTGCGATCGAATTGCATGACCAATGGCTGAGATGGGTGGGTTGTTAGGCACGCAACTGCAAAATAAACAAATTCAATATTAACTCTTAAAACATATAAAGATTCAATATTATCAATTCAAATGAAGTAAAAATAAATAAACAAACTCACCCCCTGCCAAAAAGGTCAGATAATAACCCTACCTTCAGGGTCTACCTCATGAGGTCTATTAGAGCTGGCACCCGGGTACAGTGGTAACGAACAGGCTCCTCATCAGACTCGGGGTCAATCTCCTCATCAATCGCAGCCTAAGAGTCCTGAGCGTCCACCTCAGTAGCTGATCTGATGATATCCCGGTGTAGGGATGAATCTCATTCCGTCAAATGTGGGCTGGTCAGAGCAACAGGTTGACAGAAGGTTGGAGTAGGCCGCCGGAGGTGCTAAGCAGATGGCTCCTCTCCCAACCTGGGCGAGTTGCCTGTGCAGCAAGCTCGCCCTGAGGGATGACCCTCCCTCTAATAGGTGGGACCTTTTGCCCACCCCGACCATGCATACAAGGCATATTAACGTAATTCGAAGAAGGGTTGAATTAAATATGAAACAGCAAACCTATAAAGGACGAAGTACGAGTAAGACGAAGTAACGACGACGACTAAGGAAGAAGAAGGGAGGGGGAAGAAGGAAGGACGACGAAGAAGGACGAAAGAACGACCGAGAGAAGGAAAGACCCAGGATAACGAAGGCGACGAAATAGAGACAGAAGGAAAACGCAAGCCAATGATTGAGAGACAAAAGGAAAACGAAGGCGAAGAAGTAGAGAAAGAAGGAAAAGAAGGAAACGAGAGCCGAAACCCGAAAACTAATATTATAACTAATTAAATAAATAAATAAAGTTAATGATAAATAATTATATAAACAATTAAAACTAAAACTAATTAAAACTATATCCTAAACCCTAAAACTAATATTATAACTAATTATATAAACAATTTAAAACTAATCATATAAACACCTTAAACTAATTAAAAACTAATTAAAACTGTAAAACTTACTGGTGCCTGGCAAAGGAGGCTAGATGGCGGGTAGTGGTGGACGCCGGAGGAGGAAGAGGGAAGGAAGTGCAAAGGGACCTAGGGGCAACTATTTGAGATTATGATCGGTTCAAAATGAACCTATGAAGGAGGTGAAAATGTTTAATCAGTGAAATTTTGAAAATGAGAGAGAGGGAGGGAGGGAACAGGGATGGCCAGACGTAAGGAAAGGAGAAGGAGGAGGAGGAGGAGGAAGATGAAGAAGAAGAGGGGAGGAGGAAAGAGTTTGTGCACGTAAGGTTTTAAACATCAGGTCGTCACTAAGGTCATCGCTACGTTAAAAAATAGCTCTGACGCGCCAAATTTAAATTCTAATTAAAAACTTAGCGACGACTATGTTTATTTTTTAAATCCTCAGAAAAAATAATTAGTTTTTAGTTGTAGCGACGGTCAGGCCGTCACAGAGTATTAATTGCACAGTTACGCGTTGAGCTACACATTTATTGTTGTAGCGACGACGTAGTGACGGCCTAGTCATCGCTACGGTTTCACGTCTAATTCAACGCATTCTTGTAGTGTATTTCGGGAATGTATTAAGAGAGAACATAAGACAAATTAATGTTAATCATATAACTGACGTGAGCATGTATATAGTTTTTTAAGGCTAGCATGCATATGTAGTTAATATTAGTTTAACTTAAAATTAATGGTGATCATTTATATATAAGAGTAAATGATCAAGTTTAACTTATGTTCTCACAATTTTGTATATGGATGTGTGTGGGTTGTGGAGGGAGGGAGAAAAATCTATTTACTCAATAAGTGACACTTTTTTATTTAATAATTTTTGTATTATACAAATTTAATAAATTTAATTATTAAATAATATGATGTTAGTATAATAATAATGTATATATCAAAATTTAGATAAATTAGACATTCATATATATGCAATTCTATAGTTGTTATTTATTTATATTTTGGAAAGTATATATTATTTGTTAAAACGAAGTTTTTGATGCAATATCAATTGATTTTTTATTATATCAAATTTTATACACCTAATATATTTAATAAAAACTTTTTAATTAACAGTTGGATTACTGAAATTTAACATATATATAAAAATTTATTAAACAAAATAACATTAACAATGCTTAATATATATATATATATGTATATATATTTATGTATGAATATACAAGGTAAGAGATACTCTCATGACTCATGAAACCCCTAGTTGGGTGGAGTAGGTCTCATATTTGACAAGTCGCAGGTTCGAACCTCCACTCGTCCCCTTGGTGTGAGGTAAATGTAAGTACCTCTGTATGTGCTCTTTGAGTCTGAAAGCTTTCTCTGTCTTGAACTGAGGCATCATCCCCTGGCCCTCACCCTAAATTTAACTTACCAAAAAAGAAATAAAGTTTTACCATATAACATAAATGAATTATTATACTTAAATAAAATAATCATAACCATTTATGTATGGACTTAAAAAATAAATTAAAAATAAACCATTTATGTATGGTTATATGATGAAGATTAAGTTCTCTCTTACACTCTTAATATATGCACCTATGTATATGTGTCAAGTGAAAACACTACTTCCCTTTTATTTAGGAGTGAAAAGGAATAAATCTTGACAATTAAGTGTATGTTTGATTTGACGTTAAATTTATCAAATTTAAGTTTAGACGTCTCAATACAATCATTTATAGCAAAAATATGAGTTTATCACGTTTGAATCCTAAACCATTTTTATTTGCACATTACTTAAATATTATATAATTTCTTGAAAAAGTTATATATCTTTATGCTTTAACAATTTTAGGAGTTATTTTGACCCTACAGCATAAATAGATGGTCAATATTATACGGTGAAATTAATCTCTCTTACCCATTATGCTCCCACTTTGACAGACCTCCTTTATTCTCTGGATATTAGAAACCACAAGCTGGATTTAGCCATTGTACGTTGACCTGTCTCTGGTGCTTTCCTTTGCACTCATTAATACTCCCATAAATAAGCATAACCAGAATAAATTAGTAAAAGTTAATTTTGCCTTTTTTTTTTTTTGCCAATGTCTCTTTTTTTACTGAATAAAAAAAAGATTCGGAGGGTTGATGGGCTCTCGGCGTAAAAATTCACAAAAACTTAGGGACCCTACCGAATAAAGTATGTTATATGTAAAAATCCGTAAAAAAAAATCGGGTATAGCCCTTAAAGTCTATAAAGAAACCGATTAATTATCCGTAAAAAGTTGATATAAATGAAAGACAAATTTATTTTAAAGTATGAATAATTCTCAAATTTTACAGCACAGTTTGTAAAAACTGTTGTTACTAGAGGTCTCACAAGAGTGTGAGAAAGGAGCAGGGTAAAATGTTGGTTTAAACATAGCATTTCTTGAATATCCCACCGGCCGCTCTACTAATAAGGGGGTCTCAAAATATGGAAAGGAAAATGATTTGCGGTCGCGATTCACGTGCCGCATACAGTGTGGCTTGTAATCTTACCGTACCGTGTGTGGTTTTTTTAACCCCCGCCCCTGCTTTTTATTTAAAAATCATTTTTATTTTTTTTAATTATTAACCAAATATGTATACTACTTATTCATCATTTATGTGTACACAATTAACCTCACATATTCAATTAACCAAATATTTCACTCTGTTAATCGTCATTGTATACATCATTAACATCATTTACAAATGCATTCACCGTTTATGGCCACATAATTAAATAAAAATATAGACTAAAAAATACAATAAATATGTGTTATTTTGATGCTAATAACCAAATATAATACTGCATTCACCATTTTGTGCACACAATTAACCAAATATCTCACTCTGTTAACCGTCAACGTATACACCATTAACCTCATTTACAAATATGTTCACCATTTCTGGCCACAAATGGATACACCATTAACCTCATTTTTTAATATGTTCACCGTTTCTAACCACATCATTAACCTCGTGTAAACAGGAGTTGCAATTAAATTCACAAAATCAATTAACCAAATATCGTATTTTATTAACCACAAACGAAAACACCATTAACCTCGTTTTTTAATATGTTCACCGTTTCTGGACACATAATTAACCTCGTATTAACATAAATGACTTACTCCATTCACCATTTTTGTGCACATAATTAACCTCACAAATTCAATTAACCAAATATTTCACTCTGTTAACCGTCAATGTATACATCATTAACCTTATTTTAAAATATGTTCACCGTTTCTGGACATATCATTAACCCCGTGTTAGCAGGAGATGCAATTAACCAAAAATCATATTCTGTTAACCACAAACGAAAACACCATTAACCTGATTTCCTAATATGTTCACCGTTTCTGGACACATAATTAATCTATGTTAATAGGAGTTGCAATTAACCAAAAATCATATTTTGTTAACCATAAATGGAATCACCATTAACCTCATTTTGTTATATGTTCACCATTTCTGTGCACTTAATTAACCTCGTGTTAACATATAACTAAAACTAATTATAATAACAAAATGAAAAAAATGAAAATTATTTAAAAAAATGGGTTTGAAAAAAAAAGGGAGAGGGGGCGCATTAAAAAAGGGGAGGGCCCACAAATAGGGATGGGAATAGGCCGAGCCGAGTTAGGCTTTTCAAGGCCTGAGTCTGGCCTGCACCTTAAATCCATGGCCTGAGCCTGGCCTGTTTACCTGACATAGGCTTTATTTTATGGCCTGAGCCTGACCTATTTAAAGCCTGACATGGCCTGAAAGCCTGTTTAAAAGCCTGTTTTATAGTAAGGTACTTGAATATATCATAAGCATATGTATGAATAAACTTATAGGCTCAAGTTTTGACATACTTAAATGTTTTATACAAGCTAATAAGTATATAATTATAAGAAAAGTAATAAAAAATTTTTATAATAATAATAATGGCAATATAAAAAATATTAGAATTTTATTTATATTTAATTAAATAGACCGGCCTGAAGTCTGACCTGTTTTGTTATATAGGCTTTTGAAAAAGCCTTGGCCTGATGTAGGCCGGGTAGTAGGCCCCTGACGAGCGGCCTGGCCTGTTACCACCCCTACCCGCAAACAATGTCCGCAGTACACTGTTTGCCGGATACATACATTTATCCAATGATTTGTGGACATTATATAACTAAAATCAGGGTGTTCGTAGACAACTACAAATAAATAGGATGAGTTGAGAGAAAAATGATAAATGTGATGTATTGTTGAGGAAGAGAGATAGCGAGATGAGAGATAGCGAGATGAGAGATATTGGTATTTTTCTATCTTCATAAATCATAGTTGCATAGAAAATTTCGCCGTGGGGATAATGTGCATCACTGCCGATATTGTTTGGTGATTCTATTTATCAGGTTGATTAATTGGTGATCATACAAGACAAAGAGAGCCGAGGGGATCGATAATGAATGACCTATTATATTAGTTGATCTACAGGAACGTTTGGAATTATTAAACCCTTTGATTAGGAGATTAATTTGGTATTTGGTAAGCTAACTTTATCGTGTAATCAGCTTCATACAACTCTGCATCCAAGGTAATGGGTTGCGGTGTGAAAAGATCCATCACAATATAAAAGCTTAATGAAAGCCACCACAATTGCTTGACGAAACAAAACAATTAATTATCGTACCACTTATTACACCCCCAATCACACATGCACAAGTAATATATCATACAAGTTGTGCAGGACGATCAACAAAAGGTTTGAATAATAATAATAATAATAATAATAATAATAATAATAATAATAATAAAACACAATAGCAGTAAACAAATTTTGTGAGGAGTTATTTAATAAAAAAATTATATAAGAAAAAAATGAGAATAATAAAAGAGATCAAAGGACCTGATGATTTCATGGCGCATTCCATTTATTTCAACACCAGCAAAAGCCCAAATGTAATTTGAATTTGCTAGCATAACATTGACACTCCAAATTAATCCCTTCGACAACCATGAATTATATATTAACTTGCACATGGAACATATATATAGGTATGACATAAAAAGCCATAACAGGGCTACAGTAGATCCCACCCGAAAATTAAAAAAGCCATTGTTGAGCAATTACTATAAGTAGAGTAGTAGTTGGATCCTTCCTAGGCCTAAAATAGAAGTGCAAATTAACCACTCCCCACCCTCACTAGGAGTGGTAGGTGTTGTCCCAAGCCACTAAGTTAAACTTTAATTATGTCTGTTAAATAAGGATGTATTTACTTTTTATAAGTATTAGTAAATTAAAATCATCATACACTTCAAATTAAATTAAGGGTATATGTTTTTTACTCTTGTAGTTTTAGTCTACTTTGATCTCCATTTCTGACTTTTAAAGTCTTTGTTTTATATCTATATATTTTTAAAACATCCTTAATCATCGTCCCTAATGTTAATTAGTTAAGTTGCTGCCCTGTTTAATAGACTGTCATATTATCTTGAGTGTTGGGTCACATTTAATTCATGTGGATTTTGAGTCCATTTTTTAAGCATTTGAATTCAGCAGCAACTTAACATAGCTAATTAACGTAAGAGACTATGGTTAAAGTGTTTTAAAAGTATAAGGATATAAAACAAAATTTTTAAAAAGTCAAGGATAAAGATCAAAATTGACAAAAAAAATACAGTGATAAAAAATATATATTACCCTTAAATTAATACTATCTTCAGTCCTATTTATAAGACCATTTTCACTCAAGCACAAATTAAAAAACATTACTTTAATACATTTATTTAAAAAAAATCAAATCCCAAATTTATCCCTATCTAATTAACTTTTTTATTAATTTTTAATTATTAAAATAATCCTAATTGCTAAATTAGGGTTTTCGCTTGAGCAATTTTACTCGATATAAAAAACCTAATTTATGGTTATTTTAATAATTAAAAAATTAATAAAAATATTAATTAAATGAGTCAGCTATTTGGGCCACACTATTGAGGCTAACATGTAACTTTTGTTACCTAGCTTATGAGGTTAACAGATCTCACTAATGGTCAGGGGACCATGGTTTGGGAGTTTAGAAAGTTCGGGGACAAAATACAAAGGATTTAAATTACAGGGACGAAGACCAAAGTTGACCGAAACTATAGGGACGAAAAACATATTTTTCCCTTAATCAAATCTTGAAACCTATAAAAGTTCATTAATTCTAAGAGTTTAATTAATATACACTATTAGTGTCAAAAAGTTTTACATTATCATTCAATTATGTCTTGTCACATCATTTAGTGAGTATTACGCCTCATTTGTTATTAAATTCATTAAATAATGGTATAACATATGATTAGATGACAATATAATATTCGTTAAATCCTAATTCTAAAAGGTAAGGATAAAAAAATAATAAATATTTCTAAAACTCATTAAAATTAAATAAAAGGATCTTAATGTAAAGTCAGGAAGTAGTATTAATGATACATACAATTGTCAAATACTCATTTCAGATCAGACCAACTTTCTAATTTAAAAAATCAACTCGTAAAAAGGTGTCTACGTACATTGATCCAAAGATAAGATGAAGCTTTGAGTAATACTTCTCCTCTTCGCACTTATAGGCAGACAATTAAGTACATCACAATTTTACCTAATTTTTTAAATTCCCCATTTCCCATGACCTTTTCTCTTTTTTGGTCAACCAGTCGTGAATTTGATTTGGGAGGGAATAAATACATACACAAAAGTTCTGTACATCCTTACAAGTGAACTAGTGCGTAAACCGTGTGATGCACGGAAATATAACAATACAAAAATATTCATGAGTTTTAGTTTTTTAATAATTTAATATATTTTACAATAAACATACATTATATAATGTAATAAATTAATGATCAATTATTATGTATTAACATATCTATTGACAATAGAAATAATTTGATAAAGAAAAATGATACCTCACATCATAAATAATTTAATAGTGTTAAAGGGAGGGAGTAAGAGAGATTGAGCAAAAGAATGAAGAATGCAACTAACTATGATTAATCAAAGAAAAAATAAAGTATATATCACACACCAGCAAAAACCAACTAACCTGTCATAACAGAATGACAGTTATACAAAAATCGAAATTGAACTATTCTATTTTTGGGCCTCTAAGTACAATGGACATAGCCCAATATACGTTGTTGAATTATTAACCAACACAACCCCCTAATTCAGCAATTGTTTTTATGTTTAAGCCTTTCCTAAGTTCTACAAACCTTCGAGTATTCAAAGGTTTTGTCATGATATCTGCTAGTTGTTCCTTAGTTCCACAATGCTCCAACTTCAGCTTCTTCTTTCTCACTTTTTCTCTGATGAAATGGAACCTTATTTCAACATGCTTGCTTCTGCCATGATGGATTGGATTTTTTGCTAAGTTGATGGCTGATTTGTTATCAATCTTTAATGTCATAGCTTTCTCAAGTCTAGCCAGAATTTGATTCACCGAGCTTTCAAGCCAAAGAGCTTGACAAGTTGTGTATGTAGCAGATATGTATTCTGCTTCACAAGAGGAGAGTGCCACTACAGGTTGCAATTTTGAGCTCCAAGAGATTGGTGACTTGCCCATCAAGAACACATAACACAATGTACTTCTGCATCCATCCTTATCACCAGCCCAATATGAATCTGAATAACCCACTAACTCCCCTCCATGTTGATGTTTAGCATTTGGTAAGAGAATACCATAATCAATTGTTCCTCTTATATACCTTAGAATTCTTCTAGTCGTTGCAAAGTGAGATGCTTTGGGCTTCTCCATAAACCTGCTCATCAGACCAACACCCAAACAAATATCTGGTCTACTGCAGCAAAGATACCTCAGACAACCAACCATCTGCCTGTAGAGTGTAGTATTCACAGGCTTCCCATCTTCATCTTTGTCTAGCTTCAAATTTGCTTCAACTGGTGTAGCTGCTGCATTACACTCACTCATTCTGAATTTCTTCAACACTTCTTTAGAATATTTACTTTGGTGAACCAGAATTCCTTTTTTGCTTTCAGTAAACTCCATGCCAAGAAAATATGATAGCTTTCCTAGATCAGTCATCTCAAATTGATCCTTCATCGTACTTTTGAATTTCTCAATCAATGTAACATTGTTGTCAGTCACCAAAAGGTCATCCACATACAAGCATACTATCAAAACTTCACCATCCTCAATCTTTGAGTAAATTCCATACTCTACTTCACACTTGGAAAAACCTTGTTGCATAAGAAAGCCATCAATTTTGTTGTTTCAGGCTCTTGGAGCCTGTATCAGGCCATACAAAGCCTTCTTCAATCTGAGTACATTGTGTTCTTCTCCAACAACTATGAATCCTGGTGGCTATGTAACATACACTTCCTCCTCCAATTCACCATTTAAAAAGGCATATTTGACATCCATTTGATGCATTTCCCATCCTTTATAACTTGCAAGAGCTACAACAGTTCTCACTGTCTCCATTCTAGCCACAGGAGCATAAATTTCCTTATAACCCAAACCTTCTCTCTGAAGAAACCCCTTTGCCACGAGTCTAGCTTTATACCTTGCAACCGTTCCATCTGGCTTCAACTTAGTTTTATACACCCATTTTACATCTATTGGCCTTTGATTCCTTGGTAGATCAGTCAGTTCCCAAGTTTGATTCTTCTGAATTGCAAACAATTCTTCTTTCATTGCCTCAAACCACTTAGGGTCTCCAATTGCATCTTCAAAGCACACTGGTTCTGGTTCTATCTCAGCATATAAAGCCAAATGGACTAGATCATTTTCATCCTCTGTTTCTCCAATAAGTTCACCTTCTGCTGTAACTGCACTATCAGAACTTATCTCATAATCACTAAGCCTTGCAGGTGCTCTTATTGTTCTTGCTTGTCTGTTTCTTCTAGCTGCAGCTTCTTCCACATTGGTTCTCATTACAAGGTACTGTTTCTGGCATTAATTCATTGTTATCTTCTGAATCATCCGAGGAGAGTTTCAAACTGCTGTTCAAATTTCTTTCTAAAGAGTTCCAATTCCAACCGGCCTTCTCATCAACTATTATATCTCTACTGATGGTAATCTTCTTTGTGATGGGATCATACAACTTATAGGCTCATGTTTGATGATATCGAACCAGGATTATTTTCATGCTCCTATCATCAAGTTGCTTCTACTTACATGAGGAATGTGTCTCCAGCAAATTGAACCAAACACCTTTAAATGCTTTACGCTAGGCTTTTTCTCTGACCAAACCTCTTCTGGTGTCTTCTCCTTAATTCTATTGGTTGGACAAAGATTCAAATATAAGCTGCAGTGGTAACAGCTTTACCCCAGAAAGAGTGTGGCAAACCTTTGCTTTTCATCATACTTCTGGCCATGTTAAGAATTGTTCTATTTCTTATTTCAGCAAAACCATTGTGTTGTGGCATATATGGGGATTACAATCTCATGTATAATACCTTCTTTCTTGCAGAAAGATGCAAATTCACCATTGTTATACTCACCACCACCATCTGATCTTAAATTATTTTTATGACTTTGCCACTTTGTTTCTCAACTAATTTCTTAAACTCAACAAAGCAATCAAAGGCTTCTAATTTCCTACCAAGCAAGTATAGCCAAATTCTTTTACTAAAATCATCAATGAACGTAATGAAGTACCTGTTACCTCCAAGTGAGGGCACTTCAAATGGTCCATAAACATCTGTGTAGATCACTTCCAATACATTTTTGCTCCTGGTCTCCAGATGCATTTTGAAAGGGTTTCTTGCTTGTTTTCCAAGCACGCAACTTTCACAGGTAACTTCACTCTTCTAATGTGAGGCAATCCTATCACCATCTCCTTCTCTGCTAGTTGGCTCAGGCTTCCAAAATTTAGGTGACCAAATCTCAAGTGCCATAAACCAGTTTAAAGTAAATATTGCAATCACAAGAAGGGAGGTTGAATTGTGATCTCTTTTAAAATTTTTTCAATTTCTTCTAATGCTTAATTCTGCTCAAGTTGATTACTTGGGAAGATTGCACACAATATTTATACTGGTTCACCTCCTAACCTTGAGGCTATGTCCAGTCCCTACTCCCACTAGGATTTTCCACTATATCAACCTTGATACAATGACTTCTTGGGTGTTCCTCACCACTAGTATTCTTCTGCAGCCTCTTCAGGATCACCCAGTATTCTTCTGCAGCCTATGCCGGCTCTTGCAACTGGTTTTCTGCAAATAGTAGGGTACACCTCACTCTTGCAGACTTAGACTATCTATCTCCCAAAAGGAATCACCTCCTTTGAGAGTTATAGACTTTTGTGATTTTAAAATACAAAGAGAAAAGGCTCAAGGTTTACAATAAATTAGTATACAGCTGAAATTCTTGAGCCAACACACACTATTCTCACTTTCCTAACTATATTAACTTAGAATGAAGAGATTTGTTGAAAGTGAAAATTCTGCATAAGGTATAATTGTAATTTCACATATTTCTGATGCTTCTTCTGCTTGTTCAACTGTGTGTAAAAATGGAGGAGAAAGCTCCTTTTTATAGCCAAGGAAAATGGAATATAGTCATTGGAAAAGCCTTGGAGAGCAAGTCAAACAACCAGTTGGAAGTGCAACAACTATCACTGGCATGTGAGCTTTTTCTCTTTCCTTGGTTTGACTGGTCCTATCTTCTGATGACTATCTTCTGATGACTATATCTTCTCCAGCAAGAAACACATTTAGTATTTTGTTTCCTTTTTAATTTGTTCTTTGATTTTGTGAAATAATTACTAGTTCTTCATGTAATTATGTATGATGAGGAGCACACCAGTAATATTTGAAAATAATCTTCTTGAATAAGTTTCTGCTTCTTCTGATGTATGCTGTTAAATCTTTTCTTCTGGAAACTATTATTGTAACAACAACTTTAGCTTTTTGCTTTATCAGAGAGTTTTTCTTCTTATCACTGAATGACTTTTAGGAGGTTAGAAGATGTTCTGTGGATTTTGATTTTTTTCAGACTTTGAGTGTATCTTCTGAGAGCTTCCTATCAGATTGTTTCTTCTAAAGTTTAATCAGAGATATCTTCTTCTGATTCTTCTCAACAGCTTTCTTTCTTTCACCTTACTTAATTCTTTCTTTCTTTATTGTAAAGTGATATTTATTAAGTGGTTGTCCTTTCTTGCTTGAGTTACTTGAACCTGAGTCTACAACTTGCTTTGTATCTTCTAGTATGTTACTGCAGAGGTTCTTCTTATTCATTTTACTTGTTTCTTCTTAAACAACTCATTTTGAAACATTAGTCCATATACTCAGAATTATAGTAAGTATATTTTGATAATTTTGTCATTATTAAAACATCTCAAAGGAATTCATGGATCTTACAATCTCCCCCTTTTTGATGATGACGACATTTCAAAATATAGATTACATAATTCTAAGATCCTTTAAATGATCTCCCCCTGAGTTTTTGCTTTATTTCTTTTTTAGTATGCAAATAAATCCAGAATATGCAATACTCAGATATTTCAGCAAAAGAAATCATGATTCATTTCTCAGTTTGCAATCATGAATTATACAAATGATGTTACAGCCACAAACAATGTCATAGCCACAATTAGTTATATAATTTAAGCTTGCTGCAACTACAAAACAACAGATTATGCTACTATGCTACTCTATACCACTTCTCCCCCTTTGTCATCAATCAAAAACAACAAAACATCATAATTAGGCATAAAGGAAGAAGCAGAATCATCATCTCTATTTGGAAGGAGAGGAATGATCAAAGGATAATGAAAGTAACAGACTGGAGAATGTCAGTTGGAGGCTGGAAAGGTGCAAAAGGAATTGGTGGAGCTTGAGAGGCAATAATTGGTAACACAAAAGTGTTAAACTAGAACTGGTGCTGTGTGAACCTCTCAATCATTTATTTACTGTGTTTGGAGGGTGGTGACATTAGTAAAAAGCTTCTTCATATCTGCTTTATTTTCCTAACATGATTCTCCATAGAAGTAACATTTGGACCTTAAGAAGCATGAGAAGGTTCTGCTATTTCCTCAGCAAACAGTATCTTCTCAGGTTGAGAAGGATCAGTAAACTCCTTTTCATGGCTCAACTGTTGCAAGAAGGTATTCATTGCGGATAAAAATGTAGAAATGTTAGGAATATCTTCCTTTAAAGGTGCAGCAGAAGGAAGCTTGGAGTCAAGAATTGGAGTGGCTAAGAATGGTTAACTATATCGGTGGTGAATGTTCCTACAGAAGGAATAGATTGTGCATCTTCCTTGGGTTCTTCTTCTTATTCTTCTGAGATGTGAAGCTCCTCTGTCTTAGCAGGAGAATCACTTCTTAGCTCTTACTCCTTTAATTCTGGTGGGAGATGCTGATGGTGCTCTAGATTTTGATTTTTGGTTGAAGGAGTGGTAGAGAGGTATTAAATGGAGGTGGTTCAGAGTAACTCCTGGCCAACATAGCCAAAGCATTCACTGCCATATCTTCTAGAAGGTTGTTGGCACCAATAACTTCTTCTTCTGTGGCAGTGACCTCCTTAGAAACACCTTTAGAGACTTCTTCTACACTTGGGAGATACTCAAAGGCATCCCTTAGAGGTGAAGACTCTAAGGGTTCATCTCTAGCATTATTAAAAATTTCCAAGTTTTCTGTAGGATCATGATCTGAGACTTGCATTTCTCTTTCTTCTTCTTCATAGGTAAAGGATGCAGGGGGGGTCTATTATAGGAGAATCTATCTTCTCAAGACTTGGCTCGGAAGGACCAGTTTCTACTATTTTGCTAGTCCCTTCTTCTTTACTCCTCTTCCTTTTTCTGCTGTAGGTCATAAGCTCAACTTTTTGCTTCTTGGACCTGTCGCTAAGAGAAGCCACTTCAGCATCTTCTTCTTCTTCTTTCTACATCACTCCCCATATACTGAGAGGGTTTCTCGTTTTCTAATATGCATCTTCCTAATGTAGATCTATCAAAATAGGTGTAGTCCTCTATTTTCTGTTCTCCCTCTAAAGGCACATATGATATTTAAATAGTAGGGGTGAGGAGCATGCCATATGGGAGGCTTGTGTTTTACTTTGACAGGGTGTAGCAACATGGATCATATTTCTGAGGATTAGATAAGTGTTGAGATCTTGGAAAGTGTAACCAATATACAACAATATAATAGTAAGTAAGAGAGTTGTCGTATCCACAGGGAACGGTACAAGATAAATTCTTAGTGGTCACACTTATCAAGTAGGGTTTTGGTTTGAATATTTGTTTGCAATGATAAAAAATAAGAAAGAGGAAATATGGATAAGGTTGAGCAAATTAATGAAACCAGGATTGAACTTTATCGATCGCACCCCTCTTGTATTTGGAACTCAGTGATATTCATGAATTTATAATCATAATATTGAAGCACAAATAAATGTTATTTCACAAAGGTCTCCACAAATATGGAATACTCAGAAACAATTTACCCCGGTTTAAAGATCAATTTGTTAAAGCTATCAATTCACCCTGGTCTCCATAGTCTTGAATTGAATGTTTTACCAATCAGATTAGAAAACTGTTTCTCAACGCATTTAAGAAATCGCATCATGACTCCGGCACAAAGGCGAAAGCTAAGCATTAAGAACAGAATAAAAACACCAATATTATAAAAAAGCAGGGATTCAAAATAATCAAAGAGGATCCAAAATATAATTGGGGATTGAATTGAGTACATTCAATCCTAAAGGAGAGTTTAGCTACTCATGGTAGCCATTACAAACCAATAGAGAGACTGTCACACTTTTCTCTAGCTCCAGATCTGCTCACCGTCTCCCTATCTCTTTGATCCTAAAACTGACTGCTAACAGTCCCTATAAATAGTGTTCTGACGGGCTTTTTGAGACTCTGCTTGAGGCCCATTAAAAATTAGGTTTCGTTTCTTGCGCTCTACCTGCGCTTTGCGTTCAGCGCAGGTGGAGCGCAAGAAGTCGTATATTCCTCTCCCTGAATTTCCTCTTTTTGAGATTATCTTGTGTAGTTCCTTTTCTTATCTGCTACTATCTCAATGTTGTATTTGAAATTTAGCCTTTTATCTATAAAAATCAACAGAATCTTTATCAAAATAGCACTAAATTCAAATTTTATTTAAATAATTACAGGAATCACATTTTAAGCCAAAAGGATAAATTGGGGTATAAATTTAGCATTTGTTCTCAATAAGTGTTGTAATTATATAGGAATTTAACGCCAATTTAACACTTATCAATAAGCTAGGGAGAGGGGTTTATTTTCTAGGAGATGATACATAATGAGAAGATCTTGATCAGATACCTTCTCTAGAGTTCCTTCTCTTGGAAGTATTGAATAGCAGCAAATTTTTGTGAAGGATTCTGCAAAATGGGATTAGTTTGCTGGCTATGAGTCTGGGGCTGGATGGACTGAGAACTTTGCTTATGACATATGTTGAGACAAGTTCCACCCTAAAGAAGTTTTTAATATGACAAACTGAGTAAGTTTAAATATCCAGATGAGATGCATCTTATGTCACTAACTGTGTGTTCAAGTGTGGCAGAGACTTTCTACATCTAAAGTTGTTACAGGAATACATAAAGATAGAAAGGACCTTTAATCCACTTGAGAAAGCAAGGATACAAGCCAAAGTAACACAAGATCAGAATTCATAAGAACTTCACTGATTAAGACATAATCTGAATCAAAACAGATGTGGTGCAACCCAAGCTTATGGCTAAGACTATGAGAAACACTTCAAAAATCAACACAGCATGAGATGCAAGATTTGTATGTTCAGATGTCGTCTCATGATCAGATGAGGACCCAACTAAGATGCAAGAAGACTTAGAACTAAAAAGAGACTCAAACACACTGAGATGCACGCCATGAACAGATGCAAGTTCAACTTGAGATGCAAGAACAGCTTGAGACCGTCGTCTCAAGATCAGACATAGAAGGATGAGATCTTAGCACAGATGCAAGAAAAGTACGTCAGACTCTGAACAGAAGCAAGAACTTCAAGCTCAACTGAGAAGACAGCAAGTAGAGTCAGCATGAAGACAAACAAGGACACAAGGACACTGACACAGTACCTAATAAGATACTGAAAAGCTGTTGCCTGCCTACTGTAAAGACTGTGCCTACTGCTGTACCCTCCAACGGACTGCAACGGCCATATAACGGCTAGTTTCTCAAGTCTTGATATAAAAGAGACATTATCAAGAGCTGAGAAGTGAGAGAGACTGCCTACATTTCCGTAAATCATTAAGCATCTTATCACATCTCAACAGACATCTCAAGTGTATCTACCAGCTGTCTGAGCACAGACACATCTCATCTTGAGATCATACATCTATCTCTTTCATCTCCTCTCTGTGAATATCATTCCAATACTGTAACCAGAGTTGAGACCTAGTTTAGCTCATTTACTTTTATATCCATACTTTGTATGAGCTTAGGCTAGACTTATCACAAACATCTATCTGTAACCTGTCTCACTAAGATAGGAGTGTGCCTAGTCTTAGAGTGAGGTGTGTACGTCCTGAAGAAGCTGTAAGAATACTTGTGACTCAGCTAAGGTAGGAGTGTGCCTAGGCTTAGTGGTGAGTGAGACGTCCTGAAGAGGCTGTAAGAATACTTGTATTGACTGGTTTGACAATAGTGGAAAATCTCACAGGTTGTGGGGACTGGACGGTAGCCCAAGGAGTGGGTGAACCAGGATAATATCTCTGTCTCTTGTCTCTTACCTTATTCTTATATCTGCTTATCTTGAATCAATTAATATAGCTTGATAACTAAAGATACAGCTGAATTGATAATCAAGATAAGACTTTAAACTAAAGTCCTAGACAAAGATCTTTACCAAAATTGATAAACTCCATCTTGTCTTAACAGAGACTCCAAGTTAACAAACTTGAGAGCACATCTCAACTATCAATTTAGTGTGGAATTGCAGGAACAGATTCGGAAAGTCTCTATTCAACCCCCCTTCTAGAGACGTTCAGCCAACTTCAACATATTCTTTGGTTACCCCAGTAGCTGTATACCATTGTTCTTCATATAGCTTGTTCTCACAGTGGGGTAGCCCAAGAGCATCTTCAATTGATTCTAGTGTTAGAATCATGTGGATCCCATGTTAAATCAACTACCAAGGAGTTTCCATCACTCCTGTAGTTGCTGGCAGCTGGTAAAAGGCCTTAACCATTCTTGGATACACAGACTCCTTACCAGAAGAAAGCTATCCCAACCTAGCCTTCTTATAAAATGGTCAGCTACCCAACCTTCTTTCTTAATCTCATTTAATAGGAATATTTTCCCAGGGATGACCACCTTCCACTCCCATTCTCATAGAAGGATTTATCATCTTTTTATCACCAAATAGTTTTTCTACAGACTCTTCTTCTGTATCTTTGTAGGGTCTGACTCTTCTTCTATCTTCTTCTTCTTCTTCTTCTTCAAATGAGTGGATTTCAGTTCAGAAGAAGTTTCTTTACTCTCTTTAGCTGAGAGTTTTTTTTTTGGAGAGCTGGTGCTTGATTCATCAATTTTGATTGGTTTCTCTTCCTTATTTCCTTTAGCATGCTTTATCTTAACAACTCCTGAACGAATCCTTCTAACCTTTTGGGATATGCAGAAGAGATATTAGAGGGAGGTTTAGATGAAGATGGTGTTTTTGAAGAATGAGATTTTGGAGAGGGAGGTGGGTGGTGCTGAAGATTTGGGTGAGATGGGTTAGGTGAAGTAGGCCTAGCTGAGATAGGAGGAATATCCAAAATCTCTGTTGCTTCAAACATGGCTAGGGGGTTTTCTTCTTTATGACTGCTATAGGAGCAGCCAGAAGGGCTAGGGGATGTTGCATTCTTTCTTTTTGCAGTTATTTTGATTCTCATTTTTCTCGGTTTTGAAGGAAATCAGCAAAACAGAGTATGGATATTATCAGCAGAGAAATGACACTTATTCGAAATGGAGAGTTAGAGCGTCTCGAGTTTACTTAAGATATTCAAGGAAGAATGGGATGGCTTCTGAATGCAGTGGGAGTTTTCTCTTTCTACTTAAACTAGCTGATCAATGTCGTACCCAATCAAATAATATGAATTAAGTATAGGAAGGGTTAGATAACCCAAAGTCGTCTCTCAAGGAATTCAAAAACAATTGTAGATGACAGAATTCAAAAAGAATTTCAGAGAGTAGAACTTCAGCAGGTAAAAAGGTACACTTCAGAAAGTACACTTCAGCACGTATACTTCAGAAGGTTCCAAGTATGCATAATTTCAAAAACTCTCTTAAAAACGCAAAAATGTAACAGAAACTTGAAGGAGCGAAACAGGAACAAGGAGGGTTTCGGTTGTTCAAGAACAGTTTTGCGAGTAAGGAAAGAGGAGTAAAAACGAGTATAAGAACAGATTGATTCTCTTGATCATTTACAATGTCATTCTTCATCAGTTTAAAGTATATCGTCCTCAATTTCTAGAACCGATTCGAATTAAACCGAACAAGCGTCATCAATTTAATGATAATCTCACTAAAGAACTAAGCGAACTTGCGAGACCAGACTAAGCGTATTGGTGTGAGATTTCCAATCCTTTACCTCCCTGGATTAAGCAAACAGTTGGTTGTTTAGAATGAAGCAAACTAAACAGAATTCTAAGTGAAGAACAGAATTGAATCATTAACAAGCGTTCAAATACAATTCCAGATTCAAACCCAGAATTCTAAAGGAGAAGATAAAAGTGAATCGGTTGCAGAAATTGAAATACGACTTAGATTGAAATGAACTTCAGAAATCCATTGTAAAATCACTTGAGAATCAATCCTAAGAGAGTTTAACCTTCCATGAAAAGAAAGAACAGTAAAAGAAAATGTAAAAGAAGGAGAGAAATGAAAAATGCAGAAAAAACAAAGAGAAGAGGAGAGAGCCAAGCGTCCTCTCCACTCCGGAGCTTACAGAGAATCAAAGGTGAAAAAGTGAAGATATGAGAATCAAAGATTGCTAACAGAATCGTAACTGCCTATATTTCTACTACTCTTCTAGGTTATCAGATTCACTAGGGTAATGGGGCCTAGATTGACACATCAGGCCCAAAGCATTTACAGGTCTTCAGCAGCTTGTTGCTCCGCGCAGGTTCAGCAGGTTGACTTCAAATGATGCCTTATACCACCAACTTCAGAGGGTGTTCAAAATGACAGCTCCAGGTAAACAGCTTGAACCATGATTTTGCATCTCCAGCATCATCAGAACGGGGCTATTACAAAAGTGGGCTTAAAAACCTGAAATTAAACAATATTCACAATTTAAGCTCAAATGGACCCAATTATTCAAATCCCAGTTAAAACAGTGAATTTGATTGCAATTATATTCTAAGAAAGCTGCAATTAAAGGTGCAAAGTGTGTGCAAAATTATGCTCATCACTTTCCCCCACACTTAATCTTTTGCACTCCGGGCAAAACACCTTATGAAGTTAAAGATCAACTAGGGAGCACAGTGCAAATACAAATGGCATAATCACCAAGAGATCCAAAGGAATGCATAGGAGTAGGAAAAATACAACATCCAAGGAATCATGGAATCAAGAAAAATGTGAATGGAATTCCCAATCATTAAGCAAACAAGAGGGTAGATCAAATCAAAAGGGTGAATCAAGAGTGATAGAATCCTCACAAGACAAACTCTCTAACTCTTAAGTGTTTAGGCTTGTGTATATACACTCAAAGGACTCATGAAAGCAAACACTACCATAGGCTTGGCAAGACTCTAATATCCACAATAATTGAAACACAAGCAAGCAAAGATCAAGAGGACTTCATAAAGGATGTAATGGGATCAGGGTAAAGGTAGGGAAAATGAAAGATAAGAAGATATAAACCAAAGAAGATAAAGGAGCAATGGGGAATAAACCCAAGAAAGAATGCAAGTAGCATACATCTCAAGATTACAATTAAAACTCTTCTTTTCTACCTTTTTGACCCATTTTTTTTCAAGAACACTTTATTTCTTTACTTTTCTCTCATTTTTTATCCACATGAGGAGATAAGATAAGAAAATGAAGTACGCCCCCACACTTATTGAAGAACCTATTCCCAAAACAATTCCAAAGCTCCTTTATCCTGTAAGGCAAGGAAAATCATGGTTTTTCACTTTTAAGGCTTGTAACAAACTTTTAATAGCAAGAAATAGGATCCAAAGGCTCAAAGGGGCTTACAAGTGGAAAATCATCAAGGTAGGCTAATATGGCTAGTAGCTTAATATCAACAAAAATGCCTCAATCATCTCAATTCATGCATGTGACCAAAGTTGCAAATCAAAGAGTCAAGCCAAGTTCTAAAGCACAAGCAAACATAAGAGAAATCACACAAGAAAAAGAGAAAATGACATAGAATGGTCCATCCAACAATAAGGCTCAAAATCTCACCAAGGACAACTCTACCACAAAAGATTCAACCCAATAATTATCAAAACCAACTTATTCACCAAATTATGAGGAATTCAACCAACATAAATCAAGAAACCAATTATCCAAGAATGATGAAAATGCAAATTACCAACACGAATCCTAAAAATCCAATGAAAAATATGCCAAATATATTTTTTTCTACCTGCCATAAAGTATGTGTCCGGAAACTGCTGTAAGATACTGCTAATCTGAAATTCTTTGAAAACAACAGGGTAAGAACACATCAGCAACTTACAAAATCTAGAAGCAACAATTTCAGAAAGTTACTGTGTTTCAACAAATTGAAACAGTAGCACACATCTGGCAGTAAATACATTTTTTTAGATTGAAATCCTACTTAAATCCTACCTACTTAATAAGATCCTAAATCTAAAGATCTCCTCCCCACACTTAAATCACACATTGTCCTCAATGTAAAAGAAATCACTGCAGATAACAAGAGGCATTGTGCAAACAAAGAAAATGGGGGAAAGAGATTCCCTTATCAAGGTGGAAATATTTGCACTTGAGGGAATGTGGGAGTTTCTAAGCTGATCTCCTCTACTGTTTGTTCTATGAAGGTTGGGTTTTCATGAAACAACTTCAGACGATGGCCATTGACTTTGAAGGTTTTGTTGGTGGCTCCACTTTGCAATTCCACTACACCATAAGGATAGACATGAGTGATAAGAAAAGAACCAGTCCAACGAGAACAAAGTTTATCAGGCATAAGCTTGAGCCTGGAGTTGAAAATAGAACCTTCTGACCCACTGCAAACTCTTTTCTAGCAATATATTGATCATGAAATTTTTGTGTTTTCTCCTTATAGAATTTAGAGTTTTCATAAGCCTCCAAACGGATCTTATCAAGCTCTTGAAGTTGAAATTTCCTCTGTTCTCCAGCCTGGTCATAATTCAGATTGCAATGCCTTCACTACCCAATATGCCTTATGCTCTATCTCCACAGGTAAGTAGCATGCCTTACCAACAACCACTCTGAAAGGAGACATCCCAAGAAGTGCTTTGTAGGTTGTCCGATGTGCCCAAAGAGCATCAAATAAGCGTTGACTCCAATCCTTTCTGTTAGGCTACACCATTTTTTCCAGGATCCTCTTAATTTCTCTGTTGGAGATCTCAGCTTGTCCATTAGTTTGGGGGTGGTATGGTGTGGAAACTCTGTGTACCACCCCATACTTCTTTAGCAAAGCTTCTATGGTCCTGTTACAGAAATGGGTCCCCTGATCACTAACAATGGTTCGAGGCACTCCAAACCTGCTGAAAATATTTGTCCTGACAAAATTGGCAACAACTTTAGCATCATTAGTCCTTATGGCTATAGCCTCCACCCATTTGGAGACATAGTCTACAACAAGTAATATATATGTAAAGCCAAAGGAGTCAGGGAAAGGACCCATAAAATCAATACCCCACACATCAAATATTTCACAAAACAACATAGGTTGTTGGGGCATTTGCTGTCTGCTAGAAATAGCAGCTCTTGTTCTTTGACATTGCTCACAGGTAGAGGAAATTTTCCAAGCGTCTCTGAAAATTGTAGGCCAGTAGAATCCATAATCTAGCACTTTTCATCCTGTCCTCTGGGGTCCAAGATGTCCTCCAGCAGATGAGGCATGACAGAACTGAAGCACAGATTGAATTTCATGATCTGGAATGCACCTATGAATAACTTGGTCACTGCAAAAACGCCATAGGTAAGGGTCATCCCAAACATAATACTTGGCATCACTCTTAAGTTTATCTTTCTGAGCCTTAGATGCCAAGGGTGGAAAAACAGAGGCAACTAAATAATTAACAATATCAGCAAACCAATGTGTAAGGGGAGGGGGATGAGTAGCATGTAAAATGAGAAGCTGCTCATCTGGAAAGTCATCCCTAAGAGGGAATGCATCCTCCTCTTTCTCAATACGACTCAAATGATCTGCCACTAAATTATGTGCACCACTTCTTTCTTGAATTTCCAAATCAAATTCTTGGAGTAGTAGCATCCACCTGATCAACCTAGGTTTGGAATCTGTCTTTTTCATAAGGTACTTCAAGGCAGCATGATCAATAAAAACAACTACCTTAGAGCCTAACAAATAACATCTGAACTTATCTAAGGCAAAAACAATTGCTAAAAGCTCTTTCTCAGTGGTAGTGTAATTTACTTGTGCTGCATCTAAAGTCCTAGATGCATAGTAGATTACATGAGACAGTTACCAACCCTTTGTGCCATGACAACTCCCAATGCATAGTTTGAAGCATCACACATTAATTCAAATGGAAGTGTCCAATCTGGTGGTTGAATAAATGGAGAAGTGGTAAGGGCCTTCTTAAGATGATCAAATGCCTTCTTACATTGATCCCCAAAATTAAAGGTGACATCCTTCTGAAGCAGGATGGATAGTGGAAGGGCTATCTTGCTGAAACCTTGAATGAACCTGCAATAGAATCCTGCATGTCCAAGAAAAGATCTAACCTCTCGCACGCAAGAGGGGTAAGGCAAGTGTGAAATAACATTTAATTTAGGATCTACCTCTATGCCCTTTTTTGAGATGATATGTCCTAGGACTGTACCCTGTTCTACCATAAAATGACATTTCTCAAAATTTAGAACAAGATTAGTCTCTATACACCTTCTGAGTACTCTTGTTAAACTATCCAAGCATGCATCAAAGGAAGAACCATATACACTGAAATCATCCTTGAAAACTTCTATGCAATGCTCAAGTAAGTCAGCAAATATGCTCATCATGCATCTCTGAAAAGTACCAGGAGCATTGCACAGGCCAAAAGGCATTCTTCTGTAGGCAAAGGTACCAAAAGGACAGGTAAATATAGTCTTATGCTGGTCCTCTGGTGAAATACTTATTTGAAAATACCCAGAGAAACCATCTAAGAAACAGTAGTGTGATTTACCTGCCAGGCGTTCCAGCATCTGATCAATAAAAGGAAGTGGAAAATGATCTTTTCTGGTTGCCTGGTTGAGCTTCCTGTAATCAATGCAGACTCTCCAGCTGCTCTGCACCCTGGTAGGAATGAGCTCATCCTTCTCATTTTGACAACTGTAATTCCAGACTTCTTTGGTACCACTTGGACTGGGCTCACCCAATTTCTATCTGAAATGGGATATATAATACCAGCTTGCAGCAACTTGGTGACCTCTATCCTAACCACTTCAAGACTTTGGGGATTCAACCTTCTCTGAGGTTGTCTTACAGGTTTAACCCCATCCTCCAATAAAATCCTGTGCATGCACATAGAGGGGCTAATACCTGGTATATCTGCTAAAGACTAGCCAATTTCCCTCTTATTGTCTCTAATTACCTTCAGCAGCTTCTGCACCTAATCAGCAGAAAGGGTATTAGAGATGATCACTGGAAGCTGTAACATCCTAAATTTTATTAGGATAAATATTAATTAAATTAAATAGATTAATTAAGAAAATAATTAATTTAATGGGAAATAAATAATAGGAGTATTGCTATTATTAGTTTTATTTCGTAAAGATAATTTTTTATTGAAAATAGAATAATGGGGGGTGAGAGTGGGCCCAAATCCCAATTAGTTATTTCAGTAAGGAGGGGTTAACAGAGCACCCTAATCCTTATTCGTACCATTCTTCAGTAAGCGAACGCTAAGGAGGGGAGAAACGGAGTCTCAAGAGAGAGCTGCTGTGGAGTGAACGCCAAGAATCCAAGAAAGGACTTCCTTGAGGTGATCAAGCATCGCTTAAGGTACGATGGGGAAGAGGGTATTGCCTGTATATGCATGTAGTGGGTACTTGGGTAGTAATCTAAGATGTATATTTTGAATTTATGAATGAATAACTGAGAATGATGATATAATCTGGCGATTGATGATTTATTGTATGTGTATTGACGAATTATTGAATGAGAGTAAAGATGATATTGAAGATAATTGAAAAGGGGGGTGATTAGGGATTGAGAAATTGGGGTTTTGATGAATTGATGGTATAATCTGTAATAGATTGATGATTTATTGAGTATTTGATGTTATTAATGAGTATGAATGATGTTTAGAACGAAAAAGACTGATTAGGGATTGATTGAATGGGTTTAGAGAGGTGACAAATCGTGAAATCTGCGATCTGCGATCTGCGTCGCGGGTAATCGATTACCAGATGTAGTAATCGATTACCAGAGTGTTCTGGGCAACCCAGAAACACTGTTTGCTTGCGGGTAATCGATTACAGGGGTGCTGTAATCGATTACCAGAGAGTTTATTTGCGGGTAATCGATTACAGAGGTGTTGTAATCGATTACCAAAGAGTTTGTTTGCGGGTAATCGATTACAGGGGTGCTGTAATTGATTACTAGAGAGTTTGCTTGCGGGTAATCGATTACAAGGTGGTTGTAATCGATTACCAGAGACCTTGTTTGCGGGTAATCGATTACTAGAGGTTGGTAATCGATTACCAGAGTGGACTTTGAGATCCTAATTGTTTGATGATGATTGATGTTGTTTGAGAGTACTTTATAATGAGTATGGTGTTGATGATTAATGATGTTTGATGAGGATTGCGATGCTTATGATGATGTATTATGATGATAATTGATGATGAGTGTGATGATGTATTATGATGATAATTGATGATGAGTGTGATGATGATAATGATGTCGGTGTATATCACCTTATGATGATGATGTTTGATGATGATAAGTGTATATCGCTTTATTATGATGATGTTTAATGATGAGCATATTGATGTATGATGATGATGATAAGTGTATATCACTTTATAATGATGATGTTTGATGATGAGCATGTTAATGCATGATAATGATGATTTATGATGATGGTGTATATCACCTTTTGATGATGATGTTATCTAAGTTGTGTGGGCCCATAGAGGGGGTACAACTCGGGAGGTGAACTGAGTTGTGCGGGCCCAAAGAGGGGGTACAACTCAGGGGATCAAGATGGGGGGTTCGATGCACGGGCCCATAGAGGGGGTGCAATCTAGGAGTGATTGTACGGGCCCATAGAGGGGGTACAACCTAGGGTCGAATGTCGTTGTGCGGGCCCATAGAGGGGGTACAACCTATCGGATAGTATGTGGTAACACCGGTAGACCACCTTGGTACTAACTAGAGTGATTGACGAGGTGCGCCCATTGTGCGGAGTTCCAAGTCATGATCTTTGGGTAGATGATGAGAGGAGTATTGATGTGTGATATATGATGATGAAATGGTGTTATTAAATGATGTTATAAATATTGATGACGATGAGTATTATGTGTGAGAATAGAGCTATATGATGATATATGAATGAGGTTAGGATGATGATGAGCTTGATGAATGTATAAAGGATATATTTATGTGTTATGAATAGGAATGATGGTATGGCATGTATACGTTGATATAGATGATTAAATATATGTTGAGTTTAGATGAATGTCATTTATTGGTGATTTAATGTATTGATGGCATGATGTAATGATGTTGTGGGTGAGGATGGGTATTCTCTATGTGTATGTATAGGTAGTATTCCTTTTCCTCACCGTATTCCGTGGATATATTTTACAGGTGTTGATGAGGACACAACTGGTGTCGATTATGAATAAAAAGGTATGCTCTGGTAGATGTGACATCAGGGTGTGCTTGGGGGTTTTACCATGTTCCTAGATTAGGAGTATTTTTATGAACTTCTGGATGCCTTGTATGGCAGTAGATTATTAATTGTTTTTATTCCTATGGAGATTTCCGCTGTTCATAAATAATTTATATTTGGAGTTTGAGTTCATTTAATAAAGTCATTTTCGAACTATGAGATTTATTAAGAGTGTTTGTGTACCTTTTTACCCACCGAGGGACTTTACATTTTCTAAACTTCTATTTACGAAACATATAATAGTATGGGGTAGAAGGGTGTCACAATAGTTGGTATCAGAGCTGGTCGGTTCACCGGCCATGAGTTATGAGTTTACTATGCTTTTGATGTGCTAATCTGATTGATTGGTTGAGTAATTGATTGGTTGCTTGAGTGAATTGTCTGCTTGGTTGATTGTTGTTTGTTTGATTTCCTTGTTTTTCTGCTTTACTTAGTATGTTTGCTTACCCTTTCTTTGATAAGAAAGAGTAATGGCTGGGGGTAGGAACGATCGAGCGATGGCCAATGCCTTAATGGCTATGGCACAGGCTGTTGACAACCTCAACCAACATCATGAGACGAATTGGCTTGCAAGGTTCCGGAGGAACCATCCACCTACGTTCCGAGGGGGTTAAGACCCCGATGGTGCTGCCGACTGGATATACGAAATCGAGAAGATCTTTAGAGCGATGGACTGCCCTATGCTACAGAAGGTGACGTTAGCGGCGTTCATGTCGTTGGAAGATGCCAATGGAAGCGCCCATAAACCTAAGGCTACTGGGAGAGTCTTTGCCTTGAGTGGTACTGAAGCTGCTCAATCCGAGGACTTGATCCAAGGTATGGGTTTCATTGCGGGTAATCCTTTAGTGATTTTATTTGACTCTGGTGCGACTCATTCTTTCATATCACATGTCTGTGTGTCTAAACTTAAATTGCCTGTTTTCTTCCTTGCCTTTTGTATTAAGTGTGGAAACGCCAGCTAGTGGGTCAGTTTCTACTTCTGATGTTTGCTTAAACTGTTCTATATCTGTTAATGATAGAAACTTTCTAGTTGATTTGATTGGTTTGCCTCTAAGTCAACTAGATGTCATCCTTGGTATGGACCGGTTATCGTCCAACCATGTCCTTCTAAACTGTGCTGATAAGTCTGTTGTTTTTTGTCACCCTGTCGAGTGTAAGAGTAAGGATTTTACGACTGCCAATCAGGTAAAGGCGTCTCTAAGGGAAGATGCCCAGGTTTACATGCTTTTAGCTTCTTTGAAATCTGATAGTAGCGCGTGGTGAGTGAGATACCTGTAGTGTGTGAGTACCCTGAAGTATTTACTGATAATGTGTCTAGTTTACCACATGAGAGAGATAGAGTTTGCTATAGATTTAGTGCCAGGTACAGGACCGATTCCAGCTACACCTTATAGGATGTCACCCATAGAGCTGGCAGAATTTAAGAAGCAACTAGAAGATTTGTTAGAGAAACAGTTCATTAGGCCTAGTGTGTCACCCTGGGGAGTGCCTGTATTGTTTGTTAAGAAGAAGGATGGTAGTATGAGGTTGTGTACTGATTACCGCCAGTTAAATAAGGTAACCATTAAGAATAGGTATCCTTTGCCTAGGATAGATGACTTGATGGATCAGTTAGTGGGGGCATGTGTGTTTGGTAAGATAGATCTTAGATCAGGCTATCATCAGATTAGAGTTAAGGAGGAAGATATACCTAAGACCGCTTTTAGGACTAGGTATGGACATTACGAGTATCTGGTAATGCCTTTCGGTGTGACGAATGCTCCTGCCATTTTTATGGATTACATGAACAAGATTTTTCACCCTTATTTGGATAAATTCGTAGTTGTCTTTATAGATGATATACTAATTTATTCCAAAACTAAGGAGGGGCATGAGGAACATCTAAAGGTAGTGCTTCAGGTTCCTAAAGATAAACAGCTTAATGCTAAGATGTCCAAGTGTGAGTTCTGGTTAGAGTAAGTAAGCTTCTTAGGTCATGTGATTTCTAAGGGAGGTATAGGTGTGGATCCTTCTAAGGTAGAAGTCGTGCTTAAGTGGGAGTCCCCTAAGTCAGTGAGTGAGATTAGGAGTTTCCTTGGGTTAGCTGGGTACTATAGGAGGTTCATAGAAGGGTTTTATAAGTTAGCTTTGCCTTTGACCGAGTTGACTAGGAAGGGAGTTGCCTATGTGTGGAATAGTAAGTGCGAGACTAGTTTCCAAACCCTTAAGGAGAAGTTGACTAGTGCACCAGTGTTAGTGTTGCCTGACCTTAGTAAACCTTTCGAAGTATACTGTGATGCTTCTAAGATGGGTTTAGGTGGGGTGTTGATGCAAGAGGGTAAAGTAGTAGCTTATGCTTCTAGGCAATTGAAAATCCATGAGAGGAACTACCCTACCCATGACCTAGAGTTAGCAGTCGTAGTGTTTGTGTTGAAGATTTGGAGACATTACCTGTATGGTTCCCGATTTGAGGTTTTTAGTGACCATAAGAGCCTTAGGTATCTGTTTGACCAGAAGGAGGTGAACATGAGGCAAAGGAGGTGGTTAGAGTTTCTTAAGGATTATGATTTTGAGTTAAGTTACCATCCCGGTAAGGCCAATGTAGTGGCTGATGCTTGAGTAGGAAGTCTATCCATGTTAGTTCCCTGATGATTAGAGAGATGGATCTTTTAATCCAGTTTAGAGATCTAAGTTTGGCTTGAGAAGTAACATCTTCCAGTGTGAGGTTAGGGATGACTAGAGTAAGTAATGATTTGCTGAAGGATATTAGTAAGGCCCAATTAGAAGATCCATTTTTGGTTAGTAGGCGAGAGGCTATAGAAGGGGGTAGTGGTGGAGAGTTTGTACTTGGTACCGATGGCGTAGTGAGATTTGGAGATCGAGTGTGTGTGCCTAGTGAACCTAGCATTAAGAGATTAGTACTAGAAGAAGGGCATAGAAGTAAGCTTAGTTTCCACCTAGGAGCCACTAAGATGTATCGGGATTTGAAGAAAGTATTTTGGTGGCCTAGGATGAAGAGGGACATAGAGGAGTTCGTGAGTGCTTGTTTAGTGTGCCAGAAGGCTAAGGTAGAGCATAAAAAACCTTCAGGATTGCTCCAACCCTTGAGTATACCTGAGTGGAAGTGGGATAGTATATCCATGGACTTTGTAGTTGCCTTGCCTAAGACCGCGAAGGGACATGACTCAATCTGGGTCATTGTTGATAGGTTAACTAAGAGTGCCCATTTCCTTCCCATCAATGTTAGGTATTCTTTAGAGAAGTTGGCTCAGTTGTACATCAGTGAGATTGTGAGGTTGCATGGCATACCATCTAGTATAGTCTCCGATAGAGATCCCAGGTTTACCTCTAGATTTTGGGAGAGTTTACAGCAGGCCTTGGGGACCCAGCTTAGGCTTAGCTCAGCTTATCACCCTCAGACTGATGGTCAGACCGAGAGAACCATCCAATCCTTAGAGGATTTGCTTAGAGCCTGTGTGTTAGACCAAGGGGGTAGTTGGGATAGCTTTTTACCTTTGATAGAGTTCACCTATAACAATAGCTTTCACTCTAGCATAGGTATGGCGCCTTATGAAGCATTGTATGGTAGGAGGTGTAGAACCCCTTTGTGTTGGTGTGAGTCGGGTGAGAGTCTTGCATTAGGACCTGAGATAGTGCAGCAGACCACTGATAAGGTTAGGATAATCTAGGAGAGGATGAGGACAGCCCAGAGTAGGCAGAAGAACTATGCTGATAAGAGGAGGAAGGAGTTAGAGTTCAAAGAAGGGAATCATGTATTCCTGAAAGTCACTCCATGGACTGGGGTTGGTAGGGCATTAAAGTCTAGAAAGCTTACACCTCGATTTATCGGTCCTTACCAAATCCTTAAAAGTGTCGGCAATGTTGCCTACCAAATCTCTTTGCCTCCACACTTGTCTAATCTTCATAACGTTTTCCACGTTTCTCAACTCCAGAAATACGTTCACGATCCTTCGCATGTGATTGAGTCGGATCATCTTGAGGTTAAGGAAAACCTAACAGTGGAAACCATGCCGATGAGAGTTGAGGACCGAAGGGTGAAACAACTTCGAGGTAAAGAGATTCCTTTAGTTAAGGTGCTCTGGGGAGGACCTACACCAGAGAGTGCCACTTGGGAACTCGAAGAGAAGATGAATGAGTCTTATCCATAATTGTTCGCTTCAGGTAAAATTCGAGGACGAATTTTCTTTTTAGGAGGGGAGAGTTGTAACATCCTAAATTTTATTAGGATAAATATTAATTAAATTAAATAGATTAATTAAGAAAATAATTAATTTAATGGGAAATAAATAATAGGAGTATTGCTATTATTAGTTTTATTTCGTAAAGATAATTTTTTATTGAAAATAGAATAATGGGGGGTAAGAGTGGGCCCAAGCCCAATTAGTTATTTCAGTAAGGAGGGGTTAACAGAGCACCCTAATCCTTATTCATATCATTCGTCAGTAAGTGAACACTAAGGAGGGGTTTGTAATCGATTACCAGAGACCTTGTTTGCGGGTAATCGATTACTAGAGGTTGGTAATCGATTACCAGAGTGGATTTTGAGATCCTAACTGTTTGATGATAATTTATGTTGTTTGAGAGTACTTTATAATGAGTATGGTGTTGATGATTAATGATGTTTGATGAGGATTGCGATGCTTATTATGATGTATTATGATGATATTTGATGACGAGTGTGATGATGTATTATGATGATAATTGATGATGAGTGTGATGATGATAATGATGTCGGTGTATATCACCTTATGATGATGATGTTTGATGATGAGCATATTGATGTATGATGATGATGATAAGTGTATATCACTTTATTATGATGATGTTTAATGATGAACATATTGATGTATGATGATGATGATAAGTGTATATCACTTTATAATGATGATGTTTGATGATGAGCATGTTAATGCATGATAATGATGATTTATGATGATGGTGTATATCACCTTTTGATGATGATGTTATCTAAGTTGTGCGGGCCCATAGAGGGGGTACAATTCGGGAGGTGAACTGAGTTGTGCGGGCCCATAGAGGGGGTACAACTCAGGGGATCAAGATGGGGCGTTCGATGTACGGGCCCATAGATGGGGTGCAACCTAGGAGTGATTGTACGGGCCCATAGAGGGGGTACAACCTATCGGATAGTGTGTGGTAACACCGGTAGACAACCTTGGTACTAACTAGAGTGATTGACGAGGTGCGCCCATTGTGCGGAGTTCCAAGTCATGATCTTTGGGTAGATGATGAGAGGAGTATTGATGTGTGATATATGATGATGAAATGGTGTTATTAAATGATGTTATGAATATTGATGATGATGAGTATTATGTGTGAGAATAGAGCTATATGATGATATATGAATGAGGTTATGATGATGATGATCTTGATGAATGTATAAAGGATATATTTATATGTTATGAATAAGAATGATGGTATGGCATGTATATGTTGATATAGATGATTAAATATATGTTGAGTTTAGATGAATGTCATTTATTGGTGATTTAATGTATTGATGGCATCATGTAATGATCTTGTGGGTGAGGATGGGTATTCTCTATGTGTATGTATAGGTAGTATTCCTTTTCCTCACCGTATTCCGTGGATATATTTTACAGGTGTTGATGAGGACACAACTGGTGTCGATTATGAATAAAAGGGTATGCTCTGGTAGATGTGACATCAGGGTGTGCTTGGGGGTTTTACCATGTTCCTAGATTAGGAGTATTTTTATGAACTTCTGGATGCCTTGTATGGCAGTAGATTATTAATTGTTTTTATTCCTATGGAGATTTTCGCTGTTCATAATTAATTTATACTTGGAGTTTGAGTTCATTTAATAAAGTCGTTTTCGAACCATGAGATTTATTAAGAGTGTTTGTGTACCTTTTTACCCACTGAGGGGCTTTACATTTTCTAAACTTCTATTTACGAAACATATAATAGTATGGGGTAGAAGGGTGTCACAGAAGCTTCTGTTCATCCTCCAAATAAGCATACTTAAGGTGAGAAGGAAAGGGCTTCAGCTTCAGTGATGGAGGATGTACAATAGAGGGTAACAATCTGGTGCTGGTTGAAACTTCTGCAACCTTTTCAAGTGAATCGTCTGAAGTGAGCCTTTTTGAAGTATACTTGCTGAGATGTGCCATCAACTTGCTGATGTGAACCTTCTGAAGTACAATTGTTGAGTGTATTTACTGAAGTTAAATCTGTGTACTCTGAATCAATAGGATCTATTGGTGCATCAATACCAGAATCAGTTGAAAAATCAACAGAATAATCAGTAGATAAATATTTATCAATTTCAGCACACAGACTGCACATAGAGGAAGTTGAGTATGAAGCACAAGTGCAGACATTATTGAAACCAAACAAATCAGGAAAATTTGATTCCTTCAACAGTTCAGACAACTCATTATCCACTTGGTCATCAAGCATATTAATATGGAAGACAGAGTGGTTTTCAATAGGGTGTTTCATAGCATCTAAGATATTAAATTTAACCACACTATCTCCAAATTCCATGGTGAGTGTGCCCGCATGAACATCAATTTTTGTACGAGATGTCTTCAGAAAGGGCCTGCCCAAGATAATGGGGGCTGCACCAGAGAGTGGGTCTCCTCCCTCCATACCCAATATGTAGAAGTCAGCAGGGAATATGAGTTCATTCACCCTGACTAACACATCTTCAATAAGGCCTGCAGGGTGGGCTGTGCTTCTATTTGCTAATTGAATAACAACACCTATAGTCTGCAAGGGACCAAGAGATAAGGAATTGAAAACAGACAGAGGCATAACGTTAATTGATGCTCCTAAATCAAGCATAGCATTATCAAACTTGATACTGCCTATAACACAGGGGATAGTAAATGTTCCTAGGTCCTTGCATTTCTCTGGAATGGTGGTCGTAGGTTTTTCAATAAGGGCAGAGACATTCCTTCCCATGCTTATCCTTTCATTTCCCTTCAGACGCCTCCTATGTGTACACAGATCCTTCAGAAACTTGACATACCTTGGAATTTTCTTAATAGCCTCAAGTAAAGGTATATTAACCTTTACTTTCTTGAAAGTCTCCAATATTTCCTTATCAGCCTCTTCCAATTTTTTACTTTTTTGAACAATTCTCTGAGGGAATGGAAGAGGAATAGATACATTGTCTGAAGGCTGTTCAGAGGGTACCTTATCTGAAGTTGAAGTTGTTGAAGGTGAACTTTCAGAGACTTCAGCTACCTGAATCTTACCTTCTAAACTTTTTGTTATCTGAGTCTCATTTTCATGCTCAGATTATTGCTCATAAGATGCCTGCACATTCTTTCCAGACCTCAAGGTGATTGCACTAACATTCCTTGGGTTAACAACTGTTTGAGCAGGAAGTTTGTTTGAACCTTGGGATTGCAATTGATTCAAAGTAGTAGCCATCTGACCAACCTGATTTTCCAAATTTTGAATGGTTGCTTCCGTCCGCTGTTGGAAACTCAAGTTATTAGCATCCATCTGTCTCATTATCTCTTCTAAGGAAGGTTCAGTCTTAGCAGGTGCAGCAGCTGTGACTGGTGGTGCGGGATGGTTTTGTTGTGATTGTTGTTGTATATGTGGAAGTTGGTAGGGTCTATTGGGTCCAGCAGCTTAAGATTGATAAGTAACATAAGGTTGTTGCTGCTGTGAAGAATTGCCCCATCTCAAATTTGGGTGATTTCTCTAACCAGGATTGTACCTGTTAGAAGAAAGATCATGGTTATATTGCTGCTGTTGAGGGGGTCTGCCACTGCCATAGATATTTGCTGCATAAGCTTGAGGAGGAACAACTCCTTCTTCCTCAGACTCATGTAAAGTGGGACAGGCATCGGTGGGATGATCAGCAGAAGTACATATGCCACATAGTTTGGCTACCTTCTGAGACACTGCAAGCTGCTTAACTAAGGAAGCTAAATCATCAAGTTTGTTTTCCAATTTTCTATGATCAGCAACAAATGTAGTTTCCATCTCATGAACCCCTCTAGTCAAGGCCACTGAATTGCTTCTGGTATTAAATTGTTGATTATTAGAAGCCATATTCTCTATCAACTGCCTTGCTGCAACTGGAGTTTGATCAACCAATGCTCCTCCACTGGTTGCATCTATCATTTGTCTATCAATGGATAAAAGGCCTTCATAGAAATATTGGATGAGGAGTTGCTCATTAATCTGATGATGAGGACAACTTGCACATAATCTTTTAAACCTCTCCCAATATTCGTACAAACTTTCCCTTTCATTCTGCCTTGCTCCGCAAATCTCCTTTCTGATTGATGTCACTCTGGATGCAGGGAAAAAATTTTCTAGGAACATTCTCTTCAGATTGTCCCAGCTAGTGATTGATCCAGGTGGAAAATAATACAACCAGTCTTTTGTTGTGTCTTGTAGGGAGAATGGAAATGCTTTCAACTTTATGTGATCCTCAAGGACTCCAGGTGGTCTCATAGTGGTGCAGACAATATGGAATTCCTTTAGGTGCTTATGTGGATCCTCACCTGCAAGACCATGAAACTTGGGCAACAAATGAATCAAACCAGACTTGTGCTCACAAGGTACATCTATATCAGGATATTGTATGCATAAAGTCTGAATGGTAACATCAGGTGATGCAAGTTCCCTTAAGGTTCTTTCATCCATTATATTAGTATCAAAATCAGAACCAAGAAAAGAAGAAGAAAGAGAAACATAATCACAATCACTAATAGAAACAGCAGAGTACACACTATTAGACAATGACTCACTATCACTAGTAAAATTATTCATAGATTGATTCCTAGACTCTCTAACTAACCTATGATATGTATGATCAATTTTCGGATCAAATGGGTATAAGAAACTTGAATTTGCACTAGTCATACACCAAATATACCAGAAATGATATACAAGATTGAAAACATATTAACAGAAAAAGAAAATCAAAATAAAGTTAAGAATTGAAAACTATAATCTAAAATTGAATTAAATTCCCCGGCAACGGCGCCAAATTTGATCGAGGTCGTACCCAATCAAATAATATGAATTAAGTATAGTAAGGGTTAGATAACCTAAAGTCGCCTCTCAAGGAATTCAAAAGCAATTGTAGATGACAAAATTCAAAAAGAATTTCAGAGAGTAGAACTTCAGCAGGTAAAAAGGTACACTTCAGAAAGTACACTTCATCAAGTATACTTCAGAAGGTTCCAAGTATGCATAATTTCAGAAACTCCCTTAAAAACACAAAAATGTAACAAAAACTTGAAGGAGCGAAATAGGAACAAAGGGGGGTTCGGCTGTTCAAGAATAGTTTTGCGAGTAAGGAAAGAGGAGTAAAACGAGTATAAGAACAGATTGATTCTCTTGATCATTTACAATGTCATTCTTCATCAGTTTAAAGTATATCGTCCTCAATTTCCAAAATCGATTCAAATTAACCGAACAAGCGTCAATCAATTTAATGATAATCTCACTCAAGAACTAAGCGAACTTGTGAGACCAGACTAAGCGTACTGGTGTGAGATTTCCAATCCTTTACCTCCTGGATTAAGCAAACAGTTTGTTGTTTAGAATGAAGTAAACTAAACCAGAATTCTAAGTGAAGAACAGAATTGAATCATCAACAAGCTTTCAAATACAATTCCAGATTCAAACCCAGAATTCTAAAGGAGAAATTGAAATGAACTTAAGAAATCCATTGTAAAATCACTTGAGAATCAATCCTAAGAGAGTTTAGCCTTCCATGAAAAGAAAGAACAGTAAAAGAAAATGTAAAAGAAGGAGAGAAATGAAAAATGCAGAAAAAAACAAAGAGAAGAAGAGAGAGCCAAGCGTCCTCTCCACTCCGGAGCTTACAGAGAATAAAAAACTGAAAAAATGAAGATATGAGAATCAAAGATTGCTAACAGAATCGTAACTGCCTATATTTATACTACTCTTCTAGGCTATCATATTCACTAGGGTAATTGGGCCTAGATTGACACATCAAGCCCAAAGCATTTACATGTCTTCAGCAGCTTGTTGTTGCGCGCAAGTTCAGCAGGTTGACATCAAATGATGGCTTATAGCACCAACTTCAGAGGGTGTTCAAAATGACAGCTCCAGGTAAACAACTTGAACCATGATTTTGAATCTCTAGCATTATCTGAACGAGGCTATTACAAATGTGGGCTTAAAAATCTGAAAATAGACAATATTCACAATTTAAGCTCAAATGGACCCAATTATGCAAATCCCAGTTAAAACAGTGAATTTGATTGCAATTATATTCTAAGAAAGCTGCAATTAAAGGTGCAAAGTGTGTGCAAAATTTTGCTCATCACTAGTCGTTTGTGAGATTGAGAGAGAGAACCTAATTCACGCGCGCGCAGGTTTCTAGAAATTTTCTATTTCATTCTCCAACGGGAAAAACTTTTATTTCCTTATTTGTGATAATTTATGTTTCCTCTATTTACGGGACATAAAGGTTCTTTCTGTTTGCTCTGCATAGCTAGGCCTTCCTAGGCAAGGATTAGTCTCCTTAGTTGACTTAGGGATAGGAAAGTTATTTTACTAAACAAATGATTCCTAGGGAGTCTAGAATGAGAATGACTTGTCCTAAGTCATAGAAAATGAGGGATCAGAGAGTATGCTGGTTTCACCTTGACCAAACTTTAGAAATTAATTCTATGTTTTTTTCTTCTTCTAATGAGAAGAAACACACTCCTTCCCTTTTCAATGAGGATTGTTATGACCAATCTTCTTTAGAGGAGAATGTTACTGAATCTTCTAATTAAAATTAAGACTTAGAGAAAGACTTTTCAAATCAGGTAAAGGACCAGAAGATGTCAGATTCCTTCTTTTCTTTTTCAAATCGAACATCTTAAGAAAGAAAAAGAAAGATTCAAGAAACATGAAAAAGTTTTCAGAAAAGATAAAGTAGCTCAATTGATAGTGGGTTTGAGGAATCTAAGACTATATCCTTGAGGTCTTGGGTTCAAAACCCACGGAGGTTCCCTGAGAGGGGGAATAAGGCACTTCAGGGGGTGCCAAAGCTAAAGTGTAGTAACATGCTCAGTAAAGTCCTGGGCCCTGAGAGGGGGTGCCAGGAGAGGGCTGGGGTGTTACAGAAAGGATTACAGATGTGTTTAGGGCACCTGCGGACCCTATTGTAAGACAAGTGGCTAATTGTAATCCTCCAATAAATCAAGGGGATCAAAATAATCAAGTACCAAATCCTATTGCTCCAGTCGAAAATAGGGAAGAAAATGCTCCTAGAGTTGTTTTAAACAGAAATCAGAATGCTGATGAAATGCTGGAAAGAATAAGAGCAAATAACTTAGGGGGCAACAAAATGTTGTTGGAAATGTCGAACAAGTCCTAAATAGACATGGATTTAATGTAGGATTTGCAAATCATCCCTATGTAGTATCTCCTTTTACCCGAATGGTATTACAAACTGAATTACCTAGGGGATGGAAAGTTCCTAAATTCACTAAGTTTTCTGGTGAAGTAGGAGAATCCACTGTCGAACACATTGCTTGATACCAAATCGAAGCAAGTGATTTGGCCAATAATGAGGAATTGAAAATGAAGTATTTTCCTAGTTCCTTAACCAAGAATGCTTTCACTTGGTTCACAACACTTTCCCCTAATTCGATCCACACGTGGAATCAATTAGAAAGAAGTTTTCATGAACAATTCTTTAGAGGAGAAACTAAGGTTACTCTAATGGATTTGGTTAATATTAAAAGATTATCAAATGAGTCCATAGATGACTATTTGAATAGGTTTAGACAAATGAAAGCTAGATGTTTTACTCAAATTCCCGAATATGAATTAGTTCAAATGGCCGCAGGTGGTTTGGATTATTCAATTCGTAAGAAGTTGATCAATCAACAACTTAGGGATATGGCCCAATTGACCGATAAAGTGAGGCAAATCGAACATCTTAAGAAAGAAAAAGAAAGATTCAGGAAACCTGAAAAAGTTTTCAGAAAAGATAAAATAGCATATCTAAAAGTTTCTGATGATAGCGACTTCGAATATGATTTAGAGGATGATGATATTCATGTGGCAGAACTTAAGCCAGGGCCTCCTTATGTTTGTCAATCTTTGAAACCATATGGAAATACTAGTAATGATACAAAGGATAAATTTCCTAAGAAAACTTATAGTTTTGATATTTCGAAAGCTGATCAAATTTTCGATATATTAGTTAAAGACAAACAATTAATTCTAAGTGATGATCATAAGATTCCTTCTCAAGAACAAAGAAGAGGTCGAAAGTACTGTAAGTATCATCACACTTATGGACATTGGACTAATAGTTGTGTTCGTTTCAGGGATATTATTCAAGAATCTATTAAACAAGGCAGATTGAAGTTTGAAGAAAAAACTCCAATGGTAATGAAAATTGATTCTGACCCACTTCAGGTGAATGCTAATTACGCAGAACCTGCTAGCATTAACATGGTCGAAGTGGAAGATTCGAACTCTGTTAAAGAAGCCACTGAAATGGCTGTTGATGATGTTCAGGAACTTCGAGATATTTTCCAGAAGGTGGAGAATCTTTCATCGAGTTTCTGAACAGGAAGAAACTTGAAGATGCTTCAATCGAATTGTGCCCAAGGTGCCATGAAGTGTTTGATAAATCTGCTGCTAAGGCATTTCGTGATTCAGAAATGAAAAAACATTATCAAGCAATGGCTGCAAAAGGCCAAAAGAATGAGAATAAACAAGTTAAGGTTAGTCCTGCTTATGGTGGATGGATTTCGAAATCCAGTTCCATTTCAGAAGAAAAGAAGCCTCAGAAGATGAGTGTGATAAATAAGGGAAAGCAACCTATGTACCCAAATTTTCAAGTTACAGGGAAACCTCGAACTTTTGTGCCACCCTCTATTGTTCCTCCAAATAAATGGATTCGTCCTGGATATCCTAAACCTCAATACAACTACCAAGGATTCCAGCAAAGGCTTTATTATGGTAGTAGGCCACCAATGACAAAAACCCAATGGAGAAGGGCACAAAGAATAAGAAAGGCTGCTTTCGAGGAACAAGAAAAACAAAACATGATGACTAAAAAGAGTAATATACAACCCAAGCCAATTCAAGCAAAGAATGCACAAGTGATTCAGGTTCAGGCAAATTCGAATCATCCTTCATATGCGCAAGTAGTGAAGAAGAAACCATCTTTCCAAGTTACTGGAGGTTTCGAGGAAAATGAAGATGATTTGTTAATAGAAAATTTTGAATCAGGCTTCGCAGATGGTCTGGATGACATCTGCGCAGTAGTTTCTGTTTTGCCTGCGAAATACGCAGAAGAACTTGAAAAGGGTTTGGAAGATGAAGATTGTGAAGAGGACCATATAGGTAATGAACCTATATGTTATTCATACAATGGCAAGCAAATTTGCCAAAATGATTCTGCTGTATTTGAAAGACCTACAGAAGAAATGCAATTACATATGAAGCCTTTGTTTATCAGAGCTTTGATTAACGAGGTAAGTATTGGAAAGGTGTTGGTCGATTCTGGAGCAACAGTAAATTTGATGCCCAAATTCATGATGAAGAAATTGATGAAGACCAAAGCAGATTTGATACCACATCAAATGTTAATTACTGATTTCAGTGGAAAAACATCGAAATCTGAGGGAGTTCTATGTTTGGAACTGACTGTGGGAACTATTATGAGGCCCATGATGTTTGTTGTGGTGGATTCGAAAGCAAATTATAATCTTCTGCTTGGTAGAGAATGGATTCATGGAGTTGGTGCTGTTCCATCTTCGATGCATCAGAAGCTTTGTTTGTGGAGTAAGGAAGGAGTGCCTATCTATATTGATGGGGATAAAAATTATTTCAATGTTGAAGAAGATGTTGTTGATGTTAGAAGTATGGAAAAGAAAGTGATGAAGGTAAGACCATGTGAAGTGATTGATAAATACATGTTGATGCCTACCAAAGTACCTTATTCACTAAGGTTGAATCCAGATTGCGGGTTCATGTTGCAATGCAATGTTGGCCCATTTGAGGCCACAAAAATTTCAGAATAGTCAGACCCGCAATGAATTTGAGCTTTTGGGCTCGAATTTCAGCCTACATGGCCGAAAAGAAAGTAGAAGCGGCTCTCGAGCGAATCAGAACAAATCAAATTTGATGATGAAACAACAACCACTAAGGCCGAATGGCAAGGAGGAAGAATAATTATTGAGGAAATAACAGAAGAAGAAGCATCATCAGAATTGGGAAGTAAAAATGCTGAAGAGATTTCTGAAAGATGTGAAAATTCTGGAAAGAAGTACCTTGAGAGCATGATTAAGAAAGTTGAAACTTATGTTCAAGAAATGCAAGGGGTCGAATTCGAGAGATTGGATTGTATTTACGATGATTCCCCTTTGGGTTTCGAAGGAACCCTATCTCAAGGTATTAAGAAGATGGAAGCTCAAGATCCTTTGGAAGAAGTAAACTTGGGAACTGATGATGAGAAAAGACCTACTTTTGTAAGTCAGAATCTCGAAGGAAAATTCAAGAAGAAAATGATTGACTTGTTGAAAGAGTACAAGGATTGTTTTGCATCAGATGCCTGGTTTGAGTCGAGAACTGGTTGAGCATAAACTTCCAACTTTTCCAGAAAAACGACCAGTAAAACAAGCTCCTAGAAGATTTGCTCCAGAAATAGTTTCAAAGATTAAAGAAGAAATTGAGCGTCTTCTAAAAGCTAAGTTTATTCGAACTGCCAGGTATGTAGATTGGATTTCTAATATTGTACCTGTTATTAAGAAAAATGGAACTTTAAGAGTATGTATTGATTTTCGAGATCTTAATAATGCAACCCCAAAAGATGAATATCCAATGCCGGTTGCCGATATGCTAATAGATTCGGCAGCAGGAAATGAACTTTTAAGTATGTTAGATGGATATTCTGGGTATAATCAAATTTTTATTGCTGAAGAGGATATATCGAAAACAACTTTTCGATGTCCTGGTGCAATAGGTACTTATGAATGGGTAAAGATGCCCTTTGGCCTTAAAAATGCTGGCGCAACGTACCAAAGGGCCATGAATTCGATTTTTCCTGATTTCATAGGAAAATTTATGCAAGTCTATATAGACGATGTAGTGGTAAAGTCTGAATCAAAAGACTTCCATTTAGATCATTTGAGACAAGCTTTTGAGAGAATGAGAAAACATGGTTTGAAAATGAATCCTATTAAATGTCCTTTTTTGGTATATGCAGGTAATTTTTTGGGATTCCTTGTACACAAAAAAGGTGTTGAGATTGATAAGAATAAAGCTAAGGCAATTTTGAAAGCATCTCCACCTACTACAAAGAAGCAATTGCAGTCTTTTCTGGGAAAAGTAAACTTTATTCGAAGGTTTATTTCTAATCTATCAGGAAAGACAAAAGTATTTTCCCCTTTACTGAAATTGAAGAAAGAAGAAAATTTCAAGTGGGAAAACGAGCATCAACAAGTCTTCGAGGAAATCCAGAGATATCTGACAATGTCTCCGATTATGACTCCTCCTTTGTCAGGAAAATCATTGAAGTTATATATTTCTGCTTCAGAAGCCACAATTGGAAGTATGTTGGCTCAAGAGGACGAAAATGGTGTAGAAAGAGCTGTTTATAATTTAAGTAGAGTCCTCAATGATGCAGAAACTAGATATTGTGCAATAGAGAAATTATGTTTATGTTTGTACATTTCTTGTACTAACCTCAAGTATTAAGTTAAACCTCATGATGTATTTGTAATTTCTCATTTCGATGTAATAAAACATATGTTATTGAAACCTATATTGCACAGTAGAGTTGGAAAATGGGCGTTAGCATTAACTGAGTTTTCGTAAAGATTTGTCCCATTGAAATCAATGAAAGGACAAGTGGTTGCTGATTTCTTGGTTGATCATCCTCCAATTCCAATCGAAGAGTCAACATATGTAGGCTTAGAGCCTTGGAGGTTATATTTCGATGGATCCAAACATAAGAATGGGCCAGGAATCAGAATTTTAATAGTTTTACCTAAGGGATTTCCTACTCGAATAATGTTTGAAATAAAAAATCACTGTTCTAATAATGCAGTGGAATATGAGGCTCTTATTGCTGGCCTCGAAGTATTAGTTATTATGAATTCAAAGAATGTACATATTAGAGGAGATTCCCAATTAGTTATCAAACAGATAACTAAAGAGTATAAATGTTTAGATCCAAAATTGGCTAAGTATCTGATTCAAGCCAATAGACTTCTGGAAATGTTTGATAAAGTTAAGATTGAACACATTCCAAGAGGTCAGAATTTTGAAGCTAATGAATTGGCTCAGATAGCTTCAGGATATAGAATTTCGATTGGAACTGTGAAAAAAATTAGTGATATTCAAAAAAGGTTTCCAATGAGAGAATTTGATGTCCACAACATTAGTCTTCTAGATCAAAATGATTGGAGAAGAGAAATTGTGAACCTTATACAAAATCCTTCCCTTCCTAATAATAAACACTTGAAATATAAAATTCTTAATTATTGTATTTTGGGTGAAGAACTTTATAAAAGAGCTATTGATGGGAATTTACTTCGATGTTTGGGAGAAACTTAAGCATATTTAGCTTTAGTCGAAGTGCATGAAGGAGCTTGTGGAGCCCATCAAATAGGAAGAAAAAATGGAATGGATTTTGAAAAGGAAATTATTTTATTGGCCTTCGATGACCAAAGATTTCCATAATTTTGCTAAGTCTTGTGAGGAATGTCAAAAGCATGGAAATGTGCAACAAGTTCCAGCAAGTGAGTTACATTCGATAATAAAACCCTGGCCTTTTAGAGGATGGGATTTGTATTTAATTGGAATGATAAATCCAGTTTCTTCGAAAAACCATAAATTTATTTTGGTTGGAATTGAATATTTTACCAAGTGGGTAGAAGCAATTCCTTTAAAAGAAGTTTCTCAAGAAGATATCATTCGTTTTATCGAAGAAAATATTATATTTTGATTTGGCTTGCCAGAAACTATTACTACAGATCAAGGAACTGTTTTTACTGGTCAAAAAATGGTTACGTTTGTTGAATCGAAAGGGATAAAGTTACTTTCCTCTACAACCTATTATGCACAAGCCAATGGACAAGTTGAAGCAGTTAATAAAACTATTATTGCTTTGATCAAAAGACATATTGGCCAACGTCCAAGAAATTGGCATGAAAAAATAAATCAAGTTCTTTGGGCTTACAAAAATTCACCAAGGGAAGCTACTCGAACAACTCCTTATAAATTGGTATATGTTCATGATGCTATATTACCAATAGAAGTTAATTTGCAATCAATAAGCGTTCAAAGACAGTTCGAGTTATCTTCTCAGGATTATTGGAATTTAATGTTTGATGAATTAAATGAACTTGATGAAGAAAGATTGGTTGCTCTTGAAAATATTATTAGACAAAATGAGCAAATTACCCGTTATTACAATCGAAGGGTTAAGAAAAAAGATTTTCAAATAGGTGATTATGTTTGGAAATTAATTTTACCAATTGAAAAAAAGTCTAAGAGATTTGGTAAATGGTCACCTAATTGGGAGGGACCCTTCGAGATTGAGAAAGTATTTTCTAATAATGCGTATTCAATTCGAGAATTAGTTGGTGATTTACACATAATGTCAATAAACAGGAAGTATTTAAAAGAATATAAACCAAACTTGAAAGAAATAGAAATTGTGCATAAAGGAAAATAAAATTGTTCAGAAAAGAAGTAAATTCGAGCCCCTGCTCGAAATTCAGAATTTGAAATTACATCCAAGTTTAAAAAATGAATTAAATCAGAAAAGAGGATCATTCTTCATTTTGGCAAAGTCATGCATGAGGTCTTCATACTGGATCTTCAGGCTGTAATTAGATTTCTCTAAGTTACTGATATCCTTTGAAACCTCAACAGCATCCCTCGAAATACTTCTTGCAAAATTGAGGATTTCGATTCGAGAAGACTTCTGCCTTAAGATAGTAGCTTCGAGTTCACTTTTCTGTAACTTTACTTTTGTAGCATCCTCCTGAAGCTTTTTAATAATTTCTTCAAGTCGAAGATTCTCTTTTTCTAGCTCCTCAACCTTTGTTGAATTCCGTTTGATGGACTACTCATACTTGGACACTTTAACTTTGCTATCTTGAAGTTTGTCCATCAAATCAGCCTTTTCACTCTTCTGGATGCCCAACCTCAAAGTGGTTTGTTCAATTTGATCAAGGGTGTTGACAACATTTTGATACAATTCCGAGAAACCTTTAAACCATTGTTGCTGAGATTAAAGAAATTCATTATGCCTTTTCTCGAAAAGGGCCAGGTAACATTGGATCTCTTCTTTGTAGTGAGGATCTTTTGGAATTATCTTCAGCATGGATTTCTCGAAAACCAACTTCTTAAAATTCAGCAGAACTACTGCTATTAAATCTTCTTTGTTCAAAGGGTTTTGTACAGTTGCTTCAGAACGGGCTGAGGATAAAGAAATCTCACCAGAAAAAACTTCTAAAACCATAAAAGGGTTTTCATCCAAGCCTTTGAGGCAATCGTCTAAGTCTGTTGGAGTGTACACAGGAGTAGACCTAGATGATTCCCTCGAAAAACCTGGGGCTTTTTCTGGAGTCCCTGATTCGGTTTGAGCAGGTGAAGTTTCTTTAATGAGAGATTCCTCATCTTTTCGAGGAATAGGTTGAGGAGAAGGCATTGAATGATCTTCTTGCATAGAGGAATCTTCTTTGGTTGGATCAGAAGGAGATTGAACTTCCTCTTCTTCATTTTCTTCATGTTCTTTTTCACTCTCTTCAATATCGTCCATAAGCTTTTCTTTTGAAATAAATTTTTTCGAAGAGGTGGCCTGGAGTGGACTTTCAATAGTCTTATCTTCTTTAGTACCACTTTCAGTCCGACAATTCGAAGAGATGTTTATCTGAAAGAAAAATTGTTGAAGTCAGATAAACAAGAACATGAAGAGAGATTGTTATCTTTTTTCTAAGAAGAAAGAGAGAAAAAAATTACTTGTTGCAAGATTCCACTTGGGATTTGTTTTTATAGGCCTTAACTTTAAATCTTTGGCCAACTCTCTGAGTTTTGCATAAAGAAAACACGTTTCAAATTAGAAAAAATGATAAAATTTGAAAAGAATAGTAAAAAGAAGAGAATGAAATCTTACAGCTCCAATAGTTTTTCCTGGTGGAATTACAGAAAGAATCTTCTTTTCTTTTAGAGCTTTCTTTTCTTTTTGAATATCTTTTGATCTCGAAGGTTTAAATTGCTTTTGAAGAGAAGCTTCATGTTAAGAAAGAATAGATAAACATTAACAGAAATTCTAAGTTCATAAAATTTCTAATTCAAAAGAGAATTCAAATTTACCTTCGAGAGAGATTCTTCATTGGATACAGCTAATTGAATCTTTTTTTGACCTTTTGTTGCTTGCTTCTTTGAAGTACTCGAATCATCTACTTCATTCTTCTTACCAACAGAAGCAGATGGTTTCTGAGAAGATGCTGGAACCTTTCTTTTCTTGGATTTCTTTTCTTTTTCTTCTTCTCCACTATCCCAATCTTCTTTAGCTTCTTCTGGGAGTTTAGACTCTTGGGTTGAAAAGAAAGTTAAGAATGCTAAGTATAAATTAGGGATGAATAAGAGAAATAAGAAAAAATGATGTATTTTTACCTTGGACAATAAAGTTCTTAGAAATTATTCTCACATGTTCTATATCCACATTATTGGAGCCACAGGAACATTAGAAAAAGGGTTGAATAGTGTTTTAAAAGTTTACGCAAATTTTCGGAAACCCTTTTCAACCAACTTATAATTCCAAATAAACCATTACCGGTTTTAATGAAAAACTCTTTTTGCAAATAATAAATAATATCAGAGTTAAGCGTGCGCTATTGAAAATGAGTTTTTCAGAGACTTGTTGAACTTTGATGAAAACAAATCAGCGTTCTGAAATCACTTCAGAGGGTTCAATAAAATCATTTTCAGAAACTTGTTTAAAAACTGATTTTGATAAATAACGACTTCAAAGCATAAAACAAGTTGTTCAAAAATGTTTTACACTAATATCCAAATGATTTAGTAACTTGCTGAAAACTGAGTTGTTAGATAACTTCCTGAACCCACAACAGAGAGTTCAGTAAATACTCTTTTTCAAAAGATTTGCTTAATGATATTTAGCAGTGATAAATGTAAACTCACTTTTCAAACCCTTCATTGGTTAGAGATAAACAGATAATAATAGAATATAAAGAGTTAAGGGTAGAGAGAATTTTGCACAGAGAGTTTATCCCGGTTCACCCACTAACCCAGTGAGCTACATCCAATCCCAGGGCAAACCACCACTTGATTTTCACTAATCCCGCAAGATTACAAGTATTCTTTATACCAGCCTCTCCAGGCTTAACACCGAGTATTCTTTGTTTTCAACTGCCTCTCCAGGCAACTCATGCAGTATTCTTTTACAGATAAGCCTCTCCAGGCTCTACATAAGTATTCTTTTCTATCAAGCCTCTCCAGGCTCTATCAGAGTATTCTTTCTTCCTCCAAGCCTCTCCAGGCTCTCAAAGTATTCTTTCTTCCACCAAGCCTCTCCAGGCTCTCAAAGTATTCTTTCTTCCACCAAGCCTTTCCAGGCTTTCAGACACATATTGTGTTTACAATGATGGATTGGTTTAAGTTTCAGAGAAACTTAAACTTCAGTTTTCTTGTACATAGGAATTATTGAGTACAACTCAGAATACAAAGATAAAGCTTCTAAGTACAAGGTATAACATAGATACAAGTGTTTAATTCTAAGCTCTAATTCATCTCCGTAGGATCAGAAGGTTGGCTTGATAAAATCTGTATTAAGCTTGGCCAATTTCTTCTGTGGGCTTGATAAATGCCATAGTTCAAAGGTAGATGATTGAGAGTTCATGGCAGCCCATTATGGTCAGTTCCCAGTGAGTGAATCTTTAGGAATTTGGCCGACCCATCAGCATCTTCTAAGACTTTCTTGAGGATACTTATATGTTCTGGAAATATAGCCATTTGAAGACTGCTTGATTTTACCGTTGAGAAGAAATGATTAAGCTCATAGAGCCGTTGTGAAATAACTTCTCATTTGGTAGCTTCTTTCTTAAGCAGATTAGGTGTGCAGATGACTTGGTTCTGACACACAATAGAGAAGCTCTTAATCATGAGAGATCTTCTTCCTCTTCAGCAAGTTGATATTCTCTCTCTTTTTCTTTCTTCATTTCTCTTCTTGTGAGTGTAAGGAGATAGAGTGCTAAGATCTGTTAGACTTCTCCTTTTTCCCGTTGTGAGTTCTTCTTCTTTTTGCTTAAGGTACATGCTTCTGATAGCGTGTTGCAGAGAAGATACAGAAGTAGGTGTGCAGCAGCGCTGACCTATCTCTGACTTCTATTTGCTTTTATGGAGTAGGTGTCCTCTTTCATGTTGGGTTATGAAGCTGAGCCCTAAGTCCTTTGCTTTTCTTTGCGTCAATTCAGCTTCACCACTCATGTTTGCTGAGATTCAAGTCTCTTAATTAAATTATTCAGATTGACTCATAAGTCTTCAGAAAGTTGTATGACGTGTCTGACTTCTTCTTCTTCAGGGAGTTTGAAATGCCACGTCATCACGTTCAGAAAGTATGTGTTCAGCAGGTTCAACTTTAGTACACACATACTTTCAGCAGGTTGCATTACTTCAGCTTGATTTAGCTTTTCATCTTGGAGACGCTTTCAGCAAGTTCCTTCCTTCAGCGAGTTTCTTCTTTTTTGCTTCGGATGGTTGCTTCTTTCTTCTTCATTCTTCATGAGCATATAGTTTATCTTCATTTCAGCTTTGCCCAGATGTACTCTTTCTTTTCTTTTAGTCTTTTTCTTTGGTTCAGTAGGTTGGTCGTTTTCGGCAAGTTCCTTTCTTCAGAAGATTGCTTCTTCATTCTTCTTTCAGTATGTATTCCATACAGTTCTTGAAATACAAAAAAAAAAAACCTTTTTTAGTAGCACCTGTTTTCTTATAGTCTAGCCTGATATTTCTTATGATTTAGTCTAATTTGTTATTCTAATCTGTTTTATACTTTATTTTGATATTTCTTATGGTTTAGTCTACTTTGTTATTCTAATTTGTTAATCATTAAAACCAGGGATAACAAGTCTTGAATCTGATTTGAATTCTTAAATTAATTCTGAGACTCAACATTCTCCCCCTTTTTAATGATGACAAATTAGATATAACTTAACAAATATCTGATAGATCCAAATTGAGTATGTTTTTCATAATGATGAGTTGAGTTGGAAAACTCCCCCTAAACTGGACAATATTTTCTATTAAAAAATGTTTAGTTATATTTCTCCGCTTTTTCCAAATTTTACCAAGACACTCGAATATATATCTGAAAAACATTTTCCTATATCTATAAAACATTTTCCTCTTTTCAATAATTAGTTTAGTTATGTTTATGTTTTACCTTCCAGAAATTTGTTTAGTTATATTTCTTCTCCCCTTTTTGTCATTATTCAAAAAGGGTAGATTGGGTAAACAACTTTTAATAGATTTCAACAAGATTAAAGCATTGTCAAATATGATCGGATTTTAAGAAGAATATCACTTCAGACGAAAGCAGCTGATTTTAAGATGACAGAATAGTAATAAAAGGAAATTCTTTATGTATATTCCATTAAAATTTTAAGAACATTATGAGAAAAAAAACATTGTAAACATTTTTGGCAAGGATTAATTGGGAGACTGGCTTCCATTGGCCTCATCTTCTTCTTCAATCCCCACTTCTTCTCTCAACTTTAGTAGACTCCTCTGTGTCTTCTCTAACTCCTGGTGTAGCAAGGTGTTCTCCATCTTTAGCCTCTTGACCTCAGAGTCTTCCAAGGCTGGTCTTTTTTCAAGTGCATCAATTACTACTAAATTTTGACCATTGACCTTGAAGATGCTAGGATGCCTGTGGTCGTAGAGGTGTTCGATGTGAAGCCTGTGATACTGGAGAAGCTTCATGATAATGGTGTTGTAGGGGAGGATATCCGAAAGGTCCCTTCTTCTTATCATCTCAAAGAGAATGATCCAAGGAAGATTTATCTTCTTCCTCATCAGAAGATTGATAACACAAAATCTCTCCATCTTGGAGATGTGGTTATCTCCCACACTAGGGATCACACAGCATTGCAGTATATCAAAGAGAACTTTTGGAATATCCTTCATCCCAGTCTCACAGTAGATTAGCTTGTTGAATCTTCCAGCACCACCATTATGAGTCTCCCAGATATCAGAGAATAGAGCACCTTGAGCCTTGACTCCCAACACTTCCTCCAGAATAGCAGTGTTAACGATAATTTCTTGACCCTGCACCTGGGCCTTCATGAAAGTTCTATTGTTTTCCTCAACCTTCCTCGCAGTGTTCCAAAACTCCCGAGCACTATCTTCATGCCACCTGCAGTCAATGGCTTCGAAGAAGGGTAGCCACCCAGCACTTACAAAGAGATCAACAAAATCATAGCCTTCCTCAGAGAGACTTTTGAAATTCACAACTTGTGTTTGAAAGATGGTTGTAGAGGATGCCATTAAAGGAATAGGGAGAGATGAATCTTCTGGAGATTTTGAGAGGAGTTAAGAGCTTGAGTGAGACAGATGAGAAGTTGTAAAGGGATTGAGATGAAGTTTGAATTGCTTCCCATGCCATGTATTTATAGGCTCATATGGACTTAGATAGCCTTTAATGATAGCACTTGCAGCGCAGACCTATGAGAACGTGTGTCGTGTAGCAGACAAGTGAAAAGCCATCTCCTTTAATTACCCACGTCATTAAAGTTTACGATTTTCAAAGACTTTTCGAAACACGGGTTATATATAAAATTATTTTTAACAAAACACAATTAATGCCGAAATATCAACCAATGTTACTAGAAAAGATACTTATAGAGCACAGGTTAAAGAGACGTATCTATTGAGACTCAACTTTTCTTCAAATACAGTCTTATTGCTCTCATTCTCTGAAATTGCTTGTTGTGCGTCAAAGGCATCATCTTGATCTTCATGCTCTATAGCCTTTTTGACTTCCTCTCTCAGAAATCCTGACCCATAATTTCAGAAGGTTCATTGAGAACCTTCTGAACAGGTTCAAAAACTAGGAGTGATGCCACATCAGCCACCTTTTTAGATGGTGTTGCCTTCTGATGATCTGCTTTATAAGTTCTCTTTAGCATCTGTTTGCTGAAACATACACAAACTAAAATACCTTTCAGCAGCATCTTAATTAACTCAATAGAATTTTTTAATCATCAAGGAATATCTTACTGAAAAAAATATTAAGTTTCACAGATAACCTTCTCCTTTTAAATCAGATACCAAAAAAAAAAATATCGTTAATTTATTTTTCTTTGAAAGGGGCTCCCCCTGAATTTGATATTACTTTCTGAAAAACCACTTGGTTTAAAGGTTTTGTTATTAAAGAAAATCTTTTCCTTCTTTTGTCATCAGAGTGTACAAACGTGCTTCAGCAAGTTAAGGATTTTTATCTTTAAAGTACTTCTTACATTTTAAGAATAGCGTTATTAATGACAGAGAACAGTTATGAGAGAATTATAATAGAGAATTTAGTCATGCAGAAAATATGAATATATAATTTTAAAACAAAGTTTAAAATGAATTTTAAAAAAATGACAAGGCTCTTTGAATTAATTAAAGACTATCAGTAGGTAAGTTTTCAGCAGCATTGGCACTCTCCCTTTCTGCCTTCAACTTCAGTATCTCCTTCTGAGTTTCCTTTAGTCTCCTTGCTAGTCGATTCACACGAACATGCAGCCTTTTCACATAATAAGCAGCAAACATCTTTCGAATCCTTCCATGAGCACCCAGATGATCAGAGGCTCTTGTCCTTTTCTCTTTGACATGGGATTCCACAAGAGGAACTTCAGCCATCCTGTTCCCTAGGGCTTCTTCTCTTTCAGATATAGTTCGGTCTAATTGTACAGACATAACCGGGGTGAAGAAGGAAGGAGGTGCTTGATCAAAGAGACTGTTCATTGGAAAGCCCTTGTGAATCAAGATTTTCATGATTAAGGTGTTGTGGGGAAAGAGATCCTTAACATCCAATTCTTTTCTGAGTATCATTTGGTATAGAAAAATCCATGGAAGGTTGATCCTCTACTTCATCAGTAAGTTTGCCACCATAAACCTTTCAATGTCCTTGATATAAAAGTTATTACTTCCTTTCGGAAGGATACAACAGTTGAGAACAGCAAGGAGAACTCTAGGGATATCCAGAAGTTGAGAGTGCTTGGTGGGACCAGAGCGTCTTCCACCGAACAACAACTGATCATACACCAGGAAGCCTCCATGGTGTACTTCCCAATTCTGACAGAAATTTTCTCCCCTTGAAGGAATACCAATCACTTCAGCAAGCAGTTTACAGTCCACAAATAGAAATCTCCCCATCACAGTCGTGTTTATCCTAGTGTGTTCTGGTTCAGAAACAACTTCTGAGTTGTTCCAGAACACTTTCCTCATGCCTTGCAGAGGGAATGTTGTTGAAAAATGGGGTCCATCCAGTAGCATTAAAGTACTCAATAATATTGAATCCTGCTTCTTCAAAATCAGAGAGACGAATCATCCTTGAAGGAATGATTCTCTCATTAATCCTTGAAGGATTGGAATCACATGAAGTAGCAGATTCAACAGCCATTTGAGCAGATATAAGGTTCTTGGAGAGATTGATTTCTGCTCTTGAGGATTTACTGATTAGAGTGTAGTTCTCATGATGATCCTTCAATCCTTATAAATAGGCATGCTTGAAGCATTGATGATGATGGTTACATGAACTGATCAGTTATGGATAGGCGTGCATCGTGCCACTTTGAGGAGATGGTTGATAATCCATTAATTCACATAGAGCCAGATCATAGTTTCGACAAAATGTTTAAATTTTAAAGACCCTTCAACATCCTAAAAATAATGATTTAACATAATTTTTCAAACCAAAAAAATAATCTGATAAATGATTTTCAGCAAGTAAGCACATTTTAGATAAACATATATCAGCAAGTCCATTTCTCATATATCAGAGACTATATGCAATTTTCAGATGATTCTCATAAGTATATATCACATAATTGCATATAGGTTGAGATAGGAAAGATGTTGCCACAGATGGAGTTTGAATTTAATGTGCTTTCCTTTTCTCATCAAGCCCTTCTGAATGATGCTTTAGCAACTTGACTAATGAGCTTCGTATTCTTTACTCATTCATCTATCCATTTGTTCACAGAGTTGCTTCAGCTAGATGAGGTTTCCATCTTCTGAGGATCTACTCCTTCAACATTGTTAGATGCTCAACCCGAAGGTGAGATCTGATACCACTTGTTGGAGCCACAGGAAACACTAGAGGGGGGGGTTGAATAGTGTTTTAAAAGTTTACACAAATTTTCGGAAACCCTTTTTCAACCAACTTATAATTCCAAATAAACCTTTACAGGTTTTTATGAAAAACTCTTTTTTTCAAATAGTAAAGAATATCAGAGTTAAGCGTAGGCTATTGAAAATGAGTTTTTCAGAGACTTGCTGAACTTTGATGAAAACAAATGAGCGTTCTGAAATCACTTCAGAGGGTTCAATAAAATCATTTTCAGAAACTTGTTTAAAACTGATTTTGATAAATAACGACTTTAAAACATAAAACAAGTTGTTCAAAAATGTTTTACACTAATATCCAAATGATTTAGTAACTTGCTGAAAACTGAGTTGTTAGATAACTTCCTGAACCCACAACAGAGAGTTCAGTAAATACTCTTTTTCAAAAGATTTGCTTAATGATATTTAGCAGTGATAAATGTAAACTCACTTTTCAAACCCTTCATTGGTTAGAGATAAACAGATAATAACATAATATAAAGAGTTAAGGGTAAAGAGAATTTTGCACAGAGAGTTTATCCCGGTTCACCCACTAACCCAGTGAGCTACATCCATTCCCAGGGAAAACTACCACTGGATTTTCCACTAATCCCGCAAGATTACAAGTATTCTTTATACCAGCCTCTCCAGGCTTAACACCGAGTATTCTTTGTTTTCAACTGCCTCTTCAGGCAACTCATGCAGTATTCTTTTACAGACAAGCCTCTCCAGGCTCTACACAAGTATTCTTTTCTATCAAGCCTCTCCAGGCTCTATCAGAGTATTCTTTCTTCCTCCAAGCCTCTCCAGGCTCTCAAAGTATTCTTTCTTCCACCAAGCCTCTCCAGGCTCTTAAAGTATTCTTTCTTCCACCAAGCCTTTCCAGGCTTTCAGACACATATTGTGTTTACAATGATGGATTGGTTTAAGTTTCAGAGAAACTTAAACTTCAGTTTTCTTGTACATAGGAATTACTAAGTACAACTCGAAATACAAAGATAAAGCTTCTAAGTACAAGGTATAACAGAGATACAAGTGTTTAATTCTAAGATCTAATTCATCTCCGTAGGATCAGAAGGTTCGCTTGATAAAATCTGTATTAAGCTTGGCCAATTTCTTCTGTGGGCTTGATAAATGCCATAGTTCAAAGGTAGATGATTGAGAGTTCATGGCAGCCCATTATGGTCAGTTCCCAGTGAGTGAATCTTTAGGAATTTGGCCGACCTATCAGCATCTTCTAAGACTTTCTTAAGGATACTTATATGTTCTGGAAATATAGTCGTTTGAAGACTGCTTGATTTTACCGTTGAGAAGAAATGATTAAGCTCATAGAGCCGTTGTGAAATAACTTCTCATTTGGTAGCTTCTTTCTTAAGCAGATTAGGTGTGCAGATGACTTGGTTCTGACACACTGTAGATAAGCTCTTAATCATGAGAGATCTTCTTCCTCTTCAGCAAGTTGATATTCTCTCTCTTCTTTTTTCTTCATTTCTCTTTTGTGAGTGTAAGGAGATAGAGTGCTAAGATCCGTTAGACTTCTCCTTTTTCCCGTTTTGAGTTCTGCTTCTTTTTGCTTAAGGTACATGCTTTTGATAGCGTGTTGCGGAGAAGATACAGAAGTAGGTGTGCAGCAGCACTGACCTATCTCTGACTTCTATTTCACTTTTTGCAGTAGGTGTCCTCTTTCATGTTGGGTTCTGAAGCTGAGCCCTAAGGCCTTTGTTTTTCTTTGTGTCAATTCAGCTTCACCACTCATGTTTGCTGAGATTCGAGTCTCTTAATTAAATTATTCAGATTGACTCATAAGTCTTCATAAAGTTGTATGACGTGTCTGACTTCTTCTTCTTCAGGGAGTTTGAAATGCCACGTCATCACGTTCAGAAAGTATGTGTTCAGCAGGTTCAACTTTAGTACACACATACTTTCAGCAGGTTGCATTACTTCAGCTTGATTTAGCTTTTCACCTTGGAGACGCTTTCAGCGAGTTCCTTCCTTCAGCGAGTTTCTTCTTCTTTGCTTCGGATGGTTGCTTCTTTCTTCTTCATTCTTCATGAGCATGTAGTTTATTTTCATTTCAGCTTTGCCCAGATGTACTCTTTCTTTTCTTTTAGTCTTTTTCTTTGGTTCAGTAGGTTGGTCGTTTTCGGCAAGTTCCTTTCTTCAGAAGATTGCTTCTTCATTCTTCTTTCAGTATGTCTTCCATACAGTTCCTGAAATACACAAAAAAAATACCTTTCTTAGTAGCACCTGTTTTCTTATAGTCTAGTCTGATATTTCTTATGATTTAGTCTAATTTGTTATTCTAATCTGTTTTATACTTTATTTTGATATTTCTTATGGTTCAGTCTACTTTGTTATTCTAATTTGTTAATCATTAAAACCAGGGATAATAAGTCTTGAATCTGATTTGAATTCTTAAATTAATTCTGAGACTCAACACACATGGGGTATAAAAGGATAATCAAAAGTCACAGGTCCAGTCCACTCAGGACCATATAAATTTTTTGCCAAACCAAATTTTGCAGTTGGTAATGGTGGAAACTTAGGGCAATACTTTTCGAAAACAGTTTTACCTTTAGAATTAATAACTTTTCAATTTTGCAAGTTAACAAAAACCTCTTCTTTTAAAGAAATAGCAGCTTTAGAAATTGTTCTAGAAATTTTATTTGGATTATAGAACACATGAAAATATTTCTCGAAAGCTTCAATTTCTTTGACATGCGTACCTTTTGGTTTCTTGGCTGATTTCTGCGCATAAGGAATATCTTTGGTTAGTCTCGAAAAGCATATAGCTTCATCAACTTGAATGCTATTATAGTACTTAGACCACCATTCCTCGAAAGACAAAGTGCAGCAGTAAGAAGGATCGAAAGGGACTAGGCAGATGGATAAAGGCCTTTGAGCCTTTGTAAGTTGAAGATCATTGAAACCCTTTTCGCCATTTACTATGTCTTCAACCAAGATTTATGCTTTAGATGTGCAGAAAGGTGTTGGGCAACGTTGACTTTGCCCAAATTGACGAGCTACCAATTGTGGTTGGTAGTGGAAAACTCTTAAGTCTTTAATTTGGAAACCACAATATATAAGATCATAAGAAAGGAACTGTTTCCAAATTTCCAAACTCTCAGCTTGTGCACATGGTGTGTCACAAGGGAACTTTCAAGTAAACCACTCAGGTACTCGAGTTCGAGAAGAGAAGGGTGCAAGATTGGGAGTGTGTTTTTTGATGTTAAGGAACCAAGAGAGGTCAGACTTGAATGACACAGAACTAGGGGTGTAATCGGGTTGGGTGGTATCGGGTTTGAGCTGACATCAAGTCCGAACCGATAGAATGATGGTGGGTTGGGTTGGTTCGGGTTTTGTTTTTTTTGGATAAGTAACCCGACCCGAACCAACCCGAATATGTTCGGGTTGGGTCGGGTCGGGTCATCGGGTCATGAACATTTTCCCTTTTTTAAAAAAAAAGTGGAAATGAAATGAATTTAAAAATATAAAATGAAAAAAAAGAAAAGAAATAGGGAAACATTAAATGAGAGGAGTAGATGAAATAGGGTTTGGGGAACCACCGCTACTTGTGATGCCGTTGCCCCTATTTTTGTTCTCTCTGGGAAGGAAAATGAAATAAGATTAAGGCTTCTTTTCCTGGTTTGGTTTGGTTCGGGTCTATCGGGTTCAAGATAGGCAAACCCGAGACCCGAACCGAACCAGATCGGGTTCGTAAGAAAATGTCTGAACTGAACCGAAACCCTAACTGAACTGCTAAATATCCTTCGGGTTGGGTTGGGTCAATCGGGTTCGCGGGTTGGGTCGGACCCGCTTACACCCCTACTCAGAGGTTCTTTTTCGAAGAGGGAGTAAGAAAAGACAACCTATAACCCTCAATAGAAGAAGAGAGTTTGGAATTTTGAGGCTCAGAACTTTCAAATTTGTCCTCGAAAATGGCATTCAACCAGAGTTGAAGAAACCAGAAAGGACCACAAAGATTTCGAACAGGTTCTTTGAGTTTAAGAGTAAAAACGGCCTCAGAAAGCATGTCATAGACACTGGCCAATAGATACCTGTTTAGATCCATTCGAATGCCCTTAGCTAACATTTAGGCTAAAGGAAGATAAGATTTAGGAACTTGTATGGATCGAGAACAGAATACAAAAGCATATAACCAAACCATTAGAAAAGCAATGTGCTCTTCTGTAACTTTTCCAGATTTGGCATTGGTTTGGATAAACTGGGAATAAGCTAACCTATCCCAACAAGGTCCAACATGAGGTTTTGGAACCTTCATGATAGGAAGAATAAGTTGACCTTCAGGTTGAAGGCCAGTTATGGCAGCAACATCAAACAAGGTTGGTGTAAGCATGCCATAAGGTAAATGAAAAGAATTCGAAGACCTTTCCCAGAAAAGGAGGGAAGAAAGAATTAAAGCAGGGTCGAAACTCAAATCAAACTTACTCAGTTGAATAAGATCGAAAATACCCAATTGTTTCCATAAAGGACCCATGGTACCTTCAATTTTATTCAACCACATGATATAAGAGTCTTTTCGAGAAGGAGGAGTTGCTCGAAAAATATCAGAAGTGTTTTCGAGATGAACTGTTCGAATAATGGATCTAAAAGCACGAATTCTTTCCTCTTTAGAACTTGGAAAAAAGTCATTATATTTATCAAGAGAGGAAGGAAGTGTGTAAGGACCTAAGAAAGAATATTGTTTTTCCTAACGGAAAAGGGAATCAGTACCCGGGATTTCCAGATAGTCATTTTCTCTTCTGCATTTTCAGGTTCGGGGACGTATACTGTGTCGTCCTGAGCAAGAAGGTCACCTTTAGTAACAGCAAGAGGAACGGAGTCGAAAGCTTCGGAAGCCATTAATGGAAGTTTCAAGGTTCTTGAGAGAGAAAAGAGAATGAAACAACGGTGACAAAGAGCTGGAAATTTATCAAGAAAAGTAAAATCAGAACCTTTGAAGCAATTTATCGACGAAAATCAAGTAAAAAACAAGAAAGAACCATCGAAAAGGTGAAAGATTATACCTTGAGTGGAAAGCAAAGAGACGCCGATAAAGGAGAGAGAGTGAGAGGTTTTAAGGTTGAAGATGAAGTGGAAAAGTGAATATGAAAAGGTTTCACTTTAGTATTTATATGTGAAACAGTAAAATGATTAGAGGGAAGTTAAAAAGATAACCATGATTGCACGTTTCTTGGAACGTGAGTTAGTTGCCCAGAAACGTGGGATAGTCAGTTACTTTTATGAAATAACTGAAAATTGAATTTAAATTCAGAAAATGAAAGGTTTATCTAAAAAGATATTTAGATTTTCCCTATTCTTTTTTCAATAACTGTTATAAGGAATACCAAAGGTTGTTCCAAAAATATCTCTTTCTGCAAATGAAAGATTAATTCTTGAAAGAGACTATTTTTGGGGGGCATCTGTTGGGATTCGAATTTCTAGTATTTCGAATTCCACAAGTCTGTAAGTTCTTTACACTTTTCGAATTCAAAGAAGACAATAAAAGTTAACTTTTCGAGTTTGCCAATGAATTTGGTAACTTAGACGTTTTTCGAAGTTAAGTTAATATAAAGAGAACTTCAGAAATTGGAAAAGAAGATAAAGGTGAATTCGAGAATATGGTATTTCTGGTACTCAGAAAAGTAAAAGATAGTTCTTTTATTTATAATCCAAATTCGAATTACATAAGTTCGAATACATTGGAAATACATTTTAGAAAGGAAACTATTCTAAGTACTCTTTACATTAGAAAGGAAACTATCCTAAACTACAATGAGTACTTGACTCATGCCTACCAGACCTCTTCCTTTTCTTCCTCCCTCACAAGCTTTGATTAAGCCAAGGCAAAAGTCTTATGATGACGTGATTGCGCAGCCTTTAGTGCATGGGGTGAAAAGAAAGATAGCCTGGGAAAGTAATAAAAAAGATTCATTTATTACATAAATGAACCTTTAATTGGCTACTACGTTCAACCCAAAAAGAAACCTTCAAAAAGAAAGGTTGAAAAAGCCTATAGCTTTGGCCACTTCGTCAACCCCATAAAAAATGAAATCATTCCAAATTGGGTTGTACGCAGTAGCCAATGGAATAAACTTCTTCATATTCTTCGAAGGATTTAGAAAAGAAGAAGAAGGAGAATGAGAAGGTTTGAAGGATAAATCCAAATGGAACTCCTATTTATAGGAGTTAAAAGGGTGAAGGATCATAAATGCACCTCTCCAAGTGCCCAATGACAAACGCCTTCATTATGAGGTTGAATCGACGGTGGCCGGTGGTCTTCATGACCTTTGATTCAGGAAAACAGGGTTTGACACGTGGCATACAAAGGAATGCATTCAAATCTCGAAATCAGGAAATACTTAGTGAAGTCAACTATCAACAGAAAAAGCTAAGTGTCAGAGATGAAGGAATTTTCGAGTACATGAAGTCAGAATTTCAGAAAGAAGATTTCGAGAAATCGAAGAACAAGTTTTCGAATTTACAGAAAGCGGAAAATCGAAAACAAGATGCCTGAAGACTTAGAAGATTTCTGAATCAAGAAGTGATATGTTCGAGCAAACAGAAGAGAGAAGAAAACAGTTAATGGAAGTTACAGAAGTTTGCTGATCAAGGACAGATGGCAACATCCCAGTGGAAGTATTTTGAAAAGTACAAGGATAAAGAGCAGTTTCTGGTTAGCAGAAAACGTGGAAAGCATGTAGGCTGCCAACACATTATGATAGATGATGTGTCAATTGTATAATAGTTAGCCGTTAGGACTGGTAATCTATAAATAGGTGAACTTTCTATGTAATAAGGGTTGGCAAATTATTATACTTAAAACTCTGAAACACCTAAAACGTCCAATCTGTAGCGACTACACGGGTTACAAGGAGCAACAGTATGTGATGAACCCATCCATATTTTCATTAATGCAATTGTTCTTACAAATTCTTCTTTACTTTCTGTTCTTTCACTTCGTTCAACAATTTACTTTCAGCGCATTTTTTCTTTCTTTCTTTCAAATTTTCTGTTCTTATTTCTTTTAAACTTTGATTCTTCTTTGATTTCGAAACTTTAACTTAGAACTTTGATTGATGAAATTCTGAATCAATTTGTTCTACACTTTTGAGAAATAAGTCCTTTTGTTCAAATAAAAGTTTAATTTATGAAATTCTGAATCAATTTGTTCAAAATTCTTGAAAAAAAATTAAGTCTTTCACAAATTCTGTAAATTAGAACACTATAAACCTACTTTTTAAAAGAGTCCCGTAAGAGGATCTGATTCTAATCCTCAAATTGTTCTTAGAATCAAAAGTGGTAAAAGTAATTTTTCGAGATTAGATTTTATCACCACAAACACCAGGATATGAGAGATTCTCCAAGAAATTGGCATCCACCACTTGTGCTTTTCTATCAACTCTATCTTCAGCATAATCAGCATCACAATATCCTACAAGATCAAAACTTATACCTTTCTTGAACCAAAGTCCAAGGTCAGTGGTTCCAACAAGATATCTAAGGATTCTTTTGACAACAATAATATGAGATTCTTTGCAATTAGATTGAAACCTAGCATATAGTCCTACAGAATACAATATGTCAAGTCTACTAGTTGTCAAGTATAGTAGAGATCCTATCATTCCTCTATATTCTTTCTCAGAAACTGATTTTCCATTTTCATTAGTTTCTAGTACTGCAGAAGTATGCATGGGGGTTGCCGTAGATCTTGCATCCTCCATTTTAAATCTTTTCAGAAGATCCTTGGTATATTTTTCTTGACAAATGAAAATTCATGTATCTTCTTGCTTAATAATCTGCAATCCTAAGCAAAACTTAAGCTCACCTATTAGACTCATTTCAAACTCCTCTTTCATTAAATCAGAAAATTCTTGACACATTTTTTCATTTGAGGATCCAAAAATGATATCATCAACATAAATTTGAACAATTAGAAGATTCTTCTTTGAATTCTTTTTAAACAGAGTTGTGTCAATTTTTCCTCTTGAGAAATTATTTTTCAGTAGAAAATTACTCAACCTTTCATACCAAGCTCTAGGAGCTTGCTTAAGCCCATATAGAGCTTTGGTGAGTTTGAAAACATGATTTGGATGTTTTTGATCAGCAAAACCAGGAGGTTAGTGTACATACACTTCCTCATTTATGAATCCATTTAAGAAAGCACTTTTAACATCCATCTGGTAAAGTTTAAAGTTTTTATAGGCTGCAAATGCAAGAAGATATCTAATAGCTTCTAATCTAGCTACAGGGGAAAAGGTTTCATCAAAATCTATACCTTCTAGCTGGTTGTAACCTTGTGCAACTAACCTTGTTTTGTTTCTTACTACTTTACCTTCTTCATTCATTTTGTTTCTGAAAACCCACTTGGTTCCTATGATTGAATGATTTTCTAGTGGAGGAACAAGGGTCCAGACTTCATTTTTCTAAAATTGATCTAGTTCTTCTTTCATGGCTTTTACCCATGAATCATCATCAAGGGCTTCATTGATGTTTTTGGGTTCAATTTGTGATAACAGTGCTATAGCAGTTTCATTTCTTCTGACCTGAGACCTAGTTCTTACACCTTCTGATGTGCTACCAATGATTTGGTCATGAGGATGTGCTGAGACTAGTCTCCAACTTTTTGGAAGTTCTTCTCTATTTGGATTCTCCAAATCATGAGAGGAATTTTCCTTTCCACATGGTTCTTCTGTTGGAAGTTCTGTCTCAGAAGATATCTTCTTATGTAAGATAGCTTCTTCAGAATCATCATTTGAATCAGTTTTGGCTTTTCCTTCAGAAGATAGGTTAGAATCATTGAAAATAACATGCATACTTTCCTCTATGGTTTGATTTTTAATATTGTAAACCCTATATGCTTTTTATGTGGTTGAATAGCCAAGAAAGATAGCCTTTTCAGATTTGGAATCAAATTTATCAAGATTTTCTTTATTATTCAAAATATAACAGTTACATCCATATACATGAAAGTATGAAATGTTAGGCTTTCTTCCTTTTCACAATTCATATGGAGTCTTGTTTAATATGCTTCTGATAGAAACTCTATTTAGAATATAGCATGAAATGGCAACTGCCTCAGCCCAAAAATACTTTTGAATACCAAATAAGTCAATATGTAGAAGTTCTAGTGGTCTTTTGGTGGTTATAGAATTTTTAGGATGAAAACTTGAATGTGTTTGTTTTCCCTTAACACATGCTTCACATACTTTGTCTTTATCAAACTTGATTTTAGGTAGTCCTCTTACTAGTTCTAACCTTAGTAATTTTGAAATAGTTTTCATATTCAAATGTCCTACTTTTCTATGCCAAGTCAATTTGTCATTTTCAAAAGAAGCAAAGCATGTAAGATCAGATAATTCTTCTAACTTTATGCTATAGAGATTTTTGTTCCTAATTCCAGAGAATAGAACTTTCTGAGTGGATGATTTTCTAATCACACATAATGTAGGTTGAAACATAACTTCATAGCCACTGTCACATAGCTGACTTATGCTAAGAATATTATGCTTTAAACCTTTCACATAATAAACATTATTAATTTGGGCAGAATCTGTCATACCTACCTTCCCAATACCTTTGATATGGGCCTTGTTGTTGTCTCCAAAAGTGACTGTTCCTCCTTCTATTTTGTGAAGTTGAATAAACTTTCATTTGTCCCATGTCATATGTCTGGAGCAGCCACTGTCCAAGAACCATTGCTCTTTCCTTTTGAAGCCTTTTGTTGTTCCCTGCATCAGTAAAGAAGGATTTAGGTACCCAAATTCCGTTGGGTCCTTTCTGGTGAGATACCTTTTTTCTGGTGCTTCTCTTCTTCTTGAAACAGTTTTGGACTATGTGTCCAAACTTGTTGCACCATGAACATTTTGAAGGTTTCCTTTTGGCTGGAACAAAGTAAGTCTTAATTATCTTTTGGTCTTGATTATATCCTAATCCAGTTTTATCAGTGAATTCCCTTTGGGTTCCATCAGTTTTTCCAGATTACTTGTTCCTTGAACAAATTTTGCTAAATCCTAATTTAATTTACTGATTTCTTCTTTTAACTTGTCATTTTCATTTTGCAGAAGATGATTACTGCTGCTAGCTTCTTCTGAAGACTTTAATCTCAAGGATTTCATTTGTTCAGAAAGTTTGAAATGAGATTGTTGCAGACATTGATTTGTCTTGAACAGTCTCTCATTGAAGCCTTTTAGTTTCTCATTTTCTTCTTGTGCTTCTGTAAATTGTGCTTTTAATAAGCCACATTTTTGGGTAAGTGTGTGAGAATCAGATAATAAGTTTTCAAAAGCATCTTCTAATTCTTTATAAGAAGGAGAGTTGGAATCAATTACCTCATCATCTTCTTTTCCTGAGACACAGATTTGCAAATTCTTCTTTTGGATCATCTTCTGATGAACTGTCTGTATCATCCCAGGTGGCCATCATGGCTTTCTTTTTTTTTCAGAAAGTTCTTTTGATCTTTCTTGAGTTGAGGATAATCTGCCTTCATGTGTCCTGTCTTGTTGCATTCAAAACAAATTATTTGTGTTGCTTCATTCTTTTGGCCTTCCTTCTTAAAGGGCAGACTTCTTTTTCCTTTTGCTCTTTTTCTGAGCATTCTCTGTATTCTTTTGGAAATGAATGCAAGTTCATCATCATTTCTAGAAGTGGATTCTTCTTCTTCTGGCTCATTATCTTCTGAGGAGTTTACACTTGAGCTAGTTCTTTTGGATGAACTGGCTTTTAGTGCATTTGTTTTTCCTTTTCTTGGAAGTATTTTATCCATGAGTTCTTGCTCATGAACTTTCAGAGATCCAAGAAGTTCATCTAGTTTCAAGACAACAAGTCCCTTTGCTTCTTGAATTGCTGTTACTTTAGGTCTCCAAATTTTTGGAATACTTCCGAGTATTTTTCTGATTAACTCTTGGTTGGTGTAGCTTTTTCCAAGAGATTTTAAGTCGTTTATGATGACTATAAATCTGTTGAACATTTCATCAATAGATTCATGTTCATGCATGTTGAACATTTCATATTGATGAATTAATATGTTTATCTTTGACTCTTTCACTTGATCTGTACCTTCATGTGCTATTTTGAGAGTATCCCAAATTTCTTTAGCAGTGGCACATCCTGCTACATTATCATATTCACTTCTGCTTATAGCACATAGGAGATAGAACTTATGTAACGTTCTAATTTCTAAATCCAAGAATAATGTCCGTTGGAAACACTATTCCCGAATTTCTGAAATTATTTCGCACAATTTTCGATATCGGTACACATAATACAAAGATGCTTAAGCAATCCAACGTTTGCTTAGACTACCACATAATTCATACACCACATTCTCAACATACAATTCTAAACTGGAACGTGGGGAAAACCAACACCCACAAGTGTGAGAGTTCATAAACTCCTACCGAAAATCCGGCAGAGTTTCCCCTGAAAACTGGACATTTCCCAATTTCCAGAATCACCTGAAAACCAGAAAAGTTCCAATACAATTCATAATAACAAGAGTACTAATCTAGTCCAAAGGAGAAATAGGCCTCCGTGGCCAATCTACAGGTTTCTACATCAATTACTAATTAATTAAAGACTACACTTAACCATATGATGAAATCTCTATTTAATTACATTATTAACGATTAAGTACAATGGATAATACTTCATAATTCCTATCTAGTCTCTAGAAGTGTAGGTCTACTCCAAAAGCTCCTCTTCATCTCTAGACAAAGACTAGAATATCCTGCATAAACTAAAATATATCCCCGAAACGTGGGGTGAGACTACGGTCTCAGTGAGCAAAGCATGCAGCAAGCAGTGTGGGGCAAGCAGGCACATGAGATGCAACATAGAACACATGCCACATGCACATCTTAGATCATTCAAATTTCTCTTATAATATCAAACATTCATTAAATCAATAAAGAGCATGAAGTTGCAATGGAATTGACTATGCATGAGTCACCTAATTTACATGATAATACTTCTACATGCATGCACAAACACATGAATGCATTTCTCACAGCTGCTCCCAGCCGGCAGGTTCTTTTCACTGATTCTGGAGTTAGTACTGAGCTCAGACTACAGGGAACGTCTTCCCTGGGGACGTATCCCACCTTTATTCTGGACTGGAGTCAAGTTTTCAAGCAATTTCTCACGGCTGAAGCCGGCTTATTTATTCTCATGGCCGAGGCCGGCTTAGTTATCAATTATTCTGGGCCGAAGCCAAAATCTCATTTCTGGGCGAAGCCAAATTCTCATTTCTGGGCCGAAGCCAAATTCTGATTTGTTTCTGAGAAATGTTTTTGCAGAAATGCATAAGAAATGCTTTCTAAAGACTTAACATGTAAACTAACTTCATGGAAGCTCATTCTTAGATTGAATATGCTTATGTATCTCATGCCATGCCAAATTTACACATAGACCTTAACAAAATCATCATGAAAGTTAAGAAATCATCAACAAGTTCACCTAATAACAACCAATCACAAGAAATCCCAATATCCCCAAGTTATACTAACTTAGGGTTTGGACGTAACAAGCTAATAATTATTTCCTAACCCAACAATAAACCCTCATTAGAACCCTGATTCCATTCTTGCACCCAAAACCCTAACTTCATGTTCATATATCTAATCATACTAAAATCACACCTAAATCCACTAACTCATCAAGGAATATAAGGAATCAACAAGAGAAACATGCTTTAGCAACCATCCCTAAGAAATCATAAAGTTCCCAATTTAGATTAACCTAGGGTTTGAGCATTTCAAGATAATAATCTATCCACAATAAATCAACACCCACACACTAAAAGAAAGGGATTAGAAGAGTGGGGATCATGATAGTAACACACACAAGATGCGGTGAGGGTGTGTGAGCTTCACTCACCTTGAAATAGAGCTCCAATGGATGAAAGAATGGAGAAATGAAGAGGAAAGTGGAAGGTGGAGGCGGACCCAAGCTTAAAAAATGGAGGAGATCCCCTTCAATCTTCATCTTCCTCTCCTCCCAAGCTCCCTCTCTCTCTAGATCCTCTCCTCTCTCTCTAACCTATGTTGGAAGAAGAAGAGAGAAAAAGAAATGAGGAAGAAGGAGGCATGAACGGGTTTAAAATCCCATCAACAAGATGCGCGCTCAAGTGCACTTATAGTGCGCTGGAGCAAGCACGGCATCAGGGCCACAAGTGCGCTAGCGTGCTGAAGCAGGGGAGCGCGCGCTGTAGCGCACGGGAGACAGGGCTGCTAGGACGAGTGCGCCTCAACGCGCCCCTAGCAGAACCTATTTCTCCCCATTTTTTCCACTTCCTAAGTGTGTTCCCTCAATTCCTTCCGTTCCTCAACTATGAATCCTCAATCTTCGTAGGATTGCTAGGCCTAAAGACCTTCCTAATTTAATTATCTCTTCTAATTTTCCCCTTAACATCCATAAACTCTTACCAATCTCCCTATTCGTGTTTGTAATCCATCCTCCCCTTCTCAACCTCTCAACCCATTTCTATCCTTCTAATCAACTTACTAGCCCTAAAACCATCCTTTTCCTTGTAACCTCACATTCTAGGCTCCCACTCCTTATTACTTCCACAATACTCTGATTCCTGGTTAAGCCAATACCTAAGCCTCTTATTAAATTTTCCCAAGTCCCAGATTTTGGGATGTTACAACTTAGCTTTGGAGTTTAGAAGATATATTTGCTTATCTTCCAAGGTCCATTCTTCTCTTGATTTTGGCTGTGGAGGTTCTTCTTGAACTTCAGATTCTCCTTCCTTTGGTTGAGCCAATATTCTGGTTCTCCTCAGTCTAGGAATGAAATTTCCTTTCCCAATGATATCCCAAAGATCAATATCTTGGGATTCAAGGAATAATTTCATTCTGTCCTTCCAATAGTAATAATCTTTTCCATCAAATGCAGGGGGTCTGTTTGTGGAAGATCCTTCTGGGATAAACATTCCGGCTCCATTGTTCACCATCTTCCCTTGATCTTTTTCCTCTCACACTGTTGAGTGTGTTCAACCCTAGAGGCAAGCTCTGGTACCAATTGAAGTAAATATTGCAATCACAAGAAGGGGGGTTGAATTGTGATCTCTTTTAAAATTTCTGCAATTTCTTCTAATGCTTAATTCTACTCAAGTTGATTACTTGGGAAGATTGCACACAGTATTTATACTGGTTCGCCTCTTAACCTTGAGGCTACGTCCAATCCCTACTCCCAGTAGGATTTTCCACTATATCAACCTTGATACGAAGACTTCTTGGGTGCTCCTCACCACTAGTATTCTTCTGCAGCCTCTTTAGCCTAACCCAATATTCTTCTGCAGCCTCTGCAGGCTCACCCAGTATTCTTCTGCAACCTCTACAGGCTCTTGCAACTGGTTTCTGCAAATAGCAGGGCACACCTCACTCTTGCAGACTTAAACTATCTATCTCCCAAAAGGAATCACCTCCTTTGAGAGTTACAGACTTTTGTGATTTAAAATACAAAGAGAAAAGGCTCAAGGTTTACAAAAAATTAGTATACAACTGAAATTCTTGAGCCAACACACACTATTCTCACTTTCCTAACTATATTAACTCAGAATGAAGAGATTTGTAGAAAGTGAAAATTCTACATAAGGTATAATTGTAATTTCACAGATTCCTGATGCTTCTTCTACTTGTTCAGCCGTGTGTAAAAATTGGAGGAGAAAGCTCCTTTTTATAGCCAAGGAAAATGGAATATAGTCGTTGGAAAAGCCTTAGAGAGAAAGTCAAACAACCAGCTGGAAGTGCAGCAGCTGTCACTGTCATGTGCAACTTTTTCTCTTTCCTTGGTTTGACTGGTCCTATCTTCTGATGACTATATCTTCTGAAGCTTGTATCTTCTCCAGCAAGAAACACATTTAGTATTTTGTTTCCTTTTAAATTTGTTCTTTGATTTTGTGAAATAATTACTGGTTCTTCATGTAATTATGTATGATGATGAGCACACCCAGTAATATTTGAAAACAATCTTCTTGAATAAGTCTTTGCTTCTTCTGATGTATGCTGTTAAAATCTTTTTTTCTGGGACTATTACTGTAACAACAACTTTAGCTTTTTGCTTTATCAGAGAGTTTTCTTCTTATCACTGAATGACTTTTAGGAGGTTAGAAGATGTTCTGTGGATTTTATTTTTTCAGACTTTGAGTGTATCTTCTAAGAGCTTCCTGTCAGATTGTTTCTTCTGAAGTTTAATTAGAGATATCTTCTTCTGATTCTTCTCAACAGCTTTCTTGCTTTCACCTCACTTAATTCTTTCTTTTCTTTATTGTAAGGTGATATTTATTAAGTGGTTGTCCTTTCTTGCTCTAGTTACTTGAACCTAAGTCTGCAACTTCCTTTGTATCTCCTGATATGTTACTGCAGAGGTTCTTCTTATTCATTTTACTTGTTTCTTCTTAAACAAACTCAATTTGAAACATTAGTCCATATACTCAGAATTATAGTAAGTATATTTTGATAATTTTGTCATTATGAAAACATCTTAAAGGAGTTCATGGATCTTACACAGTTAACATTGGAAACTGCAGCTGCAAAACACATGTGGTTTGACACTGAGATATCAACTCTAAAGGTTCTGTTATTGCTAAGAGGAGCCCTCATAATTGGTGTTCCTTTTTTATCAAGAATTCTCAATATTTGCTCTTTCCATTTCCAATAAAGTAGGTAACCTTTCTGCAAGAGTTGACCAATGCTCAATAGATTGTGCTTCATGGTAGGGACATAAAGTACATCATAAATTATTGCTTCTTTTCCATCTCTTCTTCTAATCATCCTTTTCCTTCACTTTTCACTGTCGAGTTATCTGCAAATTTCACCTTAGTTTTGATTTTTTTTCATTCAATTCAATAAACCCGCTCTTATGAAAAGACATATGATTGGAACAGCCTGTATCCAAATACCAAGACTCTCCATATATTTTCTCTGGTTCTGTCGTAGTCATCATTAATATAACCTTTCTGCAAGAGTTGACCAATGCTCAATAGATTGTGCTTCATGGTAGGGACATAAAGTACATCATAAATTATTGCTTCTTTTCCATCTCTTCTTCTAATCATCCTTTTCCTTCACTTTTCACTGTCGAGTTATCTGCAAATTTCACCTTAGTTTTGATTTTTTTTCATTCAATTCAATAAACCCGCTCTTATGAAAAGACATATGATTGGAACAGCCTGTATCCAAATACCAAGACTCTCCATATATTTTCTCTGGTTCTGTCGTAGTCATCATTAATATAACTTCATCCTCAAAGTCCTCCTTTTGTGCTACATTGGCTTCTTCTTCTCTATTACTCGAATTACCTTTGCTCCAACAATCAGCTGCATAATGACCATATTTGTTGCAATTGTAGCACTGAACATAGCTTTTATCAAGAATAGAACCTGAGCCAGATTTACCACCTCTCCATTGTGAATTGTTGCCTTTTCTTCCACCTCTCCATTGTGAATTACTTCCTCTACCACCTCTCCATTGTGAGGTGTTCTCATGTTGTCCTCCTCTTCCTGAGTTTTCTGATCCACGACCTCCATTATTGCCTCCTCGAAAACCTCTTCCACGACCTCTCTTGTTGAATTTCCCTTTATCACCATCATTCTTCTTATATTGCTTAGCTAATAAAGCTTGTTCTGAGATGGGTTTATCACAATCTATTTCACGCAAACGTTGTTCATGAGCCTCCAACGACCCCTTCAATTCTTCCAACTTCAATGAATCCAGATTCTTGGATTCTTCGATCGCAACAGAAATCATATCGAATCTTGTATTAAAAGTCCTTAAAACTTTCTCGACCACCGCACGTTCTTTTAATTCTTCTCCACACGATTTCATCAAATTGGTGAGGGAAAGCAATCATGAGAAGTATTCTTGAATAGTTTCTTGAGTTCCCATCTATAACAACTCGTACTGACGACGTAAAGTCTGAAGCCGCACCGTCTTCACCCTTTCTACTTCGGCATAACTCTGCGCCAAAATGTCCCAAGCTTCTTTCTTCGTTTTCTGTGATGAAATCTTCTCGAAGTTGCTATCGTCAACGCACTGATGAATGTGGAACAGGGATTTGCAATCCCGTTTCTTTGCTTCGCGGAACGTGGCTCGTTGTGCGTTAGTGGGAATCTCCGGTAGCTTGTTGTAGCCGCTCAGAACGATATCCAAGACATCTTGGAATCCAAAGATTACCTTCATCTTCGCGCACCATCGATCATAACTGTTCAAGTTTTTGCTATCTAACATTGACATGCTTCCCAGCAACGTGCCTCCACCACCATTCGCCATTTTTGTGCTTCCCTGGTCTTGAAGCTCCTAATAGCACTGTTAGAGGGAGGGAGTAAAGAGAGATCGAGCAAAAGAATGAAGAATGCAACTAACTGTAATTAATCAAAGAAAAAACAAAGTATATATCACACACCAACAAAAACCAACTAATCTGTCATAACAGAATGACAGTTATACAAAAATCAAAATTGAACTATTCTATTTTTGGGCCTCTAAGTACAATGGACATAGCCCAATATACGTTGCTGAAAAAGAATTGTGTAATTGTTTATACTATGAAATATAATATTATAAAATAAAACTCATAAAATAAGCAAATGAATAAATAAGAAATAAGGTTGCAAATACAATATGTTATTGAAGTTCTTGAAAAAGAATAGAAAAATATTTCAAGTTAAAGATATTAAACAAAAGTCAATTGAATAAATTTTTTTATTAGAAAGAGAAAGTAAGGAAACATAAATGAAATGTATAAGTAAACAAAATGATATATATAAAGGTATTGTTAATTGAATCATATATTATTATTAAAGACATGACATTTAAATTGTAGGAAGTAACATTTTCTACATAAAAAAATTACTCACAACATATATAACAAAAGATGAATAATTTGTTGAGTCTCAAAATCGATTATGCAAGACTCATTAAAATTATGTAATTGTTTATACTATGAAATATAATATTATAAAATAAAACTCATAAAATAAGCAAATGAATAAATAAGAAATAAGGTTGTAAATACAATATGTTATTGAAGTTCTTGAAAAAGAATAGAAAAATATTTTAAGTTAAAGATATTAAACAAAAGTCAATTGAATAAATTTTTTATTAGAAAGAGAAAGTAAGGAAACATAAATGAAATGTATAAGTAAACAAAATGATATATAAAGGTATTGTTAATTGAATCATATATTATTATTAAAGACATGACATTTAAATTGTAGGAAGTAACATTTTCTACATAAAAAAATTACTCACAACATATATAACAAAAGATGAATAATTTGTTGAGTCTCAAAATCGATTATGCAAGACTCATTACCCTTAGTTTTAATGAGTAACAAATTTGGTCATTATAATCTGATTGAGAAATTGTTTTTACTCAGACAGTTGTTCTTTGTGTTGCAGTAAACTATTGATATCTTGAACCTGCTAAAATGCAACCTACTGAAGAAAGAGCTTGTTGAAAGCGTCTTCCTGTTGAAAAGCTAAGACTTGCTGAAGTATGACAACCTTCTGAAGGGATTGGTCTCTCTAAAAGATTAGAACCTTCTGAAGTCTGAGATGTCATGCTATCTTCCGAAGACTTAGTGAGTCAACCTGATAAATGTATTAAAAGACTCAAGTCTCTGCAAAGTCTTTCGATTAGCTGAACCGGTTGCAAGACGGAACAAAGGCTTTCTGGCACAGTTTTCATTTCCTGACACAAAAGAGGAAACCTGCTGCAGAAAAGCAAACAGAGGTCAGAGTTAGAGTCAGCGCTGCTGCACACCTATCCCTACCCTGTCTCTGTGATACGTTATCAGAAGCATGCACCTCAAAGGAAATAAAGCTATTAGACAATGGGACTCTGAAGATTTCTAACCGGCCTACAGATTCCGTTTCTCTATACAAATAAGACTCATGCAAAGAAGAAAGTGAGAGGAAGAGAACATCAACCTGCTGAAACGCTAGAAAATCTCTCAAGCAAATTCAAGAGCCAAACTGTTGTGTGTCAAAACTAAATCATCACTACACACCTACACTGCTCAAGTTGGAAGCTATCAGAAGATTGTCTCAAAACGGCTATAATGTTATTTTCTCAATGGTAACCAAACAATCTTCAAACGATCAAATTTCAAGTCTCTATATATAGCTTCATGAAAGACTTTGAATGCGGCGAACGGCTGGTGAACCCCTAGCGAAGCCCTGGCAAAGCCCAAAGAGAGAATGGCCATGCATTACAAGAAAAATTATTAAGCCAATACTCTGCAGAAATTTCTTTGTACTTAGATTTTCCCTTTGTATCCTGAGTTACACTCAGTTATCCTTTGTACAAGAAATCATGTGTTTAAGTTTCTCAGAAACTTAAACATATTATTACTGTAAACACTGTAAAGTGTCTGAGAGCCTGGAGAGGCTTGGAGGAACAAAGAATACTTGGTTTAGCCTTGAGAGGCTGTGTACAAAGAATACTTAGTTTAACCTGGAGAGGTTGTGTCCAAAGAATACTTGTTTAGCCTGGAGAGGTTGTGTCCAAAGAATACTTGTGTTGAGCCTGGAGAGGCTAGGTGTGCAAATAATAGTGTAATCTTGCGGGATTAGTGAAAATTCATTGTTGGTTTGCTCTGGGACTGGACGTAGTTCACTGAGTTGGTGGGTGAACCAGGATAAATTTCTCTGGCTAAGTTTTCTCTACCCTTATCTCTTTACATTCAGTTTTAACTAACTTAGGAGGGTTCTGAAAAGTGCGTTTATAAATTCACACAGAAAACAATAACTTCTTTGCGCTATAAATATTTCAAAATCATTTTAAAAGGATTTTATTCAACCTGCTGAGGTAAATCAACAAGTTGTTGAAGCTTCCAGTTTCGGAAGGTTGTTCAAATATTTTTGTAAACAGTTTGCTTGTTTTTAAAGGTTTTCAGAAATTCTGTAAAGAATTATAAAACACTATTCAACCCCCCTTCTAGTGTTTCATGTGGTTCTAACATAATTTACATAGGATAACAATGTAGATTTTATAGTAAGTTCAAGTGTGATACCATTAGTGTTATTAGACAGTAAAATGTCCTGATTTAGTATTTCATTTAGCATATCTCTAAATTATTGTTTAGTATTATTTGGAGTGTGGAGTTATAAATCTAAATACTTTATTTTATTAGATCCAAACAATTTTATCACAACATATAAGATGTTAAAGGAGTTGAAACAACATGTATAAAAAACTATAAGTTAAAGATAATAAATTCTTGAAAATATATAATACCACTACACATATTTACATATTAATTAATTATACTTTAAATAACCCACTACAATGTGAATTTATTTTTTATAAATTTTTACTAAAAAGGTAAAAGATTTGCAATTCTCAACATTAACTAAGTTAATTTTTCAAAAGACCTGTACATTATAATCGTGTCTAAATAATTTGTCATTATTTAATTTCTTTGTCATAATGCCTAATAATCATCATCCTACTCTAATAGTATTATAGAATTTTTTTTACATACATAATATACCATTCTTTGTTTGAGTTTATTTATGTAAATTATTGAAATTGAATTCTTTGACTTCTTTTTTATTTAAAATATTTGAGTAGGATAATGAATATATGTAATCATAATTTACAAATAAAACTAAGGAAATAATATCATGTGCAAAATATTTTATATAATTGTGAATATTTTTTGCGTAGAAAATAAATAAAATTAACTATTTTTCATCTATTATTCATTTACTTCCTAATTCTATAAATAAAAAGGGATATTTGTTAAAGTCACATTGTTATTTGAACACACAAAAATATCAAAAAATTCTCTGCTTAAAATGAATAGTAAAGTGCAAATGAATTGAATTCAACCGATGAATTTTTAAATATATTATCATATTTTAAAAAAATAATTCTAGTTTGAAAAATGTTATTATATGGAGGATTACATTCACCAAATTGATAGATCAAATTTGCATAATAAACTTGTTGAAAATATACACATATTAATCCTTTATTTCGATAAAAAAAGTAACACATACATATCAATTAACTTATAATATAATTAAATTAAAACGTTAAAATATAATAAATCTTAACAGAAATATATACATAAAAAATAAAATAAAATAAAATATACAAGACATATCTTAAGTGTTGAAAAACTTTGTTAATAAACTACAATTAAAATAGTATTGAAATATATTTTTTTATATCATATATATCTAAATTTTGTATGATATTTTCATTATTCAGTTGTATGATTTATGGAAAACAATTAGCATTATTAAAAAAAGATATTAATATGATTTATGTCATTATGTATTTAATAAAGGATAAAAAAATCTAAAATAAAATACTTTAAGTAAAATGACATTTTTACCCTTAGTTTAGGAGGGAAAACTATTCCTAAGGCAACCTCAAGACCGTCTTACTTTTATTCATTTAATATTATAATTTTTTAATTACATAAAAGGAAAAAAATGCTAAAGGAGAATCGATAATGTAAAGGTATAAATTGTTAGCAAACGAAAAAATGTGTAAAAGCACTCAAAAGAATAATAAAAGGTGAAACCATGCTCAAATTGGAATAGTTACTATAAAGATGAATATGAAAAACCCCCAACATTAAGGGATGCAAAATTCTATGGAAATGATATAATCATCTCAATAGTGGAAGTCGAAAATGTGTCTATGGAAAACAATTAGCATTATTAAAAAAGAGATTAATATGATTTATGTCAATATGTATTTAATAAAAGATAAAAAATTCTAAAATAAAATATTTTAAGTAAAATGACATTTTTACCCTTAGTTTAGGAGGGAAAAACTATTCCTAGGACAACCTCAAAACTACCTTACTTTTATTTATATATATATATATATAAAGATAAAGATAAAGATTATAGGCTAACCACTAAACTTTGTTCAAATCTTTTTGAAACTATTCAAAATTTACACTATTTTTACAAATAATTGAGATAAGATGTTTTTGCGTTAAAAAGTTGAACAATTCAGAATTCTAAAATAAATATTCGTGCACTGCATTTGTTTGCGAACTTTTTATGGATAGTTTAATCTTTTTTTTAAGTTTTGCTGATTTTATGAATTTTTACGGGTAATAATGGTTTATATACACTCTTTGAGTGATCTAGAGAGCTACACATCATCTAGTAAAGCTTATTTTGTATCTGTACTTTGTACGTACGTAATCCAAGCTAGAAAATCTCAATTTTACCTTACCTTTGAAATCACGACCAAGCTAGAAGGTGCCTAGGCAATGGTGTGGGTGATTGTAAGCCCGGAGAGGCACTGAAACAAGAATACTCATTGAGTTGCCTGAAGAGGTAGTTGAGAACAAAGAATATTTAGACGCCTGGAGAGGCTCTGTAAGAAGAATACTTGATGAGTTGCCTAAAGAGGCAATTGATAACAAAGAATACTTGTAACTTTGAGAGATTAGTGGAAAATCTCATAGTGTGTGGGGACTGGATGTAGCCCAAGGTTGTGGGTGAACTAGTATAAATCTAAGTGTGCTCTCTCTCTCTCTCCATCTATCTTTTATTGTTTGTTCCAACATTTTCAAAAGTAAATCGTTTTAAGAAAGACTGTTTGTGCATACCTCATATCTGAGTATGCCTCTTTTACTTTATTATTCAAGTTAATCAATCTATTAAGATAAGTAGATTATTCATAAATCTTTTATACTAAAATAATGTATTTTAGAAAAGATATATTCATTGGATCTTTGGTTCATATATACACATTTTGATATAATCATAAAACTAAGCTTTCTTAATCTTAACCTTTTGCTAAGTTAAGATTCGATCTGAATTCCAAGTCTCAGAGTTGAGATTTACCTCAGATTGAATCTGTTCCGAATCGTAATTATCTAAGTTAAGATTCATCCTGAGTTCCTAGCGTCGACAGACTTGAGATTTACTTTAGACTGAATCTGTTCTGAACCTTAATTTCTTATTGAGTTAAGATTTGATCTATGCTCCAAGTTCCAGACTTAAGATTTACCTCAAACCGAATCTGTTTTGAATCATTAACATTTTGTTGAGTTAAGATTCAATATGAGTTCCAAGTCCTAGACTTGAGATTCACCTCAGATTGAATTGAGTTTTTTAGATACAATATTTTCAAGTCTCTAGACCCTAAACCCTTCTAGAGGCATTCAACAAACTTCATATTCAAGGACGTCCTCCTAAAGAAGCTTTCCATAATGTGCTAGACCGCATCAATACTAAACTTGCAGGTTGGAAACAAAAGCTCCTTAATAAACCTGGTAGGCTTTGTCTGGTGAGATATGTCTTGGTCTCTATCCCCACATACACCATGCAAGCCTACTGGTTTCCTCAGCATGTTTGTCATCGCCTGGACTCAATTGCACGCCAATTCCTTTGGAAAGGTAACCATGACAGGGGCATTCATCTAGTCAGCTGGTCTAAGGCTACCAAAGCTAGACGTCACGGAGGGCTTGGAATCCGTTTCAACTCATTTGCACAACACTGCTATGCTTGGGAAATTAGTGTGGGAATTACTTCACAGTCCGCAAAAATTGTGGGTTCAATTGCTTTCAGCAAGATACCTTCAAAACTCGGACATTCTTCATTCCTCGAAGAAGAGTGGCTCGTTCACTTGGCAATCAATCATCAAGGCTTGAGATGATCTTAAAGACGGTTTCTGTTTGCGTTTGGGTAATGGCGACGCAAAATTCTGGTATGATTCTTGGCTTACCCCTGAACCTCTGTGTCAAGTTCTTCCATTCATTGATATCCATGATGTGCACATGAGGGTTCGGGACGTCTGGTTCGAAGGAAGGTGGCATGTGGACAGGCTCCGGACCTCTATTCCCCCTCATATCCAAGACTTGCTTTCTTCGACACGCCCTTTTCTAAGCGAGAACTCAACAGATGTGGTCATTTGGAAAGGCTCTCTCGCTGGCAAATTCACAACTAAATCTGCATATAATTGGTTAACTTCCTCCAATCATACTCCTCTGCTTGGTCTCTCTTGGAAATGGATTTGGAACTTGGACGCCCCAGAAAACATTCATTTCTTGGTTTGGCTTCTCTGTCATCATTCCCTGCCCTGCGGTGCTACTTTAGCGGCCATGGGAGTGAATATCACAGCAGTTTCCATCGATGTGGCAATGACCAGGAATCAATCCTTCATTGTATCTGGGACTGCACTAAGTCCAGAATTATTTGGAGCTCTCTGGGTCTCTCAAACAATTCAGAATTCTTCTCTTTAATGGATATCCGAACCTGACTGGAAAAGAACATCAGCAGCAATAATTCTTATTTCCTTGCAGCGCTCTGGGAAGTTTGGAGATCAAGAAATATCTCTTTTTTTATCATAAAGAACCAAACCTTCATGAGACATTACAGCGGGTTTCTTGTCTTCATACTACTATTCAGAATATTTATGGGACCCAAGGATCTATTCAAAGGCCTATCTGCGTAGTCAAATGGAAGAATCCTCCCTCAGGCACTGTTGCTTTGAATACGGATGGTAGCGTTGTGAACAACAAGTCCGGATTTGGAGGCCTTCTCAGAAATGATGATGGGCATTGGCTCCAAGGTTTCTTTGGAAGTCTTAGGGAAGGAGATATCCCTTTTGCAGAACTGTTTGCAATATGGAAAGGCCTTACCATTTGTTGGAACCAACATTTGTCTTTTGTTCAATGTTGGTCTGACTCTCAGCTAGCGATGTCCTTGATTCATCAGAATAGCTGCAAGTTTCATCACTATAGTGCTCTTATTTCAGTTATTCAAGAACTTATTAACAGAGATTGGTCAGTTTCGGTCCAACACCTCCTAAGGGAAGGGAACTCCAGTGCAGATTTTCTTGCGAAACTTGGCGTGGACTCCTCGAACTATTTTGTTCAGCTTCAAGACCCACCTAACGACATCCTTCCTCTCCTTCAAGCTGATGCCTTAGGGACTACCTTCATGAGATTTTAGTTTATTTTTCTGTCTTTTTTCTTTTTTTTTTCTTCCTTTGCTTACTTTACCAAAAAAAAATACTTCATCATCAATAAAATAAATAATTTTTTAATTTGAAATGTCTCTCCTTTTCTATATTCATTTAGTTTTTGGGTCGCAATTTGGTATCCTCCAATCAGAGAGGGTTTTGGTACCTTCTTGTTATTTTTTATTGAATAGAAGTATAAAGGCCAAAACTATATAGGAACAAGTCATGTACTTCGTCCTAAATTATTTCAAAGACATAAAGTAAATTTTAAATGAGATACATGTGTACTGCAAGTGAGAATGTGAAAAATGGGAGAATACAATAAAAAATACAGGATAATGGTTATAGGGGGTCAAAAAGTCTTTTTAAAAATAAAAAATATAAATTCTAATAATTAAATATTGTCATGTAACTGTAAAAATACTAAGACCATTTAAAAAAATTGAGAAAAATTGATTAAATGATCAAAAAAGGTACCAAAACCCTCTCTCACTAGAGGGTGCAGTAGAATTTCCCTTAGTTTTTTTATCTATTTAATTTTAATAAATCTTTAAAAAAATAATTAAAATATTGACATAATTGAAAACTCACATATCCTTAAAGTTTTAAATGCTTTATATTTATTTCATTTTTAAATCATTGTTTACAACACAGATAAGAAATATCAACTATTTTACTCGGAAATATTAGTCTTATAGTACGGATATGCAATAAAATAAAATTATGTATCATGCGTGTATGAATGATAATAGAAACAAAAATAGTTATATAAGCAAATGTACTGTTAGTAGTATTAATAGTAAATAACTTCGAGTAACATTTATTTTGAGGAGGGAATAATTCCCAAAAAAGGTAAACTATACAATAATAAAAAAATAAGAGCAATAATAGATTTGTCTGAAAAATATTTGTCAATACCTAAATTTTACAGGGAGAATCACATACTACTCCGGACTTGAATATAAGCAAAAATAACTAAATTCATACTTATTAAGAAAGTTGGTTAAACTCATTAAATTTTCTTGGTGCCATGTAAAAAGTACTTGCATTGCCTAAATTACTCTACATTCAATTTTATTGAAAATTGTTTCAAGTAGACATACTCTCTTTCTATTGGCACACGACTCATTAAATAGAGTGGTTGGAAAGTAAAATTAAAGTGCATTTTGGGTTCATTTCATTAAATAGAGTAAAAATAGTTAAGATTTACTTATATTTTAGTCACCAAATGTGAGTTTTTTTGCTTATATTCAAGTCCGGAGAGAGTATTATATTATCAAGAGTGACACCACCATAAGAATTTATTATTCTTATCGTTAAATACCATGTAAAATTTAGAGATTACATTAAAAAAGTAGTGTATCATGACATGTTTAATGAAATTGCTCAATATATCACTAAAAGGTTAATAATTATTATTATTGAGCATGATAAAAAATAGATAATAACACCAACACAATTATCACTTTTAATTATTTAGTTACTTTTTATTTAATTTTTTTTAAAAAAATAATAAAATGGCAAATAATGTGCACTTCATATTAAAAAAATTTATTAATAAAATTATCAAAGCTGTAATTTACACACTATAATTTTTGAAACTTGTGAAAGATGTGGATCTAGAGGTAATTTTATTTTAGTAAAATATTTCATAATTTTTTTAAATGAAATTGCATTTATGAAAAAGAAAATTAAGTGTATTTATTATTATTCCAATAAAGACATAGGTAATATACCGCGAATAACCATTTCTCTAAGCCTTATGATTTCTCTATTTTAAAATTTTAAAACTTTCAAAATCTTTATCTACAATAACAAATTTTTTAATTTTATTTATAAATAGAATTTAGCCAATAACATAGTAAATAATGTGCAGTTCTCAATACTTTAATAATAGAGTGGAGGCAATCATCTTTTAAAAAATACTTTCTTTTAGTTATAAGACTTTTTTAAAGCATTGTATTGTAACTTTTTATTATTGCAAACTCCAACCTTTGGTAATATGATCATATAATGCAATCCTACTTATACAATTTTATCCGATAAAGCTACACTTGAGTAGCACAATCACTTATTCAATTTTTTTCGGTGTATAAGGAAAGCAATGAGGTTTAAACCTACAACCTTATGTTAAACCACTCAAACCCCCAACCACTAGGCCGACCCTAGTATATAATCACTTCTTCAATTGATGATATTCATTTTAAAGATTTATATAAGTAAATAAGAAATTAAACACATTTTTTCTAAAACAATTATCTTACGCTTATTTGTATTTTTTTATAATAATTGCATAACTTCTTAGCACAACACAATAATTAGTAAATATTCTTCTACTAACATCAATATTTAAAACTTAAATTTATGTTCAATTAATTATAATTTTATTACATTTTATCTCACGACACTAATTTTACTATTGATATATTTACAATACTTAGTATTTGTAATTGTTTTCGTTTTTTAATCTATAAAATAGATAAAATAGAAGGATGTGTCTAGGGGTGACATACTGGTATGATACCTATTAAAAATCGTTGGATCACTTTTATTTTTGAATAAACAACCATGATTGATTGATTATTTTATTCTAAATAATTGAGTGACTTATTATTACTACTAAAAAGAGATATCATACCAGTATATCACTCATATGCATGACAAACCCTAGAAACAGCCTAGAAGAAAACTTTCACTTTTTGCGCGGGGCTAAACCTAGTACGGATAATATTTAAAGTGCCCCCTGTGCGTAATTGGACACTAGTTCTTCCTCTTACAACCATCCCCGTTCTTTTTAACTCCTTGCATTTGCTTTAATTTTTTTAAAAAAAATTAAAAAATTACTGAGAAAAAATCACAACCCCTAGATTGCAAAACAGTACACTCTCCAATTTTTTAAACTCCAGGAGAGGATCCCACCGATTTGCTACAGGTGCCTGCTGCTTTCAGCGAATTCTATGCATTTTTGGACTAAACTACTCCTCCTTACTTTTACAGGTAAATAATAAAACTACTCAACCAACTTGCATCTCTCTCTCTCTCTCTTTGATCGTTTGCACAACCCTTACCTGTGTCTTTCCAGTTGCATGCGGAGCTGGACTTTTCTAGGGTTTGGTGGCTATGCCCAAAGCGGGTTAAATAAGCTGAGACTAAGGTATTTGAAAATTTGTATATATTTATTTATTTTCTAATTTCAAGTTCCCGTAAATGATCCCTTCCGTTATCAATGTCTGAATTCGGTTGATTGCTTCATCTCATCCGAGTTGAGGGCTTTCTTAAATTTTCCATTTTGAGTGCGGATTCTGTTAAACCTCGAACTGGGGGTTCAATTCGGCTTTTTCTGTGTTAACTTGCCGTGCATTGTATGGTCTGCCTGAGAATTTCGTAGAGTTGGAATTATGCGATTGGGTGTGAGACAGGCATTGGGAAAATGTATTAGTCTGAAATATGGTTGAAGATTTTGGTCATTGTTGGGAAGTGAAGATTGTGTTTCGCCTCTCATTGCTCTGAATGGTGTGTTTTTTCTAATTTTTTTAATTGCCAGTATGTTTTGCGGTTATGCCTCATTCTGTGTATACATTGCTCCAAGTCTCCAACTGTTAGGTTCTTCCAGCCTTCATTCTCTGATTTGGACTTTGGAGTTTGGAGTGAGTTGGAGAGAGATAGAGTATTTTATGAATTGTAAGACTAGTTAGAAAATGAATTAACAGTACATGGAAGTCTGTGACATACCTGTTCAGCGGAAGGAGAAGATCGATTTTTGTTTTCTGTTCTTGAACCAATTTTTGAGTACATTAGAGTTTACAATCAACCTGATCTGATGAATCATTACATGGTATGTGCATCAGATTTATAATTTTGAAATTAATTTTTGCATAAAGTTAGTATTGGTTTCATCAGTTGTTTTATGTACCCTGATTACCATGTAGTATTTAATTAAGAAATTTGGTGTTTAGGTTTTGTCAAATTTATGAATACCTTAAAATATTCCAATTCCAACAAAGGGTTGTCATAAACTTGTGATTTTTCTTTTTCAGCTTTGCCAGGTGAAGAAAATGATTCTCACAAAGCAGTACCGATGTGTACACTCATCTAGCTGCCAATGCACTAAAGGGCATTTAAGTGAAGATGTGATATTCTTAGTATTCCATCAATTGAATTGGAATCCCAAGCTAATTGCAACTCTGTCATGTGTGTGCAAATGGTTTGATGATCTTGCCAAACGAGTTCTATGGAAAGAGTTTTGTCGAACAAGAGCCCCAAAAATGATGCTTGATCTGCAATCTAGTGGGAGTCACAGCGTTGATGGGAACTGGAGAGCCCTAGGGAAGCTGCTAATATACTGTTCAGGAAGCAAGAAAGGTGGCTTGTTCAATAGCATTCATATCCCTGGTCATTTTGTTTATCAAACTCGATTTTCTAGAACATCAGGAAGGAGCTTTCTTTTGCCACAATGTAGAACAGATGTTTTGTATGTGTCTGATCCTTGTGAGCATCTTGACCAAGGTGAAGAAGGAGATGTAGGATTCTTCCGTGGAGTTTTTAAGTCATTTGCAACTTCAAAGGTAAGGAAGATGCTTATTAAGAAAAATGCCAAGCTCCATCCAACAGAAGTCTGCCCTTATTGTAAGGCAAAGTTGTGGAGCATGCTGCAAGCCAAAATGATCCCTCAAAGTGCTAGTTGCAGGTTGGGTTCCTATGAAGATTGTGTCGAGTATTATGTCTGCCTAAATGGTCACATGCTTGGGATCTGCACCCTATTACCATTGTCTGATTCAGAAGAAGCATCTGAGTTGGAGTGATCTACATGATTCTCTGGTACTTTCTTGTATCTGGAAAACCATAACTTTCTCTCCTGATTATGTTTTCCTTTTTCATTTCAGTATAAATGAAAAGTAATTCTCGAAATCTGTTTGTGCATAGAAGGTTAATTTTGATGTCACATTCTATAATTAAAAGACTAAATTGACAGTATTTATCTTTCAAGATCAAAATGATGTCAGGTCAACATTTAGGAACCAAAATGAATGTTTATATCTTTCTAACCATTCAAAAATTTCATTTAACTTTTATTTTTATTTTAAATAATGGCAATGATTTTAAACGAAAATAACAAGTTGGTTGGAATCAAACAGAGTATTCAAATCATTATCTTACCACTTACTACAATTTATTATCTTAACACTATACATATATATATTTATAATAATGATAAAAGTATAAGTGTTAAAATAGAAAAAATTAACACAGGTAGTATTATTGGAGTATTCAAATAATTGTCACTTATTTGTGTATTATAGCATTTATTAAAACATTTCAAGAACCAAACATGTTTAAATTAATTTCAGGTGATTAAAATTACTTTTACCCACGGCCAACTGTTAGCCAAACTGGCACTTTTGTTGTCATTAGTTGTTTATGCATCAAAATATAAATAATCCTGAAATTTTAATCAATACAAAGACTTGTTTAAGTATGGTAGTGATCTCTGTTTACTTTCAACATCATGTTACATGATAATCAATTGTTAGTATTGCATGTAGCATGATCTTAAATGTAACATCCAGATGCCCCGGGTAAATATTAAAAATTTAATATAAACACGAGTCCAATGTAATTTTCTAAAGATACATTCAGCTCACTGATACAGCTCAAATAAAATTGAATGCAAGGCCAGTATAACCAACCATAAAAAATTATGCAGAAAACCTGGCTTCTCCAACTAACTAAGAACCTAAATTGAAAAAGAGATATCTATATCAAGGGGTACCTCAGAAAAAATATAGCCCTCTGTACGTGGCACTTGCACAAAAATCAATGCCTTTGAATGTCTTAAAAAATGATCACAAGTGATAAACTCATGAACAAGCAAAATTCAGCATGCTGCCAACAGACACCATCATCCTCCAACAGAAGAGTGAGTTCTCTTTTCAATAAGATGACTTTCTTCACCTACTCATATTTGATGGACTGGTATACTCGGATCCAGTGTCCGATGAGACTACATTAGATGACATAGCACTACCAGCGGTAACATCATTGCGATTCCTTTTTGATGGATTTCTCTGAGGATTGTTAGTTGCAGGGGCTCTGTCCCTCCTCTGCTAGTTTTCTCATAAGGTTCATGATAGTTGGAACAAACTTGCTAGACAAGGATATGATTCCCGGAAGCTGAAAAGAAAACATCAAGAAGTAAGGATACTAAAGATATCCTGCAAAACAGAGAAACGTTTGACAAAGGCCTAGTAGATAACTTGGCTAAAGGACATGCCATCTAAATACAATAGTCTGATCCGGGTGGTACTATACATTCTCTACTGCATCTATTTACACCAGTGCTGGCAGAACACGAGCAATATATAACAAAGCAAACGATATGTTATAGTTATACATATTGTGTGGCTTGTGTATGTAAACTATGGCCCGGAAATGGTTTAGAGGGTCTATTTTTCTTAAGGTATTGGTTCCCAAGTTTCAGCGTGTTTCAATTCTAAATTTAAATAATAAATTAAGTTATCAAGCATCCAAGTTCGGGCACACACCTAATGCACAACTATTTATTAATCCCCCATTTTTCTTTTCTGAAACTAAAATCTAGTGCAATCCAGAAATGTCAAAGTCAATATTTTTTTATCCCGTAAAATGAATGATTTTGTAATCTTTCTTGAAGATCTATAACACCTGAGCTGAAAATACTACTCCAACATTTGAACCTTACTGAATATATATAGCAGCTTATTAGCTGAACTGGGTATTTAGGGATAGAAAGACCTAACAACAATCATAAATTTAGGAATTGAACAACTAATCATAAAGATACTCACAGCTCCATTGCGAAATTCACCCGTTATGTCAAGCTGCACCCATAGGGCTTTAATTAGAAGATAGCCAAAAAGATGACACCCAAATACAAGGGATTTCTGTCATAAAGAATAACAAAATTGAGTGAGACCAGTTAGATTGTTGGACAAAAGTAAATAATTTCTTTAGGTTTGTGCTTTAAGCAACATTTTTATGTTCTTGAACATGACCATTCAATAATTGACGTCAATACAAATTATAGGAAGCAGATTCGATACCATTCCTTTTTGTGATGGACTGAGGGTACAGACACTCCTTAACAATGTCAATTAGTGGTTAATATTGGAATTAACTGCTAAGGGTACCGGTAGCTTCATAAAAACAATGGGTGGTAACAAAGGAATCTCTTAAATTACATTCTAAAACCATTTGCTTTTTACACTGTTCAGCTGCTAGGTATTAGTAATCTAGGCTCTTTTCTATGTTGTGAATGTTAAATCAGTCCAGTATTAGAGAATGCAAATGGGAAGGGATTCCTTGCTTTCTGCTGCTGTGGCACTAATAGAGCAAGGGAAAATTGATTCTTTAAATACAACATTTCTTGAGACAATGAACTGCTTTGTATGCATGTCATAAACCTGAAAACCTTCCGAGTAGAGCTACACCAAGTCAGTTAGCATGGCACATGCTTTTCAGTTAGCGAAATCTGTTTTGATTCTCTTTGATTGTATTTCTGTTTAATGCTTACCGCGTATTTTTCTTTCCTTAAGCTTGTTACTTTGTGTATAAATAGGTGCAGTCTGCACCTCATTGTGTATGGAAAATTCTCATCAATTCAATATGTTCTCTACAAACAGTTTTTCATCTCTTTATTCTGATTTCCTATTATCCAGTGAGTCATAAGCACTTAAATATGTCATTTCAGAGGTTTTGGGAGAAGCAGAGAAGGAAAAGCCCTTTGGCAGTTTGCAATATGTGTTGTTAATAGATGAAATGGTTGGACAGCAATTGGAGAATTTTCAAGGATAAGTAGCTATTGCGTAATTTGCATTTTATATGAGATAAAGTGATCATTTTGCCCTCCTTATGGTGCTCCCTTAATGGTTATTTTAGAGGATTTCAGTGGGAGACATACAAAACTTTCTTAAGAACAGGAAGACAGATGGAGAGACAGAGAGCGTTAATTCTTTCAAAGGAAAAAGTTAGAAAGATATCAAATAAGTTGGCACGAACCTTAAAAGTGTCATAAATTCATTAAATCCCAGAATAACCAAAGCAACAATCGCCCATGGTGGAGGTAACCAGTTGTTATTACGCTTGTTGGCCTCCTGAAAATTAAAAAGAAATTACATGATCAATAAGTAAAATTTAGAATTTTTTTTTTTTATCAAAGTAACATAATCAAATGCCTATTATAATATGCATCCATGATGTTTATCAACCTAATTATATCCGCTAGTCAGAAAATCATCATGTAACATTTACACACGGACCTAAACAAGAACACAAAAGAGCAGTCTTTTGGTCCAAATCAACAATTTTATAAATGCAGGCAACATACGAAATGAAAAGAAAGAATATAGCCTAGCCCTATTTCTTTGATACAACAAAACCAGACGACTTCACCACAACTTAAAACTAATAGTCAAAAGAATTCATAGAATTTATATTACTTATTTATAATTTTGTCACAATAGATTTTTTCCTATACAACATAGAGGAACCTTGGAAATCATAAAAAGAAAGCGAAAATATCATGCCTGTGCAGAAATGGCCTGAGTAACACTATACTCTGTCTCTATTTTGAATTGCCTCCACAAAGATTTGCACTGGACAGGTGTGATCAATGTTTTTGAGGATGGTACCTACAGAGAAAATTTACTCGGAATAACTGATCAGTGCCAAGGATAGAAAAGGTTTCAAATCATAAGTACATGCAATGCAAGAAATCAAAACAGAACATTCTTTAGACTAAATATATATGAATCAATTCACAAGACAAACACTAAGTAATTTTCTCTGCATTTTATTTGTGGACATAAGAAGACTGAAGGAATTAAGAACAATATATACTTAATAAAAATTACGTTAACAATTAAGATTCCTGCTACAATTAATTTTCTGAGTATCGATATAAGTTCACATCCAATCAAAACACCCATCTATGAAAATGAGAGCACAATTTAATACAATTATTGTTAGGAAGCTTGCAAAGGTGTACCACAAGAAGGGAATGTAGGGGATCAGAACCTTGTGAGTAACACTATGTGAATATTAATGTGGAGGTAAGTAACCACCTACTTATGTGGCAGGGGGTTATGATGGAAGAGGACCTGTTAGAGGAAGAGGGAGTAAAAGGGAAGGCAAGGAATTACTGAGCGAGGAAAGGGTCAAGAGGGAGAGATCAGATGCTCTTGAATTGCCTGTGCTCATTTCCCATTCAGCTTCTGTAACTTCCATACATTCAGACCCCACTGGTTCTCATATCACTTTGATATCAGATCAGGAGAGATATATCGGTTGATTCTCTGTTTTTGTTGCATTTCTGATCCAGTTTCTATTGTTTATCAAATAGAAATCAACAATAATAAAATGCACCTGTTCCCAAGTGCTTGAAGCCAGTGGATCAGCTGCAGTGATGCTCCTATCATTGATAGAACTGCTTGATGGACCCACCAGTGCAACTGTCAATATTTTCTCAATATTATCAATATCATCATCCACCAACGAATTACAGCCATTACAGATAGCAACTTCAACGACTGCAAATGGTTAAATTTTTTGTCAAAAAGGTATCCTAAATGCAATACAAATTCAGGTAACAAAATGTGAATCTTATTTATCTCATACTGCAGTGCGGGCAGTCTTAGTGATGGCTCGAATATCTTCTTTTCCCGTCCAAATACGAGGCATTGAATCAGAATCATGACTAAACAATGTCATAAACCTGTTTTAAAATTTAAGGTAAGTGCCTATAAAGTAAAACATAACAAAACTTAGATGTCGCAGAAGGTTCATACCTGTCCTTCATACGGATTAGAACTCTGCCAGCTTCTTCCCTAGCCTTTGCTTCTATCACACCCTTTGCATAATTCTCTAAATTCATAATCATGTTCTTTCTTGTTTGTTCATCCACATCGAATCTAGTAAGTGCAGCAGAAAACCCAGAAAACAGCTGATTCAGTCTCACGATTAAGAAGTTTCCTTATTGATGGCCAAGTATCATTATTAGCTCCATCTAAAAGAGTTTCAACAGGTCCAGACAAGGCCTCCTTCAGTTTTTTCCTGAAAGGATACTACTGTCAGCAAAATTCCCAGGAATTTAAGCCTGTCAACTACAGAAACATGGCAACTGACACAACTAATACAAATCTAATAAACTACTTACCCTCATCTCTGCAGCCACTAAGTATGAGAAGTTTCATATAAATTTTGACTTGCCATTATTAATTAGGAAAAATACTAACAAAAGTACACTGTCTATCAATTACCCCTTTTTTATCCTGGATAACTTTGTTATCAGTGGAAACTCTGCTTAAATCTAATTTCATATTATGACCTAAGAAATTTCAACACTAGTCTATTTGGCACAAACATATATAATCTGCAATATGACTGTTGTTGTTGAGGTTGAATACACTCATATTTTGTAAGATATGAAAGTTAAATGTCAGATATGTACCTCGTATGATGAAGTAAGTTCTGACATCTTAGCTGCACGTACAGATGCAACATGTGCATCAATATCACGCTGCAGTTTCTCCCTTACTTTAGATGTATCCCAGTTTGTTATTTCAATAACAACATCTGCGAGGATAATATATTGGTGTCACATTGTAATTCACTTGAGCGAGTTAGATGCATACTTGCAATAAATAAGTTGAATTCTGATAGAAAAGTAGATTATATGGAATGATCGGGAAGCTAGACTCAAACACCAGAGTAATTATTGTACACAATCCACTTCATGTACATCCATCTCTTCCAGGCACTCTTTTCCTTTCCAAGATATGATTACATGTTTGGGCCTTCAACTGTAATCTATTGATGTCTAATGAAATAGGGTACACAAATTTCTGAATACCTGCACATCCTTCATCAAACTGAGCCATATAGGATCCTATGCAATTATTAGCAGCAGCAGAAAACCCTTCCCCTCCATTCAAAGCCTTGTCAAATGCTTCCTTGAACTTATCCAAAGTTCCAGACCTTACATGTCCCAATGCAGTTTGGAATGCTGGTTGGACAAGCTAAGCAATTGAAAAGGCATTAACGGAAATATAGTAGTATTCTAAATCTCACAATTATCACAAATCTCCAAGCATTTAAAGTGGTAAAGATAGAAATGACTAATAATCCAATATCCTAAATAGTCTATCTTAATTCAATATTGCCAATTTTTGTTTCTCTTTCAATAATCACTAATTCATTTATGTTAACAGAGAAAAAAAAGCTGAAACAACCATGATTGCACAAGAATGAAGTTAGGAAGAATTACTTGAAACAATTTTTCTTGAAGCTGCTTCTGTTTTGCAGATCTCACTCCTTCATCAAAATAAGTGGCTTCAACATCATACCTAGATTAAAAGAAAATAGATCAATAAACCTTCAGTCCAAATCAAGTTTTCGTATCATTTTTCTACGACATGCAACACAAATACAGCAAACTTTTATGATTTGATCTTAAACTACAGTTTACTTTCAAAGTTAACATATAACACCATAACAATAAAACTGCCCTTGAATGTACAGAACCATGAGGTAAGAAACCGCGGCACCGTGTTTAGTAATTCATCTAAGAAAAGAAAAGATAAACTGTAAAAGCATCAAATGGTGTTACTGTGTTAGACAGGAAACCAGCAAAACTATAAACAATAGATAAAATAACTAACAAAAAATTGAATAGGCCATTCCAATAAAATTCCATCCATGCAAAGAAACCCCATTCTCCTTCTGCCACCTTGAACAATAAAAACCATTTCTTTCTCTCATGGCATCATTCCTTGATCACTTATCTGCCTAAGTCTTTGTAATCGTCTTCTCTGCCTTATTTTCCAAAATAATAATAAAATTATGGTGTTTTATGAAATTTTTTAAAAAATGTGATTATCTAATCAACAGATCTGAAACCAAATATTGACCAGAAAAAAGTCTAAAGCTAACAAAATTAGCAGAGAGCTTATAATATAGAATTTGAATGGTATCAATAACTGAGCCATAAACAAAATAGATGTCATAATATTAGGTATACTCACTCTGAAAGACAAGCACCAAGGAGTGAATTAAGCTTTTTCCCAAATCCAGAAATAGGGCCAGATTGCACTGCCTCTTCCAACTGACACCAGTCCTGAGTGGTCATTTATAAAGTAATTTCCATAGCGTCAGAAAATAAGTCTGTCAGTTGTCAGACAACAATACAAAATTAAATTTAAGTACCTCATTTCCAGCAAAAAGGGCATATTTCTCATTGGCAATTTCTTCACATCGCACAGTGGCAACCATGACCTGCAAGTAGGTGGATATAAATAATTAATAAGATCAATATGCATGTAAAACAAAAACAGGAGCACCATATCATCTAGATATTACCTTGTGTGCAGGAAGGTCGAGATCCTTGTTCTCCTTGATGACTTTCCAGATTTGTTGACCACTAAATGAAAACCCTGAAGCAGGAACTACTCCACGTCGATCCCCCGCAAGCCCCCCAGGAGCAATAGAATGATGGAATCGTTGCCTCAAGTTGGCAACCTAAATTTAAAATTAATCAGAAAAGAAAGAAAGACATGCAAATTAGAGGTATTTATCAACTTAAAAATGGCAAGCTCTGTTTTCGACTATGAAAGCCAAACTAAAACACTGCTATATATACATAGACTGAGACACATGGCTACATTCATAGATGCATATATAGTATGCACACAGCCAGACAGACAGATAATGGGTTGTTCAACATCATCAGAGCTAGTGCACAGTTCATACCTGCTCTTCAAATTGCTCTTCCTTTTCTTCAAAACTAGAAAGGGCAACAACTTCAACCTGGTCATTTGTAGCCAAGTGAAAACAATTACTATGAAAGTCCAATGGAATTCTACTATGCATAAGTGAACATTAGTAAGTTTAGTGATCCAAAAAGGAATTACGATCTTACATTGAAAAATTCACTTAGTGGGGTTTCCTTATGGGCCTCTGGTTTAGGAACAGAGTCCCATATCTGCACAGGAAAAAGTAGAGGGATAAAAAGGTCAACAATTTTTTTATCTATTTAACAACATCATATAAAATTGAAAGCCCTGCATTACCTTCTGAATATCTTCTCGTAAAACAGGCTCTAAATTTTCAAGTGGTGTCTGCAAAAGGAAAAGGTTAATCACATAATAAACAAACATATATGCACACTTAAAAAATGAAAAACAGGAAAATATTTAGAATTATAAAAACAAGCAGTAGCATTTTGCTCACTCTCACCTTTGTTTTATCACGTATGACAAACAGCAATGTTGTTTTGCGTGGACTAAACAATCTCATCATGACCTGAAAGCGAATACTAGCATGCAATTAGATAAATAACAAGTTTTAATATTGGAAAATGCTGTTTATCATCAATAGGCAGTTGAATAATACCTGAAACACAGTTTTCAAAAGCGGCTTATTTGCAGCTTGCTCACGGCCAATGTCATGACACCACCTTTACAAACATTGGGGAGGGGAAAAAATCAGTTACAAAGAAAGAAGATTTGACTTGAAAAACATTAAAACAAGAAATGCAACAGCTACACACACTTGAAAATTTCTGGCATAAGTCTGTATTAAAAATGTCCAAAGAAAGAAGAGGCGAAAAAGAACTCACATGTTTATTAGAACTATATCAGAAACAGCTAAAGCAAATAGAGCACTCTGCTTTTCAAATGCAGTATCATCCTGAGAAAAAGATGATTTCAGTATAATGGGGAATCAAACAACCAATGGCAGAAGTATCATTTCTCTTGGTTCTAATTTTTCCAAAATATAAATTACACGAATAATTAAAATGTCATTAACTATTGCTAGCCCATCGTTGTGCAAATGCAGGATTAGAAACACTATGGAGCTTAGCATTCTTGTCACAATCTATGAAAACACATATAATAAATCTGAGAGATAACTGAATTCTCTCATTTAACATTTCCAAGAGAAAAATTAAATGAGCATTACTTCACAAAAAAAAAAGGTATTAAATGTTGCCAGTAAAATCATGAGCAAATAAGAACACTGCAAATTATAATAAAAAGGGTAAATGTATTATGTTCCACTGGGGCTACAAACACATTCGCATATGTGCATTGCCAAAATATAAAATAGAAATGCAAATGCCATTTGGAAATAAGCTCTGGATCATGACCATAATGATCAAAGTGAGTTAAGGTTGAAAAAAACACCTCTCCACGTTCTCTTCCATCTGTACCCTCCAAATCCATCACAAGTGTACAAGGCTCTATGCCAACACATTTTGCCATCCAAATTCCTTTGGTTGTTTGAGACCTGAAAACAAGAACATCCCATCAGGTTACCACATCGCTAATTGTGCAAGGTTGAAGTGATATGCGGGAATTGCAAGAACATGCCTTCCCTTAAATGCGTCCATCTCTCTGAAGTTGGTGCTAAACAAATGATTTAATAGCGTGCTCTTGCCTGCCCAGATGAAAGAAGACAATGATTTAAATAATATAAATATTGCTTCATTAAGAATACCTTCCATCATGCCTCCATAAGTAACAATCACAAGAGAATAAAATAAAACGAATCATAAGATATATTCTCAGAGAAATTAAGGAGCAAAGAGACTGAATTTAATCATTAGAAATCACTAGCATAGATAGACAATTAAGTCATAAATCGATACCAAAGATCGACTTTAGCTTATTGATTACTTGTCACTACCACATAATACGCAAACATGAAACATCAATTCAATATTTTCATCCATCTTAATTTATAATGACCTCCAGGCAGCATTCAGTATCAAGTAAAATATCTTAATGATATACAAATCCTCAAGTACAAAGACTGTAAAAGCAATCATAAAAACAATTATCATATTAAAAATTGAAGAAGAAAGAAAGAAACAAGTGATATTATGAAGGCATGAACGCATACCACTACTTTGAGGACCCATAATAGAAACTACAGCGTAGGAAAGCCCACATTCGCCTAATTTAACCTCCTTCATGAAGTTTTCAATCCCAGCAACATTGAATGTACCATCTCCATCAATAAGCTGAGTGGAACAACAACGCTTACTATTCTCTGGATAAGCAGATATCCAATGACAGTTGGGAGTTAGGGACAAAAATTAGTAGCATAAAACTTGCAGTGCAATTCTCAAGGATAACACTAAAATAGCAAAACAGGAAGATCATGAGTCACTGCAGCATTGTGGTTTCACGTATAGACAATAATGATCTAATAATTTTGCCATTCAAAACATGTCATGGATCAAGTGGTCAAAATTAATTAAATCAAACCAACACCTTACAAATAATAATAATAAAATCACTTGAAAACTGAAAAACAAATTAAAAAAACAGCTGAAGAAAAATGCCATTTTCCGTTATACACACTGGCGCCATTAATGTTTGATGGAAATTGTGATAACCGGAAATTAGGATTTAAAAAACGACGAAAATCAAAAAGTGAAGTTACAATACAAGGGTGGCTTTGATGAGTAAATGCAAGAATGAGGGAATTGAAAGAAGGTACCCATATTTTCGAAGGGGTTGAACTTCAAATGAGATCGCGATTGAATTCGAAGCACGGAAAAGGTTAATGGAGGCGATCTCTCGTCTCACAGAAATGTCATTACCATTTTGCTTTCGTTTTTATAAACTACCTTTGAAGCCGTGTCTTTCTACCTTTATGCCTTTGCCTTTCACCGTGTCATGCAACATAACAAGACATAATTTTTTAAGGGTGTTTTGCAATTTTAAATATGGAAATGACCTTTTGATTTTGAATGATTTTTTTTTTTTCTTTTCTAATTTTCACCTTTAGATTAGATTGAAGGTCATTGTTACCATGCATATTATGTTTTTTATTTTGAAGTGGATTTTTTTATCAGGTCCACGTATGTCCTCTATCGAACGCTCAAGTTAGAGTACCCAATATGATTTTTTTTTTTTTACATACATAAGGATATTAATTATTCACAAATGATTTTAATTTTTTAATTTTTTATTTTGTAAATATCCCCTATTATCGGTAGTAGTATTGTTACTTCCCAGTTCTCACTACAAATATTTTTATATTTTTCAAAATTTAACACATATATTTAGATATATAATAATATTAAAATTTAATGGTGGCACTGGAACCAGTAAAAATAACACTATAATAAATTTTAGAGTTATTTAAAGTCTTAAACAGTAGTATGATATTGTATTAAGAAGATAATTTATATAATGAATTTAATGAATATACACCTTTAATGTAAATATATTTTATACTAATATTTAATGATATTTTATCACATTGTTCAATGTATGTGATACCTTATATATTATTAAATTCAATAAATGATGTGTTAACACATTATTAAATGTCAATGTAAATTTCTTATATTGATAGTGTGTATTAATTAAACTCTTACATAATATAGATTTAAATCTTATTATTATGGTTATTTTATAAAATACATGCATCCTTTATATTCCAAACATTTATATGGATCAAGATTCAAGAGAATAAAATTGATGAAAATGCAGGGAATGAAAAGAAAAAAAAAGTTATAATGAACATTCAAGGCAAGCTCCATTGGAATGAAGGTTATGAATCAGTCATTTGTTAGTCTGATTGTTTAAAAATTATTCACTTAATTTCTAATTCTCAAGTCAATCTTCATAAGAATAATCCAAGATTACCTTACAGGGATTGGAGTTTCTTAGCCAAACAGGGGTAGTTTCTTTAAATAAGCTTTGTATTCTTAGACATCCTTAGAGTGTTACTTTACTTCATACGGAAGGAAATTTTTGTGCTGATGTTTTAGCTAAATGGAGGTAGTTTTTTTATATAAGCTCTATACTCTCAAACATCCTCCTCATGTTCTTAATTCTGTTGGCTTGTAGTTGACAGAACTAGAATTTATTTTGTATCCTCCATAGGAAAGCAGACCTAGTCAACCTAATGGATGGCGAGCAGGTGAATGGGTATATTTTTGATGCAAGACTCGAACTCGAGTATTTAACACAGCTATGTACTCAAAACTCGAACTCAAGACCATTAGTTAAATTGGAATAATTCCTTACCAATTAATTCATGTATTCGGTGGTAGACGAATGGGTATATAGTTTGCCATATGGGTGAGCTAACAATGAAAGTTTTATCATTCTTTTTTTAGAAATGTAAATTGTACATGTCGTACATGTACAATAAAGAGAGAAAGAAAAAGAGAAAAAAGAGAGAGAAATGTGGGATGTAATGAGTGATGTGATGGAAAGAGATAGAGAAAAGTGTATTATATGAGTTGTTGTATGTTTTTATGTTGTATGAATTAATTATCACTTTTTTTTTCGAAAAATTTAGTTGGATCAATTAAAGTGTTTTTTTAGTCAAAGGATCAATTAAAGTTTATCATTCTTTTTATTTTTCTTTTGTCGAAAAAGTTTTATCATTCTTTTTTTTTTTATACGAAAAAAAATAAAAGTTTTATCATTTTTTTTTTTGGTCGAAGAAAGTTTTATCATTCGAGTTTCACTAATTGACGCCAGAAGTTTAGTTGGATCCGCAGAGTGGGACCATTTTGAAAGTGTTTGGGTTGGACCCAGTGTCTTCAAATTTCGCAAAAGTAAAAGACCAACATTCTCCTAACCTCTAGGGTCGACAAGCTCTACTATTTGATAAAATAGTAGATGGTTGTATGAATCCTCACTGGTATTTCTAAAATAAAATAAAAATTTAATAATTATACATAATTAGTTTAAAAATATTTTATACAGACATTCAATAATGCATTGTCATATCATTTAATGAATTTATACATGAGATGTCATATTTATTGAATAATATAACAATATACAATTAGATATCCGTATAAAAATTTTTTACACTGATAATACATAATAATTAAACTCATAAAATAAATGTAATTTCTTTATAATTGTAATTCCTCCCTAAATGCTAAGGCTTTTTTTTTTTTTTGCTTTGAATTGGAACACCCTAGAATTTCATTCCAAAAAAAAAAAATCTGTTAAATGGATTGTCACATGATGCTTTCCGTTAATTCTTTTCCCTTTAAAATGACATTTATGTAATTTCTCCATAAATTATAGATATTTTTAAAAGAATGATAGAGATATTTTTTTCTTTTCCTATGCAATACACAGGTCTATACTATAGTACTAAACTAATAAAAAAAATGCTAAAATAAAACAAATAAATTAATGGAATTGATTCATAAATAGAAATTTGGTAGTTTCTCATAGCATTTTATTTGATATACATGAACCAAATGAAATAGAATATAACGGAGCAAGAACTAGTAAAATAATAGTCACTCTATTTCATATTATATGTTGTTTTAATAAAAAAATCTTTATTTTATATTTGATTATCACTTTATAATACTAATAGATAATTGAACATTTTTTTTCAATTGTATCCTTACCAATTATAATGAAAGAGAGAATTTTAGAAGAGAATAATAAATAAATATGAAATTAATTAATATAAGAAATGAGGGATATAATAAAAAAATTAATTAATATCTTTTGTAAAAATTAGATTATTAATTATATTTCTTGGATTGTGCATAATGTGAAACAACAATCAAATCAAAATGGAGTGATTTTTTAGTATTGGGAATTTGTGAAAGGGAATGAGAATGCTTAATGTGAGAGTGGGAGGCTTAAATCATGACCATACAACTATGTATGGATGGTCGAGATTAAAAGATATTTAATGGCCACATAATCACTTAAAAAAGTCATGACTTTGTGTTTCAATTTTGACCATTCATGATAAGATCTAATGACTATGATTTAAGCCTTTCACTCTCACATTAAACGAATCCTCTCATTTAATATGTCACCCGTATCCTAAAGGCAGTAGTTAAGGAACTCACAAATAAAATGTTTTTATTGAAAATCACAATATTTATTGCATTTATAATAATAAATGCTACATATTTTAATAAAAAAATTATCTATAATTATTTCACCATTGTGTTAAAAATAATTGCTAACATTTCCTTAATAATTATAGATGGCATTTTTTTAAGACAAGTGAACACATTCTAGCTACCATTCAATCACATATCTCCCTCATCCACCATAGCTACCCTTCAAGCGAAGTACTATCACCATTAAATTAAATAATGGTTTGTTTAATACTAATTAAGTAAAAATTTAGATTCTTTAAATTAAACAAGAAAACATTAAAAATTGGTATATGTACACCTAAAGTTGTCAAAGTGAGTCAGCTTGACTCACCCGGGTGGCTCAAAACATGATTCGAGCTGAGTTGGCTCACTTTTTTGTGAGCTAGAAAAATACCAACCCAGCTTGACCTGCCACAAGTCGGTGGGTCAAGCCGGTTGGGTCACCTAATTTCTAAATAAATCTGATTTTTGTTTTAGAAAGAAAAATACAAAAAATAAAAAAGAAATATAAATGCCAAAAAATTTATCCAAACATAATTACTACATGAGTGAATCACATAATAATAGAATTAGTAAGTTACATTTCAAAGTTAGCACATTTCTAATACTACAAATTGGGATCCTATTAGAAAAAACATTGGGACAATATTAGGGGTATGTGGGTTTGCAAGTTGGGTAATTTGGAAATGGTAAGAAGCTTTTCACATAGATAAAGGAATGTAGCGTCGTTTCTTGGAATCTCACGATTTCTTGTCTATCACGTGAGACTGCATTGTGCTTAGAGTTCCCAAACGTGAGCAAAAGCAAGCAATGAAACAGAGGGAAAGAAATGAGGACGGTATAACTTGAATTTCCATGTAAATCTTGAACAACAAAATACAGAAGGAGGATATGAGTAGGAGAACACGTGAATCTAGGCTAGATAAACATGGACGCGAACGCTGATGAGGTGCCTGGTGGCCGATGATCGGTGGGAGAAGGGTGTCTCGGAGGAAGAGGGGTATTGGATACAGAGGCAAGGCGAGAGCCTAAAGTGGCTGTTATAGTGTTGTGTTGCATATGAGTGTTGTGGTCTCAATTTGAAAATAGAAATCATTTTGTATTATTTTATTAAATTAAAAAAAAAACGGGTTGACTCGGCTTAACCCGACCCAAACTCACTCTAGCTTGGAGGTTAAGTGATTCAAGCTAAATTGACCCAGGGGAACGTGAGACTCTTTTTTTCAACCCAACCCACCAGTGAAATGGGTTATGCCAAGTTAACTCACCGGGTTGGGCTCATTTTGACATTTCTACGTACACCTTCTTCAATAAGTCTATTAAATCTCAATATAAGTAATATATTTTATATGAAATTGGTATAATCTTCGATAAGCCCATAAAAAAGTAATGCCCATTGGTTATGAATAAAGAAGAGAAGGAGGTGAGGATTGTGAGTTGTCTATCAACTGCTACCTCTCTTGGCTCTAGAGCTCATCCCTTCGTCCAATATATTATAATTTAATATTATATATAAAAAGAATACTTTTATTTAACTTTTTATTTAAATTTGACTTTCATATTTGATAAAAATTTGTTATTTGAATTTTAATTTTAACATGTGAATTATAATTTTATTATTTAAAATCTATTTTTAGTACTTAAAAAATTTCTTTATGAAGCTATCATATCATTAATTGAAAACCATAATTGTGTGTTAATGAATTAATGTCATGTATTTATAAGTGTTCCATTTTACATCAGCATAACAATTTCATATATTAAAGATAGTTGCTTCGTATCAATACATTAATGGAGCTTACTCAAATAGCTCTATAAGATGAATGACTAGCATGGTACTCTTTTCGGTAAGAGAGATAAACCCAACCCCCTAAGCCCCCATATGGGGGTGGAGGAAGTGGTGATAAAGGCCTTTACTAGTGGTGAAAAAGTTTTGTTCAAGGACAAGGTACTGAGAAACAAAACCACTCCCCTTAGAAGGAAGGCTAAAGAACTTATAAGTTAGAAGCTATTCAATTTGAGCTCTAAGATTGTCTTTGTCTATTACATAAATGTTATATGGATCCTAGTGTTTTTTCAAGAGTTGTGTGAGCCTTGGAAAGACGCACTAATAGTCAAATTATTAGGGAAGAATGTTGGTTTTATTGTCATGCGAGACAAGCTACGTGCTCTATGGAACCCAATTGATGACTTTGATATCTCGGACATAGGTTACTGTTTCTAAATGATTAAGTTTGACATAGAGGAGGAAAAATAAAAAACTACACAAGGAGGCTCATGGATGTTCTTTGATCATTATCTTTCGATTTGAACATGGGCCCCAGATTTTATAGCTTCTGAATGTAAGATTGAAAGAACCTTGGCTTGGATTTGTTTTCCAAGTCGTGCCTTGGTATACTATGACAAAAGTGTACTATTGACATTAGCATCTGTAGTGGGAAATGGTGTAAAGGTTTATTTGAATACTCTAAATGCTACAAGAGGTTAGGTTACATGATCAGTTGATCACTGGTATCACACAGAAAATGAGGGACCCCGTCTAATTTGTTCTTACTATGGCTACTATAAGCACCAATCAAAGGAATGCACCAAATCCCTATTTGAAAACTCAAGCATGTAAAATGTAGGTAGCCATCCAAACGTTGGTAACCATAATGCAACCAATTATGTTGGGAACCCTCACCTGGATGTCACGACACAACTATTGCAAGACCCAAATCACGAATTTTCTATGAATGGTGAGAGGCAATAAGACAGGTAGAAACTCGAGGGGTATAATTCACTTTTTGAATATTGGATCATACATCATGGTTACAAAATGAAATAAGAATTCGAAGAATAAAGCTAAATAGGAGGAAAATAAGACCTAGAAAGATACTTGAAGGAATAAATCCAATATTTTAAAAGATACAAACTTGAATACACATAATGGGTAAAATTGGATATAAAGTGAAAGATGTAGACCTTAATAGCTTTGTTAACCTCATTGAGACTAACCCCAAAGACGTAGGTTAGAAAATAACCACGTAAGGATGGGCGTGGTCCATGTCAAGGCCGAAATGAACAATCAACCCAAGATATCTCCATCATCATAGGAGGTGGAGATTATTCCTGACATGAGGACCAACTCTAGTGAAAGGGAAATACATAATGGAATACATGCAGTGAATTAACCATAAAGTGTCTATATGTGGAAGTATGAGACTAAGACAACGCTGCTACTCATATGATCATCTACAAACCATTTTTGCTTCTCAAAATAATGGCCTTCATTCCATAGACGACAACTTAAATATGGAACTTACCAAAATACCCAGGAACTGTCACACAATGGGTCGAAGGAATCATCTGACATTGGTATGGAATCACTTCCAAATGATTGTATGGTAGAGGACAAAGTTGAAGCTCTCTCGTGTAATGAACGAAACCTTGACAACAGTGTTCCAACTGGTTTATGGATGTCCTATTCAGACTATTCTCCTAGTGACCATGACCTATGGAGGTGTTCAAAGAATTTTCTATAATTGCATGGGACATTAGAAGAGCGATGAATATGATGGAAAAAGGATGCGTAAGACATTTAATTTAGACTCAACGCCATTTCTTGTGTTGTATTTTCAATACCATTGTTAGTTCACTTCAATTGAACAATTTTGGCTAAATTTGGGTTATGAAAAGTATGGTATTGTTGAGGCTCATAATCATAACCATTCAGGTGGCATCTAGCCCGAGGTGTTGAAAGAAAGGAATGCATGTTAGAAGTGGGTGTTAAGAGTTTTCTTTTTCGAAATTATGTTAATCACCTTAAGGTAGTGGTTGTCGATGGTGATGATGGTATCTAAAACTTCTCTAAGAAAATTTAAGATATTAAGAATGTGATACACAAATTTGTTGCATTAGATGTTATTGAGTGAACTCAAAGTGGCAATTGTGTGAAATTCAATATAAATAAGTTTAGTGGGCCATATAAAGTGTATGCGGTTTTGTTTGATACAACAAAGACTAAAAATGAGTATGCATGTTGAACATTTGAATCATATGGGATTCTTTGCCATCATATATTTTGTGCAATGAAGTTAATAAAATTTTATGTCTTTTATGTTATGTACATTTATTTATTTTTTTAATCTGATATAAACAATTTACATAATTAATTATGTATATTTCAAAATGTTCATCCATCACATTATGTAAATAGAGGTGCAAATGAAATTGCTATGTAAACTTGTTCGATGACGACTCCTAAATCTATTCGATGACACCTCTATAGTTTTTCACTTGTTAAACCAATGGTTTGCCAATGTTCCCTTTATGTTTGGGATATTCTATGTACTTGTATGTTTTTCTCTTCCAACGTACCACCCTCAGAGTCAATCATTCCATTATATTCTCAAGTGTGATTGCTATATATATATATATATATATATATATATATATATATATATAGAATATCATCTATGAGATATTCTATCGTCAATACTAACGACATTGGTTTTTCATGATAGTACATGTCTAATTTATATCAAGCTGGAGGAATGTAAAAAAAACAAGTAATTAGGATTCCATCAACATAAGAAGTAAGTCTGCATGAATAAACTTTCCATGGGTTTATTATTTCTCATTTTACATATTTGATTTAGCAACAATAGTTGTTGGTATAAAAAATTCATCTTCAAAGCAAAGTAGAATTGGGACATGTAGGAAAATGTAATACATATAATTTTAAATGTCATACCTTTTTGTAAAATTATGCATTATAAGCAAATTGTATAATTTACCATTATAATATTATTTCAAAATATTTAATAAATGAACATGACATTGTATTATAAAAGGGAATTGTGTATGTAAATTTCAATTTTTTATGTAAATACTTATACAAAAGATTGATTCCATTTAAAGATTTTCCTTTTCCAGCTATAATTGGAAATGTCAATCCTTTGTTGCATTTAACCAATGTTTTTAATTTAAACTTTACGCATGGGGGATTTGAATCAACCACAAAAGGGCTATGATCAATTTTTTGAAGAAGGTTGAAAGATGAACGTTGTGTGAGTTTTCTAAATGGGATGCTCAAAACACTCTTAATAGGTTACCTTGAATTTGACATCCAATATGCACCCATGACTTTTGAACATATGTTGGTTATTTATTTATATTTAGTGTAACTACTTTTTTATTTCCCTGGTATGTTATGGCCTTATTCATGGTGAATGGAGCATGCCAAATTTTATTTTACTATTATGTAGATTGATTTTTATGAAATGATCTACAGTAGGCACGGTTGACATGTAAAGGCAAACATGGTCTTAACTAGTATATGCAAATACACACACGCACAAAGGTTGAAGGATATTAGGTCTAATTCATGACCAATTAAACCCAAGAAACTTTAAAAGATTGAAGGATTTAAGTGCAAAAATTAAGAGTTAAAGGATTAAAGTGTAAATATAATGAACTTAAATTTGAAAAAAAAAATAGAGAAGTAGTCATTCCAAGCACCAATGCAATTGTGGAAATCATATCATTACATCATCGTGTCTATGATTTTCTTGTATGCAATAAACAATTAACCTGAATTTTATTTGCATGCACTTTAATTGGTTGAGTTGTGTTTATCAAAGGAAATAAATGTAATGTTTAACAAACAAACTAACTTACCTAAATTCTTAAGACTAGGGATAGAAACGAGGCGGGTTGGGGGTGGGTTTGGCTCTCCCCGCCCCCGTCCCGTAAAAGTTGGAGCAGGTTCAGGTTCATGTTTAAAGAGAGCGGATATGAAATTATGAAACATAACCTCATCGCAGCAGGTCCTCATTGGGTTCGGGGAAACTCGAGAGGATCTCACTGTCTTGTAAAAAAACAGGTAAATACAAGAATGGGTTGAATTGTGTTTATAAAAACTTTTGTTTAAAGATGGATTTCCTCAAAAAAGCCTTTTTAAGAAAACTTCAGACAAGTTTTTAGAGGTTTTCTAAAACACAATCTCTTATTTGAAGGTTATCAGACAAGAGGTTTTATAATCGCTTTTCTAGTCCCCGTAGGTTAGCATGAAACAGATAATAAGCAAAGGGATAAGAGAACATGTCCCTAGTATTTATCCTGATTCACTCACTTCCACTGTGAGTTACATCTAATCCCGGAGAAAAAGTAGCTTCTGGATTTTCACTAATCTCAACAAATTACAAGTATTCTTTTTTCTTACAAGCCTCTTCAGGCTTACACTACAACAAGTATTATTTGCACACCTATTCTCTCCAGGTTCTACAACACAAGTGTTTATAAATGAAAATGAACTTGAACTTCAGATAAGTTATCATTCAAGAGATTGTACAAGATAATTGTGATTTAACACAAATATGAAAATTTTAGTACAAAGAAAAATTAGGGTATATGTAACATCCCAAAATTTAGAAATATAATTTAAATACGATGACGTTAGTGGTAAAAATAGAAGTTATATAATAATAATAGTAAATATTAATATAACTGTATTTATGAGATAATAATAATATAATATTATAAATATTAGGAGAGACGTCAGATTAATAGGATCTTAATCAGATATGTTTATATTGAATATAATAATAATATTATTAAGAGATAAGTCATAAGATTGCAATTAACATTAATTGTTATAAATATAGTAATTGTTATATTAATAAAATAATATCATGATTAATAATGATAATCTTATGAGAGAGATATGGTTAATGTTTTAAATTAGGATAAGGTTTTAAAATAGGAATACTGAGAGATCACAAGGATTAAGGGTAAGAATCAATACAAATTTAGGATAAGATTTAATTATAAGATTTGAATTTAAATTTGAATATAGACGGATAAGAACTCTATAATATCCTAATAATTCCTAATGAATAAATAAAATAAAATAAGACTTATGAAGAAAATAATAATAATATCATTATATTATTATGTTTCAAAAAAAGATATTATTTAATTAAAAAGGGTAATGGGTGGGTAGGAGTAGGCCCAACCCAGTTAGATATTTAAATAGGGGGAGGGTTATCTATTTCACCCTATCGGCTTTCAAACGTGAGATAACCAAACCTAGGAGGAGAGAAGCAACTTCACAAGGGGAAGGTGTAGCAAAATAGATCACCAAGGGAGTGGAGCGCTACTATTTGTTTTCTAATCGTCAACTCTAAGGTACGGTGGGGGAGAGGGTGCTGCTTGTATGTGTATGTAGGGGTGAATGGGTAGTGAGAATAACCTCTAATGTTTAATAATTGAAATCAATATACGAATATGTGTTGTTTTGAGATGAAAATCTGTGATTTGATGATTTGGGGATTATATTGAATAACTGTGAAATTGTTGTAAAGATTGTGTTTTTGATTGATTTTATGCGGTATAATCGTGTAAGATGGACGTAATGATGATGAGGAATGATTAGAGGATGAATAAAAGGGTTTTAAAATAGGTAAAAATCACAAGAACTGTAATTTCGTGTCATGGGTAATCGATTACAGTTGGTTGTAATCGATTACCAGAGAGTTTGTTTGCAGGTAATCGATTACTAAGGGTGTATAACCGATTACCAGAGGTGTTGCTCACGGGTAATCGATTACAGTGGGTTGTAATCGATTACCAGAGAGGTGTTTAGCTTGTAATCGATTACAGGAGTCTTGTAATCGATTACCAGTGTGGATTTTGTGATCTTAGTGTTTGATGATGATTGTTATACCTTGATTTTGGTGTGACTATGATGATATGATTATGTCCTTGATGAATAGATGTCTATTGTGATGATTACGATGATGATGATTGATGATACCTTATGATGCTTTATGATGATTATGATGATGATTGATGATGTTTTGGGATGATTTATGATGATTATGATAATGATGATTGATTGATGATATTTATGAAGATTATGATGATGATGATGGTTGATGATACTTATGATGATCTGTGATGATGATTTTACGATGATAACGATGATTGATCATGTTAACGATGATGATGTATATAACATTACGATGTTGATGATGCCTTGAGCATATGAGGTGCTACCTGAGTTGTGCAGGCCCAACGAGGGGTACAACTCAGGAGGTGAACTACACGGACCCAACGAGGGGGTGCAGAGACCATGATGGGACATTCGATGCACGGACCCAACGAGGGGGTGCAACCTAGGGGTGATAGAATTGTACTGACCCAACGAGGGGGTGCAACCTAGGGTCGAATGTCCTTGTGCGGACCCATCGAGGGGGTGCAACCTATCGGTTTGTGTGGTGACACCGGTAGACCATCATTGGTAACAACTACGGTGATTGACGAGGTACGCCCATTGTGCGGAGTTCTAAGTCATGATCCTTGGGACGATGTTGATGAGTTTCGGTGTGCTTGATGATAGATGAACATGAGATGCATTAGATGATGAAATTGAATTATATAATGATGACATGAGTATTATTGATGATATGAGCATTAGGTGTTGAGCGTATAGAATGTGTTTCTTGGTGATTTTCGATGTGTGAATATATTATGATGAGGATATTGATGATTTGTTATATGATGAATTATTGATGATTATTATGATGGGTAATTGATGATTGAGTATGTGATGTGACTGAATATGATGTTTGGTATGTGTGGGTGAGGATGGGGTAGCCTCTGCGTGCGTGTATGAGTTGGTGTTCTTTTCCTCACTGTTTCTATCTGTGGTCATTATTTACAGGTGATGACGATGGCACCATAGGTGTCGAGTATTGAGTTGATGGGGTGTCGTTTTGATACTTGTGACATCAGGACTTAGTGTTAGGGGTTTATTTTATGTAATTAGAAGTAGATGATGAACGTTGTCTTTAAGTGCCTTGTATGGCTAAGATGGTGTTTGATGTTAACTTTTGAGAACTTGATGTTTTATTTACTTTGGAAACTTTCGACTATAATTCTATTTTATTAAGTTGACTTTAATCGAACGACGTTTTTATGAGAGATATGTGAACATTTTTACCCAATGTGGTTTGTTATTTCCTAAGTCTTCCGCTTCGTTGAATGTATAAGAGTTTGGGATAGAAGGGTGTCACAGTATATTCGCCTGAATGATCTATATTTGCTTCTTGGAAGAGCTCCTCTATTTATAGGCTTCTGGATTCTTCTCTCTCCAGACTTGTCCGTTTAGAGATAGCATTTAATGCGTTGAAAGCCATTGTGAAACATCTCTGACAACAAGGTACGAGGTAGGCAGCTTAGGTCTGAACATTGTAGACTTGCAGCGCAGATTTCCTCTTTTGTGCTTCACGTTTGAACACGACCCTTAAAGTTGCCTTTTGACTTTCCATCTTTATGTCTGGGACTTTGTGTTTGAGGTTGTACATAAATTTGATTTTTCCTCGTCTGAAATGATACTTTGCCTCAGACAGGTTTACTTTAGATTACTTTGAGTTGTTCAAACAGAAGTATATCTTCTGATGGCTTATGACTTCAGATGACCTAGACGTTTGAAAGTTTCTGATACCATAATCTGAAAGATATTGAGTTTAACCTGTTAATATAATATTCACTCAGTTCGTTATCATCAAAATTTGTTATAGGGTGTCTTAGACTTTAAAGTCTCGAGACTTCTATATATTTTTACTTTTTTTTAAAAAACATAAATACATATTTTTAAATATGTCATATATATCTAATATATTCTAATTCAAATAATATTTAAATATAGACATTGAAAATCCTTAGAAATAAGAAACTTAAGAACTATATTATATTTTAAGGAAAATATATAAGTTTGCATTTACTATTTAACTATTAATATAACTAAAATTATTTAATTATTATATCGGGACGGGTTCTAACACCCCAATCCCACCCCTGTAACGTCCTAATTTATAAATCCGAGAATTTAGCCCGTTGGAAGCACAATTCCCGAATTTCTGAATCTATTTCTCGCAATTTTAAATATCGCATAAATAAACTTCATATAACGTTTAAGCATCCAACGAATACTTAAACAGTATATGAACACATAATCTAGATACATAGATTGCCATTAAGGTTCAAATGAATATTCACAGTATAAAGCACTTGAGATACCTTCATACATGTGCCCTAAACAAAATAAAGAAGCCTGAAGGTTGCACATGTACAGTCATATCCCTCAAAATAATACAATAATGGTACTAATCATCAACATGAATATCTAAATAAATCAAAACTATATAAGAACTCCCGAGCAACTCCACGCTAACTGCCTTGGCCGGGTGGAACATGTGCATCTAAAAGATAACCACAAAACGTGTGGTGAGACTAGTGTCTTAGTGAGTATAGCATGCAACAAGAAGTGTGGGTAGACATGCAAATCCAATGCATCAGGAGCAAATTACATACATAGGAGTAAAACTCTACTCATGTTGAATCTCATATACATCTATAGTGATATGCATGAACTGCATTACCCGGCAGTGCGGGGTCTTATCTATATCTCTAGGGCTAGACCTGAGCTCAGACTACAAGGAACGTCTCCCTTGGGGTTAATACCTGCCATTAATCTAGGGGCCAAAGTCCATTAACTCTGGGAACCGAAGTTCGTTAACTCTTTCTTATTCTCTGGGGCTAAAGCCCAAGTGTCTTACTTAATCTCAAAATGTGCATAGCATAAATCATGCCATTCATAAGTATTATAAAGATTGGCCATGATTTGGTAAAACCCCAAATTAAAGCCCTAACTAGGATTTCTAGTCTTACAACCATAAATAATACCCATACATTGAAAATAATCTAAAACAAGTCGTTGCACAACCAAATACAAGCCCAAGAAAGGGAGATGAAGGAATAGGGTTCATTAAGAAGCATTCATACAAGCATGGGTGAGTGTGTGTGAGTTATACTCACCTCAAGAGAATCCAAAGAGAAGAGGGAATGAGTTGAGGGAGGTTAGGGGTGACATCATTGGCTTCCTTTAGCTTCCTTCTTGCTCCAAAAGCTTGTTTCTCTCTCTAAAATCCCCTCTCTCTAAGGTGAAAAGGAACCGAAGAAAAGTGAGTAATTGAACCCTAAAAGTGTTTTAAAATAAACTGCTGGCGCGCTCTAACTCAGCGTGTGCTTGAGCGAGGCTGAGTGAGAATGCTTTCCTCGCTCAGGCGCACCCCAAGCGAGCCCGACCAAAATTTCAACCAGAGAGCCCCATTTCTGACTCTGTTTTCTCGCTCAGGCTGCGCTCAAGCAAGTCTGGGCGAGGAAACCAGAGTGAAAAATCTCCCTTTTTGCTGATACCCTCACTCAGGCGCACCCAAGCGAGCTCTGAACGAGAGTATCAGGATTCAAATCTTGATTTTTACTCTTCTTTGCTTCTAACTTAGTTTTCTCTTCCCCTTCCCTAATTCCTTTATAAAAACCTCCTCTATTACTAATTTGATTAATGAAAATAGTTAGAATTGGGATGTTACAACCCCCGCCCCCGCCCACATTAAAGGCGGGACGGGGTCGGGGTCGGGTTTTCCTTAAACCCTGTCAAAGTGGGTTTTTCCGTCAAAGTCGAGGCGGAGAAAGATTGATACTCACGAGTTCGGGTTTTATTGCCATGCCTACTTAAGACTTAGTTGAACCTAGCTAACATAAAAAGTGAGTTGATTAGTCTCTAACTAGGACAAGCCCTATAAATATCCCTAAGCACTTAACACAGTCAAACACTCTCTTCAACTGTATAATTTTCTCATGAAATATCTAAGGAATCAGGAAAGCTTGTAAACAGACATGAAACATGATATTTTTAAAGAAAAACTTAGTTGTGAGTGTTGATCGGGTGTTCTAGATATATTGTTCAATTTTCTCCTTCTAATTTTATTTTATTTTTACATTTTTCCATATTGTTTCCACTACTTTTTTTTAAAGATTTTAAATTCATATTAAAATATGATTTTGAAATTAATTTGACTTTGGTTTCAAATTAAGAGCTAAAGCTCCTTATTTTCTTCTCCTACATATTGTTTTTGCATTATATTGCTTTTAACTTATTTAAAACATTTGTTGTTACTACAAAATACGTTTTTAACCTACTCAATATCATTTTTATTGCTCATAAATATTCCTTAAGTTTAGATGAAAATGGTGTTGAAATTCAAGACTTGTATTTGGAGATTCTATCAGTTTTGAAATAAGTTTTGCTATACACATTTCTTTCATTATGAGCTTATATGTGAGTCATGACATGTTTTGATAATGATTTTTCTCTCAAAGTAAGGGGTAAGAATGAGGTGGTAAAGATATGATGCTTTAATTATTTGAGTAATGATCTCTAGAGTGCATGAGAGGTCATGAGACCCCTAATTCAAGTCATTGCCATAAAGGCAATAATGTTGCCATATGGTCTTATGTTAACCTAGACCAATTGCATTTTGTAAGCTTAAAATTTGTAAGAAGTTCTCTTAAGATTCTTATAAACTCACTATGTTATATGTATTTATATCATAAATTTCCCTGCCTCGTTGTTGGTGTATGCCCTAGAGGCCAATAGTATAATAACCCTTTTTAACAGACAATATATTTCATGTTAATTATAAAAGGCATCTTTATTATATTAATTAATTAATATGATAAAGTTCTTAGAATGACTTGTTCGTGGTTGTAAGGTATCAAGCTTGACTTGATAGTGAAATTCTATAGGCTACTTCAGAACGTCATTCTCAAATCATCCTTAGCCAAGTATTTTTGTGAATAAGGACAACAATAATACGTCAAGACTAGTATATGAGTATATTGATGACTATGTCTCACTAGTCATTGATATGTGATATCAAATCTTTCACATGAGTACACATTAAAGGGTTTTTATGGTATACTAGACTAATCCACCATGGGAATGCTACATGGATTATTATATATGTCATTAGAGATTTTAGTGACAATGGTGTATGTGGCCCTTTGACCTGATGTCATTATTTTTCCCCTCCCACATAATAAGAGTTATATCTGGGCCCCTTGATTGAGTGAGACTGCATGACCATGTCCAAATAATATTAGTATGATATATTAATATTATTTGTTATTGTAGGAACACAGGGAAACACTAGAAGGGGGGTTGAATAGTGTTTCTAAATATTTTAGAAAGCTTTTCGCAAACAGGTACTAAAAGCACGATTTCAGACAGGCTTTTAAGGGGCTGTCTGAAGTTTTCAGACGGCTTGTAAAAACTAATTTAAAAGATGTTTTGTACCTTTATAAAATATCAGATTAATTATTCTTACCCCTTGATTAGTATAAAAAGAATTGATAAGAGATAAGGGTAAGAAAACTTAGCCAAGGAATTTATCCTGGTTCACTCACTACCCACTGTGAGCTACGTCCAGTCCCAATGCCAACTAGCAATTGGATTTTCTCTTAATCTTTCAAGATTACAAGTATTCTTTTACAGTCAAGCCTCTTCAGGCTCTACAACCAAGTATTCTTTTACAGACACAGCCTCTCCAGGCTCAAACCAACAAGTATTCTTTTTCAGACAAGCCTCTCCAGGCTCAACAAATAAATACAGAGAAGATAAAATGTTTAAGCTTACAAACTATATCAGCCTTGAAGCTTAAACAATTACAACTGTACAGAAAAACTGAGGTATGATCAGGATAATACAATATGTGTACAAAGATAAAGATTATCAGAGTTATTGCAGCGGAAACTTTTCAAGTTTTTGTTCTTGTTCAAAACATATTCTTCTCTTTGAAGGTCTTCAAAGGAGGGGTATTTATACCCAATCCTTAATCCGTTGAAATACCACCGTTAAGAGATAGCATTAAATGCTATTTAATCCGTTGTGAGACATGCTTCTGAGAGCTCTGATTTTTCTGATACGGTACAAGGTTGCTCCTGCCATAAAGCTGCTACAAATGTTGCTGCAGAGGCTGCGTTGCAGAGATTTCCTCAGTGGTGTATGAAATTCAAAAACACCAGGAAAGGTCTCTATGTTCCTTGCTATAAACGTGTTTAAAAAGGTACGTGCAGCAGAGGTTCAGAAAAGTCTTCACAAACTTCAGCAGAGGGTGCCACGTCATAAATGAGACTCCAGACGACTTCAATACTTCAGACTAGAGGTGCCACGTCATCAAAAGACTTCAGACGGCACTGATACTTCAGACGGGTTGAGCTACTTCAGACAGCTTCAACTCTTCAGACGAGTTCTGCTTCTTCAGACAGCTTCAACACTTAGTCTTTTTATGTAGGCTCATAGTGACTCTTGCTGAAATCATAGATAAAACATTAAAGCATATGTGTATCTATGATAAATACTTTAAGTCAAATTTGTCAACCATTAAAACTTGGGAATCTAGTTGTCTTAAAACATCATAAACAACCTTATGATATTTTTGAGACTCAACATTCTCCCCCTTTTTAATGATGACAAATTTGGTTAAAATATACAAATCTGTAATCAGTTTTTGAGAATAAGAAAGCTCCCCCTGAGATAGAAATATCCTTTAACAGGTTCTGTTTAAGGTATATTTCACTCATTTGCTCAAATTTCTCAGAAAAACATATGTACTCCCCCTGAGTCCCTGTAACCATTTCAGATTCAGATTTGGTTAGTTTAATACTCCCCCTTTTGTCATCAATCAAAAGGGAATATCAGAGCAAAACAGTAATAGAGCAATAATTCAGAATAAAATATATATATCAGAGCACCTAACAATCAACTCAAAAAAAAATATGAGATAAGCCACTGATTGTATTTAATGAATGTTCAGATAAAGAAAGAGACAATCAGACACTTGTTATAAACATGAAAATAAGCAAAGACATTGGCTAAATTATCAGTTTAATCCTTCTTCTTCAGCAAGGCCTCAGTCAGAAAGGAAATCAAGTCTTCCTTGGCCTTGTCTATTGCTGCTTCCACTGAGGTTTTCAATCTTGCTGACCAGATCTGATAAGCTGCTGTTCTTGAAGAATCTGCTCTTGTTTAGCAATTAGATGCCTAGTCTTCTTCTCTTGAGCAGCATACTTCTTTTCAAGTTTCTTAACTTTGGTCTTTAGCTTCAGATTTTCCTCAGACAAATCTTGCTCAGATTCATACAAAATCAATTGGATGTAGGGGCAAACAAATCTAAGCACTCCAAAGCCTGGCTCCGAACTGTATTCAGAAGGTTTGAACACAGGGCAAAGAAGGTTCCAATGGGGTTCAGTACTACCCAGTCTTCATTAAAAGAGTCAACAGGTGGGGGAAAGTGATCTCTCAGATAGTGATAGGTGACATTGGTTGTCTTTCCAAGTCCAACTTCACAATCAACATCAGGACCAGTTGTTCCCGAAGAAGATCCAACATCTTCTCTGATCTTCCAGTAAGAGGACCACATCCAATCTAGAAGTAGTTGATCCAGGCCTCCTCCTTGGTTACTGATGAACTCTGGTAAAGATTCCCACTCTGAAGGACTCATCATTTCAGACAGAGGTGCAGATGCAGAATAAACTTTAGCTTCTTTGAATTTCTCACCCTGACCTTCCTTTAGGGATACCTAGGAACTATTCTATCAGGTTTCACCAAGATTTTAGTGGTTGGCCTAATTGAACAAGTTCTAGGAGGCCTGTAGCCTCTCATCCCAACTCCCTTGTGCAGATCCCTCTGAAAACAGCTCAGACTCAGTGTTCAGCTGCCTCACAAAACTCCATTCATCATTATTCAGCCTGAGGGAATCATCTGAGAATGGATTGATGGGAGCCCAAGTATGTGCAGGAGAGACAACACCCTTCCTGATCTTTTCTAATCCTCCTGTATGAGCACTGTATTGATTTCTAACTTCAGCAACAGTTTTCCTGATTAAGCCATGATGCAAGGATACAACAGGTGCTGGTCTGAAATACTGTAGCTCTTCAGACAGGTTGCCAAACTTGGGCAATGAGCAGGGATCAGAAGGAAGGAGAGATAACTGTAGAGCATCAACAAGCACTTGCTCTTCTTTAGCAAGGATCTCTTCTTGTTGTGAAGGTGGAGGAGATAAATGTGGTGAGGGTATAGGTGGTGGTGGTGAAGATGGTGATGGTAGTTGAGATTGAGGAGGTGAAGGTTCAGAAGATTGGATTACTTGAGGTGATGGGGGATCAGATGTTTGATTTTCTGAAGGTTGTGGTGAGGTAGGTTCAGAGGGTTCAAAAGGTTGATTTCCTGTTTGTGGATGGTGATGATGGTTTGTGATAGAGGTGAAGATGGTTGTTTTACAGGTGATAGGGGTTTTGGTGAAGGTTGTGGTAAAGGTTGAGATGTTGGTTGAGGGGAAGGTTGAGAGGGTTGCTGAGGTGTTTATTTTTCTGGTGAGGAGGGTGGTGACGGAGTTACATTATCAAATCTCACCTTAATTCTCTTGTAGGGAGGCTTGGTTACCTCAGATTCTTTTGCCTTTGCTTCTTCCTTCTCCCTTTGTGCTTGTTTTTCTTCCCTTTTTCTTTTAAAATACTCATGTGCCTTGACATAATTTTGGTATTTCCCAGCCATATCCTCTGCTTCCAGCTGAGAGGCAATACTTCTAGTCACCCTAGATTCAGGTGCAGTCTGAAGTAGCTTGCTTTTGGTCCTCCTTCTCTGAGGTGCAAATGACCTCTTCCTTTTCTTTGCTCCCTCAGCTATGGTTGCTTGCCTATCATCTTTAGCATAGGCCAATTGTGAAGCAATAACAAGAGCTCTATCAGTCTTCTCTTGTTCTGCTTTCTTCTCCAGCTCCTCATGCTCCAAAGCAGTAGCCAATGCTGCCACCTGAATGAGTTCAGGATCAGATGGGCAAGCAGCCAATGGCTTAACTACAACTGCATCAGTTTCATCTGCCTCTTGAGCCTGTCCTTCCATTTCAGAAGTAGGTTGTGGAGTCTGTACAGGTTCAGACAACTAATCCACAATTTCAGATGGCCTTTGTGATGCCTTCTAAACAGGTTCAGACACCTGACTCTGCATAGATGCAGAAGCTACCTTGCAGCACTCCTTACATGTAGTTTCTTCAATTTGCTTGAGGAGAGGGTTTTGATGGCTTGAACTCATGCCTCCTTATGTCTCCTCTGAGTTCATTCTCAAGAACCTCCATTGTTGTCTTCCTTCTTGCAGCTTTCTCAAGAAGAAGGCTCTCCTTCATGGACGGAGAGGGAGGTCTTGGAGTCAGCTTCACTCCCATGCTCTTGAGGTTTGATTCACCAAACACAGGTTGTGAAAGGCGATCAAAAAGCCTCTCAATGGGGACTTTGAAATGCAGCAAGATCTTGGTGATGATGGTATTGTGAGGGAAGCTCCCAGCAGAGTCTCTGAGACGCTTCTGCATGTGGTACATTATGATGTTGGGGAGGTTCACCTTCTTCTTCTGCAGTAGGTGAATCAGACAAAATCTCTCCAACTCAGAACATGGTTTCTGCTTCCACTCTTAGGGATTACAGAGCACCCTAAGATGGCATGCAAAACCCTAGCCTTGTCTGACATATGCTTTGCATCCAAACTTACTTTTTCCAGAGGTGCCATACAGAAACTCAATGAACTGCTTCTGTCCACCATTTCTTGTTTCCCAGCCAGGAGTGAATACAACTCCTTCAGTCCTGATCTCACAGATGTGAGCAAGGATATCTTCATCAACAAAGACAGAGACACCTCGTACTGTGGCCTTGATGCTAGTGTAGATACCCTGAGGATTGGGTATTCCTCTGGCAGTAGCCCAGAAATCCAGCACACTCTGCTCATGCCACTGTGTCAAGTTGTGATTGAAATACGGAGCCCACCCAGCTGCATCAAACTCAGGAAATAAGTTCATTCCCAGAGATTGAAGATTCTCCAGGACTACAACCCTTAGTCTTCACGATGTTGCTTCCAGCAGATTCTTAGGAGCCATTGAAGAGTTTTCTCAGGAACTTGAGAGAGAAATAAATTGCTTGTAGAAGAAGGATCTCAAGAGGTGAATACAGAATAGTGAACGGTGAAGTTCTCTGACTCGCTAGCTTCTGTATTTATAGACCCATGAAGTAATGATGGCATGTTACTGGCTGCGCAAACATAGGAAAACGTGTGAAGTGGAAGAGACAAAATAAATGGAATTAAACCGTCTCAGAAAGCCACGTCATTTGTTTACTTCAGACAAGTGATAGATTTCAGACACTCATATAGATTTCAGATAACCCAAAATTTCAGACAAGTCACTTGTTTCAGACAAGCTGAAACTTTCAGACACATCATTTTCAACAGATCAAATCACACACAATCAAAATGCATGTATGTTCAGATTATTTCTAATGAACTTAAATCTATCTTCAGTCAGAGGTTTGTGAATATATCAGCCCATTGATGCTCTGTATCAATAAACTGAATATCAAAAACACCTTTCTGAACATAGTCTCTAATGAAATGATGTTTTATGTTCTATATGTTTAGCCCTAGAATGTTGAATGGGATTTTTAGACAAATTAATAGCACTTGTATTATCACACAAAACAGGTATAGCGGATATAGTAATGTTAAAATCTTCTAACTGATACTTCACCCATAACAGTTGTGAGCAACAACTGGCTGCCTGAGATGTATTCTGCTTCAGCTGTGATAAGGCAATTGTGCTTGCCTTTTTGCTTGACCAGCTAATCATATTTTCTCCAAAGAAATGACATCCACCACTAGTGCTTTTTCTTTCAATTCTGTCTCCAGCAAAATCAGCATCACAGTAACCTATTAACCTGCAATCCTTACTTTTCTTATAGCACAGACCAAGATTAGTAGTACCTTTAAGATATCTGAAAATTCTTTTTACAGCTTTGTAGTGAGTACTCCTTGGATCAGATTGAAATCTAGCACACAGACATACACTGAACATTATGTCAGGTCTGCTTGCTGTTAGATATAATAATGATCCAATCATTCCTCTATACAAAGTTTGATTCACTAGTTCTTCCTTTTCATCTTTATTTAAAGATGCAGAGGGATGCATTGGAGTTGACATGGGTTTGCAATCATGTAAGTTAAACTTCTTAAGCATTTCCTTTGTATATTTTTCTTGATAGATCCATATACAGTCAGAATCTTGCTTAATCTGAAGTCCTAAGAAAAATTTTAGTTCACCCATTAAACTCATTTCAAACTCTGATTGCATTAACTTTGAAAACTCCTTGCATAATGAAGAGTCAGTTGAACCAAAGATAATGTCATCAAAATATATCTGAACAAGTATAAGATCTTTGTTAGACTGTTTTCTAAAGAGAGTTGTATCCACTTTTCCTCTTTCAAAACCATTTGAGATTAGAAAACTGCTCAATCTGTCATACCAAGCTCTTGGGGCTTGTTTCAGACCATAGAGAGCCTTTTTTAGTTTGAAATCATGTTCAGGAAAAGCAATATCTTCAAAACCAGGGGGTTGTCTAACAAAGACTTCTTCTTCAATGAGACCATTGAGGAAGGCACTTTTAACATCCATTTGATATAGCTTGATGCCACTATTTACAACATAAGATAAAAGAATTCTAATTGTTTCTAACCTGGCCACTGGGGCAAAGGTTTCAGTGAAATCAATACCTTCTTGCTGGTTGTATCCTTGAGCAACTAATCTTGCCTTGTTTCTGACTACCTTGCCTTCTTCAGACAACTTGTTTCTGAACACCCATTTGGTTCCAATAATAGTTTTCCCATGGGGTTTAGGAACAAGGGTCCAGACATCACTCCTAGCAAACTGATTCAGCTCTTCTTGCATGGCTAGGATCCACCCTTCATCATGCAGAGCTTCATCAATGTTCTTTGGCTCTATTTCAGACAGGAGAGCAAGAGAATTCAGATTCTTGAATTTTGATCTTGTCTTAACTCCTTCTGAAGTGCTGCCAATGATTTTTTAGGATGATGTGATTTGTATTTCCAATCAGGTTTCTGAGGAGGTATCACATCTGTTTGTTCTGTCTGAGACTCAACATTTGTCTGAAGAGGTTTAGTAATAGTAGGTACTTCAGACAGCTGCTCATCCTTCAAGCTGTTGTAGTCATTCAGCTCCATTCCTGCAAAATCATCCTTTAGATCTGATAGTTCCCTATCACTCTCTTTGTTATCATTGAATTTACATGAATAGTTTCTTAAACAGTTAAAGTTCTAGAGTTATACACTCTATAGGCTTTAGATGTTTCAGAATATCCAATGAAAAATCCTTTATCAGACTTTGCATCAAATTTTCCAAGATCATCCTTGGTGTTGAGTATAAAACATTCACAGCCAAAGGTGTGGAAATATGATATGTTGGGTTTTCTTCCTTTCCACAGTTCATAGGAGTCTTTTTCAGAATTGGTCTTACCAATATTCTGTTTTGAAGGTAACATGTTGTGCTAACAGCTTCTGCCCCAGAAGGATCTTGGTAAGCTGCATGAGTTGAGCATGGTCCTTGCCATCTCTTGCAAACTTCTGTTCTTTCTCTCAAAAACCCCATTCTGTTGAGGTGTTCTAGCCACAGAGAAATTGTGTGAGATCCCATTCTCATCACAGAACATTTGAAAGTTTGCATTCTCAAATTCTCCACCATGATCTCTTCTGATAACAGAAATACAGAATCCTTTCTCATTCTGTACCTTCTTGCAGAATATTGTGAAATTCCTAAAAGTCTCATCCTTGCTTCTTAGGAATAACACCCATGTAAATCTAGAATAGTCATCAACAATGACCAAACCATATTTCTTACCACTAAGACTTTCCGTTCTAATAGGACCAAACAAGTCAATGTGTAAAAGTTCTAGTGGTTTGCTAGTTGAAACAACATCCTTACTCTTAAAAGAGTGTCTTGTTTGTTTCCCTTTCAGACAGCTTTCACATAAAATGTCAGATTTGTATGAAAGCTTGGGCAATCCTTTAACAATATTGTATTTTGCTAATCTTGAGATTAATCTCAAGCTGGCATGCCCAAGTCTTTGATGCCAAATCTGTTTTTCATCTTCAACAGAAATGAAACATTTTACATTTTGACTTGCTAGATCCTCTAGATCAATTTTGTACACATTGCTGTGTCTCTTAGCAGTAAAGAGGGTTTGCTCAGAGGAGTCTTTGACTATGCATCCTTCCTTAGTAAAGGATACCACATAACCACTGTCACATAATTGACTTATGCTCAGTAAATTATGCTGTAGTCCCTCCACTAGGAGTACATTTTTAATAAGGGATGAAGGGGATATACCTACAGTCCCTATTCCAATGATCTTCCCTTGCTGATTTCAACCAAAGGTGACCACTCCACCAGCTCTAGGTCTAAGGTTTTGGAACAAAGACCTTTCTCCTGTCATGTGTCGCAAGCACCCACCGTCCAGGTACCATTTGTGGGGTCTCCTTTGTCCTGTTAAACACATCTGCAACAGGAATAATTAAGTTTTTAGGTACCCATATTCTTTTGGGTCCTTTCTTGTTAGCTTTGGGCCTTGTTATTCTCTTGTGTTTGCACTGAGCCATATTGTGTCCAGGCTTACCACAGTGAGAACACCCAGTAACCTTCTTTTTGCCTTTAGAAAAATTTAAGACAGTAGGAGGTTCAGACATGTTATGATCACAAAAGCCTAGTCCACTTTTGTCAAGGGGAATGCCTTTGATTTCCAAGCATTATATTCAAATTTTAGTTCCTTTGACAAATTTGGCCAGATCTTTTGTCAGTTCCACAACCTGCTTCTGAAGTTTCTCATTCTCTTCAGACACAGCTTGTGAACTGCAGTTTTTAGTCTCAAGAATTTTTTCCTTGTGCATAATATGTTCTATCTCAAGTGCCTCATATTTGTTACACATTTCTGTGTGGGCTTTGGATAGATTCTTATACTCTTGGAAAAGTTCCTGGGAACTTTCCACCAGATCATCATACATTTCTTGTAGAGTAAGAGGAAATACCTCAGCTTCAGAGCTGTCTAAAGATGGTAGACTAACCATGAGACACAGATTTGCCTCTTCTGAAGTGTCTTCTTCTTCTTCTGAGGTTGATTCATCAAGGTCTTCCCATGTTGCCATAAGACCTTTCTTCTTTTTGAAAAACTTCTTCTTCTTGAAGTTATTTTTCTTCAGTCTTGGGCAATCAGCCTTCATATGCCCTGGTTGCTTACATTCAAAGCAAATAATTTTATCAGTGTTAGACTCTTTATCTGTCTTACCTGATTTGGATGATGAAGGTTGGTTCTTTCTAAACTTTCCTCTGTTATGCAACATTCTCTTGATCTTTCTGCTTAAAAGAGCAAGATCATTGTCATCTTCTGAGCTATCTTCAGAATCTTCATCTGCTTCTGAAGTTTCCTCAGCTTGCATAGCCTTCATGCTGCCATGCCTAGACTGTTTGGCCTTGGAGTTTAGAGCTAGAGACTTCTTCTTGTTGTCATCTTCTCCAAGCTCAAGTTCATGGACTTGAGAGATCCCAACAGTTCTTCCATTCTCAGAGAGTTCAAATCTCTTGCCTCTTGAATGGTAGTGACTTTGGGTCTCCAGGACTTAGGTAGACTTCTTAGAATCTTCCTGTTGTTATCTCCAGATTCATAGGTTCTTCCTAAGGACCTGAGTCCATTGGTTATGGTCTGAAACCTCCCAAACATTTGGTCAATGGTTTCAGTTTCTTCCATCTTAAACATCTCATACTGATGTATAAGCATGCTGATTTTGGATTGCTTGACAGTTTCAGTCCCTTCATGGGCTGCTGCAAGAGTATCCCAGATCTCCTTGGCATAAGTGCATCCATGGACCTTCTCATATTCTGATTTATTCAAGGAACATATCAGATAGAGTTTGGCTTTAGCGTTAATCTGGACACTAGTCTTCTGCTCCAAGGTCCATTCAGTCTTAGGTATAGGCACACCATTTTGCATAGGCACATAGTCTCCATCAGTGACCACATCCCAAACATCAATGTTGTTGCTCTCAATGAACAACTTCATACGATCTCTCCAGTAGTGGTAATCCACTCCATTGAATGCTGGGGGTCTTGTGATAGAGGCTCCTTCTGTGATGTATTGCCTGTTGCTGTTAGAAGCTTCCATTTGGATCTTTCAGTCCTCAAACACTTGTTAGGTGTTTCAACCCTGAGTAGAGCTCTGGTACCAACTGTAGCAACACAGGGAAACACTAGAAGAGGGGGTTGAATAGTGTTTCTAAATATTTTAGAAAGCTTTTCACAAACAGGTACTAAAAGCACGATTTCAGACAGGCTTTTAAGGGGCTGTCTGAAGTTTTCAGACGGCTTGTAAAACCTAATTTTAAAAGATGTTTTGTACCTTTATAAAATATCAGATTAATTATTCTGACCCCTTGATTAGTATAAAAAGAATTGATAAGAGATAAGGGTAAGAAAACTTAGCCAAGGAATTTATCCTGGTTCACTCACTACCACTGTGAGCTACGTCCAGTCCCAATGCCAACTAGCAATTGGATTTTCTCTTAATCTTTCAAGATTACAAGTATTCTTTTACAGTCAAGCCTCTTCAGGCTCTACAACCAAGTATTCTTTTACAGACAAGCCTCTCCAGGCTCAAACCAACAAGTATTCTTTTTCAGACAAGCCTCTCCAGGCTCAACAAATAAATACAGAGAAGATAAAATGTTTAAGCTTACAAACTATATCAGCCTTGAAGCTTAAACAATTACAACTGTACAGAAAAACTGAGGTATGATCAGGATAATACAATATGTGTACAAAGATAAGATTATCAGAGTTATTGCAGCGGAAACTTTTCAAGTTTTTGTTCTTGTTCAAAACATATTCTTCTCTTTGAAGGTCTTCAAAGAAGGGGTATTTATACCCAATCCTTAATCCGTTGAAATACCACCGTTAAGAGATAGCATTAAATGCTATTTAATCCGTTGTGAGACATGCTTCTGAGAGCTCTGATTTTTCTGACACGGTACAAGGTTGCTCCTGCCATAAAGCTGCTACAAATGTTGCTGCAAAGGCTGCGTTGCAGAGATTTCCTCAGTGGTGTATGAAATTCAAAAACACCAGGAAAGGTCTCTATGTTCCTTGCTATAAACGTGTTTAAAAAGGTACGTGCAGCAGAGGTTCAGAAAAGTCTTCACAAACTTCAGCAGAGGGTGTCACGTCATAAATGATACTTCAGACGACTTCAATACTTCAGACTAGAGGTGCCACGTCATCAAAAGACTTCCTCAGTGGTGTATGAAATTCAAAAACACCAGGAAAGGTCTCTATGTTCCTTGCTATAAACGTGTTTAAAAAGGTACGTGCAGCAGAGGTTCAGAAAAGTCTTCACAAACTTCAGCAGAGGGTGCCACGTCATAAATGATACTTCAGACGACTTCAATACTTCAGACTAGAGGTGCCACGTCATCAAAAGACTTCAGACGGCACTGATACTTCAGACGGGTTGAGCTACTTCAGACAGCTTCAACTCTTCAGACGAGTTCTGCTTCTTCAGACAGCTTCAATACTTAGTCTTTTTATGTAGGCTCATAGTGACTCTTGCTGAAATCATAGATAAAACATTAAAGCATATGTGTATCTATGATAAATACTTTAAGTCAAATTTGTCAACCATTAAAACTTGGGAATCTAGTTGTCTTAAAACATCATAAACAACCTTATGATATTTTTGAGACTCGACAGTTATAAGTTTACTCGGGAAATCAAGAAATTGAGATTGAATTATACAATGATGACATGTTCTATGCCTTGTGTTCAATCTAGATATATGGACAAAGGGACTATACATACTTGGTAACATTGGTCACAACCAGTTTATATGTCAATTCACGTTGACATTCCTATTATTTGGGTAGAAGTAATGTTTTGTTAGATGTCATTTGTTGCTTGTAACATTAAAATAAGATTTTAATATTATTGCAAACATAATCGGAACCTACAGGGTCACACACCTAGAATAGGATGACTTGGACACTGAAGCCATGAAATGGTTTTAATTGGTCTTTTAGTTGGATTAAAGGTTTATGTGACATGAAGCTCATCTAGTAAGACTAAATGGGTCAACCCATTAGTTTGGGCCTACACACGGGTAGGTATCACTAAAGCCTATTGCTCACTATAAGGGTTAGCCATCACAATATATAGAATGTATGAGTGGTATATGAAGGCATAACTACTCTTGCATGCCCGTGGTTTGGCAAAAAGAATACGATCACTTGTCTTATCAAGCACTAAAAAGTATACTCTATAAGACGATTTATGAGTTTTGCATGGATCCTTGGAGAGCTTTGGATATATTTAAATTTTAAAAGTTTAGTTTTCCACTACGTTTAACCTTCCAAAGCCCAATAGATTCCCCTAGTTTACTACACTCAAAGGGATCAATAATTGGTAACAAACTTCTACTACCATTTGAAAATCAAATTTAAACAAAATAAATATGAAATATAACAAAGTACATAATTATTATTAATGAAATTCATAAATTATCATATAAGATAAACCAAGCCAAGAGAAAACCAAACCTTATGAAAAACCTTTGGAGGCAAGAATCAAAACCACACATTCTAAGGTTCAACAAAACTAAGATGCATTATATTAAAATGGGTGGCAAATAGGCTCATTTAACTGCTCCAATTTGTTAACACTTACCACGCCAATATGTATGATTAGTTGTTAGCATGGCACTATATAGTATCATGTCATCCTACTGGATTATACATGTATTTGCCTGAAATTGGTGGATAAACAAATAACCTTTGTAAATATGTATCTGTGTTGTTGATATGGAAATTGAGGATAATGACTAGTTGAATTATTATGAGTACAGATACTCCTGCACAACCCCTTAAGAAAAAAAAAACATATATGAAGAAACCTAAATCTCCTACAACCCACATTTTAGGACCTACATATCCTCATTTTCCCCTTTAATATTTTATAAGGAAAATGAGCATTTATAGCTACCAATTGTAGGTTGTAGGATTTTTAGGTTCTCTATTTGAGTTGGTTTCATTTTTTGAAGAGGTTGAGCAGTAGTATCTTTGTCATCATAACATTATTCAATTTTTGTGGCAACAACACATATTCACCCATGATTTTTTATAAGAACAAATGTGTATTGTTGTTACAAAAATTGAGGAGAGTGAAGACTATGTAGTGATATAAGAGCTAAAATTGCACAATATGTACAAATAATAAAAAATCATTGGTGTGCACAAATTTTGAAGGTTATCAAGACTCACAAAAAATGAAACTATTACCTGTAATAGCAACCCTAGGGGTAGACGTTACTTGGTTTTACGTAAATCGCTAACTACAAATTTAAGGGGGTAGACATTACTTGGTTTTACGTAAATCTCTAACAACAAATTTAAGGAAAAAGTAAGGTTTTTTTAAAGGGCCTAATACAAATTAGAACAAAGATATGTACTAATCATTTTTTAAAAGGGAAGTGAAGTAATAGAAATACTTGTGATAATATTTATTCAATTAAAACACTTTCATTCTACATGTTGATCATTTTGGAAAATAAAATATTTGAGGTACTTGAAAAATTTACTTCAACAAATACTCCTAAATTCCAAATTTGTTTATCATGGAGTTTTCTAATTATACAATACAAATGAGAATACCCTTGAATACATAACTCAAGAAATAATGATAAAAACTCTTGATGTAACTATGATCCGGCTTGACTCGATACAAAACTTCTACCTCGGCCCAAGCCGCGGTCCACTTGAATGAGACAAAATCTCTTTTAGCAATCCATCAAGCGTGGCAGCAATTATCGAGAAACAAACAATAAAACACAAAAACAAAGGGGTGAGAGAAAGTAATGAAAATCATACTGGTAGAAAGTAACGAATGAGTTAAGGCATACACCTATTCCTATAATAACCAAGACATATATACATAATCAATCATAAAGATAAGTCACAAGAATTTCATTTCATATCTCAATCATCACAATAGTCAATGCATGCAATGCAAGGACTCTTAGACACAATGTTACCAATGTCATGGGAATGCAGACTCAATGATGAATCTCAGGTGCACCTCCAACAATCCAACATATTCATATTAGTATTCTTCAACAATACCAGTGCCAACACCTTTCAAGATGTTGATACTAATATCTTCAGCAATACTAATATCAATATCTTGATCCAAAAAATGATTGGGCGAAGCGATCGGGAGTTAGAGTTCTGCCATCGCCAACTCATGGCGTAACCAGGTACACAACATCCATTACTTGCAAGATTTAGAGGCCAGAACAATCTCCACCGATCCTAATCATGGCCAGGGGATCGTCAGGGTGGTCGGTGTCGCTCGGTACTCGCTCCGGCTCCAGGGCGCGCACTGGACCATGGCAACATATTTCCCCACCAAGTACACCCTCAAGGCAACACTACCGGCCTCCCCTCCGGCCATATCACGGTTGTACCCTACCGTAGCTTCCCCATGAACAATACCATGATGCATGATCACACAACAATAGGGCCATGCCCAACATTACACTGCGGGATTCTCACGGTACATCAAAGGCACTAAAGCCATCATCACAAAGGCACCAAGGCTAACAATCTCAATCCATTTCTCTTGAGAATCCGGCAGAACTTCCCTTATACTTTGGGGCTTTCCACGGTTCATAACATTCACTAATATGCATCACAAACACTTAGAATTCAAGATCTTTAATATCATTCCAATAGTGCATATCAATAAGAAACATGCTTCACAAACACTTCGAGCACAAAATCTTTAATAAATTGTTCTAAGTGTTAACAAATAGAGGTGTAAGTGGGTCTGGGTTGTCCCGCGAAACCGGTCAACCCGACCCGATTTGAAAGAGAAATGTTGGTTTGGATCGGGTGTTCGGGTCGGGTCGGGTTAGCAAAAGGGGAACCGAACAAACTCGGTTCGGGTATCGGGTTCCAAAAAAATTGACCTGAACCACCCGAACCGAAACCGAGGGTGCATAAATTCAAGCTCAGTTTTTTTTTCAGTACAGTCAGTGTTCACATTTTTCCTTTCTTTACATACTCAATGCTACTTCCCAGGAACCCTAAGTCCCAAACACTTGCCTGCGCCGCTCTCTAGATCCCTCACCCACTCACTTCATCGCCGCTGCTTTACGTCGTCCTCGCTCAAGGCCACCACCGTCCAGCGTCGTTCTCTTCCCTAAGGTCGTCGTTCTCTTCTCCTTCAGGCCATGGTGCCAGTTTTCTGAGCCTCTGTATTATTGTGCTTGGCTCATTTTCTTCGCCATGGCTCTGAGAATGAGTTGAAACCGGCATTTTCTGAGATTTGTTATTTTTTTCTTGCTATCAAGACATGGCCAGGAGATTTCGAAGTTGACCCACTGTTCAATGATCCCCCTCTGTTTGTTGCTTGCCTCTGTTTACATTCGCTTCCCAGATCTGGTTCTCAGATCTGCGTCATTTTGGTAGGCTTGGTTGGGGCTACTGGTGGTGGTGTCGTGGTGGTGTGGGAGGCTTGGATGGGGTTGGTGCTGCGGTGGGTGGTGTGGTGGAGGCTTGAGAGTGGCTGGTGGTGCGGTGGGCGATGGTGTGGTGGAGGCTTGGGAGTGGTTGGTGGTGCGGTTGGTGGAGGATTGGGAGTGGCTGGTGGTGGTGGTAATACCAACTTGGTACTCTAATTTTTTGTATTTTTTTACTGATTTAAGGACCTGTTATTTTTATTCCAAACCCGATCCGACCCAACCCGTTGATGGTCGGGTTGGTTCGGTTCGGGTTGAACAATAAAAAAAGGTGAATCCGATCCAACCCAAACCGAGTTACTTTGATTGGTTCGGACACTCAATTGCCCCAAACCCAACTCGACCCGACCCGTTTACACCCTTATTAACAACATTCAGAAACATGCATCACAAATACTCAATTAATTTAAACAATGCCCTTTTAGTGATGGTATTGGAATAAAAACTTTTCCTCTAACATTGTTTCTTAATATGAATCTTGCTTTCAAAACTTAGATGTTCATTATAATTTAACTAGTAGTAGTAATAACAATAATAATTATAATTGTAATAATCATTTCAAATATAAATTTAATCAACATATATAAGTTTTAATATCCATATCTTATTTTAACATTATTCATCAAGTAATCTAAATATTAATATATTTTTATGTTTTATCATGTGTGTGTGAAGGAAGGAACAAGGGGTATATTTGTAAAATAAATTTTTCCATCTAAAATAAGAGTATTTAAGTTAATTATTAATTAAGTGTATTTTTCTTTAATTTGAGAGATTTAAAAATAGGTAATAATGTGAATTTTAAAAGGTCAATGAAATAACAATAGGAGACAATTAATGTACATTATTAAAATTTAAACAATGTCCTTTTAGTGATTGTATTGGAATAAAAAATTTTCCTCTAACATTATTTCTTAATATGAATCTTGCTTTCAAAATATAGATATTCATTATAATTTAAGTAGTAGTAGTAATAACAAAAATAATTATAATTGTAATACTAATTTCAAATATAAATATAATCAACATAAGTTTTAATATCCATATCTTATTTTAACATTATTCATCAAGTAATCTAAATATTAATATATTTTTATGTTTATCATGTGTGATTTACTTTTACCTTATAATAATAACTAAATTATTAGTAAGTTTTTTTGTAAAACTTACATTTTTCGTATGTTTTGTTTTATCCTATAAATTAATTATTATTAAGATTTTTCTTGTATTTTTAACTTTTTATTTAAATATTTGACCCGTGATTTTTACTTATTGTCATTTCAAATGAAACAGTAATGTTAAACAATTAATTTATGTTAAACAATAAGAGAATATTAATCTACACTGAAATTTAAACAATATCCTTTTAATAGATAGAACTAGTGATGGTCTTGGAATAAAGACTTTTCCTACAAATTATATTTACCTCTTATAATTAATATACTAAATTAACAACTATATATTAATAAATTTTAGTATTTATCCCCAAAATATTTGTTATTTTTTTTCATGAGTTTTTTTATCTTTGTGATATACATTTACCATTTGTGATATAGATTTTTACCTATAAATTTTTCATATAAAAACAAAGCAAGAGTAAACAAATTTTAAAAATATTTGCATGATGTTAAAAAAACATGTTCAAAACACTGTTAATGAGCAAAAGTTTTAAATAAGAAATTCTATTAATTGAAATGCATTTGAATTGATTTTTTTTTTTGTAAAATATTCAACCATTTTAGATATTCATTAGCATAATTTTTATTTATGAGCCTGTTTATTTTAAATTATTTCTTAAAAGAATCACTTCTTTTTTTTAAAAAATCACTTATATGAATTTTTAAGATGTTTGTCTAAACTTTTTTCAAGAAGCAGAATCAGAAAATAATCAGTTTTCTATTTTTTTAAGAAGCAACTCAGAGTTGCTTCTTGAAAAAGCAGTTAAAATATAAGAGAGAGAAATTTTTAACAATGTGAAAGCAATTATTGTAGCAAATAAAATATTTTTTTATGATTGTAGCCAAACAAAAATTTATTTCTGATTATACAAGAATCTCTACAATAAAAATTTTTTTTAAACAATTTAAAAAGTAATTTTTTAAGCACAAACAAACTGGCCCTATATCTTTTAAATAGATTTAAAATTATTTTATAATAAGAAATATTTACTAAATGACATTTTGTTTGATTTTACTATTATATTAGTTTTAATTAATCAATTTTATTAATACAGACTAAGTTTATTTTAATAATCCCAATAAAATCTTGTTTCCAGAAATAATTAAATTTTAGATTAATAGAAATTGATTATAATGCAAAATTTTTTCAATGGTAAACAATGCTAACCTTTTACAAATTATTTTAGAAGATAATTTCAAGATAAAAAAATGAAAGTATTTTATTTATTATTTTTTAAAAAAACATAATGTTATACTAATAATGTCTCAGTATTAAATTTTATACTTATCATAAAATTTTTAATTTTATAACAATCATATTTCAAAATTAAAGTCTTAATTTTTAATAACCATAATGTATTATATTTGTGTTTTTTTAAATAAGTGGATGTTAAATAGTAGTAATTGACTCACTTACCCTTGTTTTGGATGGAAGAGTTGAGTTTACATATTTACCCCTTGTTCTTTCCTTTATTTATTTATATATATATATATATGATATGATATGATATGACGATGATATGATATGATGATGATGATGATGATATAATGATATGATATGATGATCATATGATAATTTTTTTGTGTGAACCAAAGGTATTCCCCAGCCGATGGCCAGAGACTAATCCTTGCGAGGCGTAGAGATCATTGAAGTGGGTTTTGCCTCTCCCAACAAAGTCTTTTCCATATGCACCACCAGGGATCGAATCCCCGTCAAGATGCTTAAGGGACCCAGCTATCTGCCAACTGTGTCGGGCTTTGTTGGTGTGATGATGATATGATATGATATGATATTCATAACGTTCAATATTAGAGCTTCTACGGTTTTTTTTTTCTTTGGCCGGAAATCCCCACAAGTATAGCTGTCGGGTTGGGGATGGAAGTTAGGTAAAACCCTATCAAGAGTGACGAGTACAGGATTCAAACCCCTAACCTTATCCACCATGAGTAATTTGATCGTATCTATTGGATATGTCCAATACTGTGAATACATTTAATTTGGACCATTATTATCCCAAAAGAAATAAAGATATTTACAAAAAAAAATTCCTTGTATATAGTTCGTAAAACGATCAGTATTGGGTATCATATGATGTAGTCATCTAGAACTAGAAAGTAGAAAGTGTCATTAAAAAAGTATAAAGACTCATCTCTAAGTAGTGCCGGCAAAATGGGTCATCCCGACCGACCCAACTCGCATTTTTTACCAGGCCTGGGCAATAAAATTAGAGGCCCGAATTTTTGGCGGGTTTTTTTACCTCGAAAGAAATTAGCCCACACTTAATTCGGGTTGGAACCGGGTAGCCTAGTGGGATTTCGGGATACCCGGATATATTAAAAAAAACTAGTCTCATTTTTACTTTTTACACTTACACAAACATAATAAGGGATTAGGATAAAAAAAGGTGAACTTGAAACCCTAGAATAGAACCAGACTCCCAGTCTCATCCTCTCTTTCACGAGCCACTAACAGCCAGACAACATCGTCTTTCCCTCTTTGTACTCGAGCACATGCAAGAGGAAGGAGGCATTATAACATCCCAAATTTTATTAAATAAAATAAAATTTATAAGAGTAGGAGAAATAAATAATATTAATATTAATATTAATTAAACCATTTAATGAGTAAGAGTTATTTAATAAATATTAATAATAATAGAATTAGAATATTTATTGAGGAGAGTTATTTAATAAGAGATAATAAATAAATAATAAGAATAATAAATATAATAAGTGGGTTGAGAGTGGGCCTAGCCCAATTAAGTATGTATTTAAGGAGGGGTTCTCAGTTCACCCTAATCCTTATTCGTATAATCGTCAGAGAGCGAAAGGCCAAGGAGGGGAGAAACCAAGTCTCAAGAGGAGGTTGTTGAGGAGTAATCATCAAGAACCAAGAAAGAGTCTTCTTTGTTGTTCGATCTCTACTACAAGGTAACGGGGGGAGTAGGGTGTTCCTTATATGTGCATGTAGGGAGTGTTTGGTAGTGGTGGGCAACCATAAGACCCATCTAAGGATTTAAAGTTGATTGATTTTCTGTTGATGTTGATTATTGATGATGAATACTGTGAATTGATGATTGTTGTGCAATCTTGGATGAATCTTGAATCGATTGAATGTGATAATATGAATAGAGAAGAGAGAGTTGAGAGGGGTTTGATGAATTGGGGTTTTAATGTGGAAAACCTTGAAAACGTGTTAAAGAATGATATTCTGGTTGAAATTGATGAGTAAAAACGTGTATAAATGTTGTTTTGATGAAAAAGAATGATTAAAGGTTGAATTGAGATGATTAGAAGTGGTTGAGATCGCAAGAATTGCGATCTGGGTCGCGTGTAATCGATTACCAGGGGTGGTAATCGATTACCAGAGTATTCTGGGCAGCGTTGAGTGAGTTTGGGTTGTTGGTAATTGATTACAAGGGGTCTGTAATCGATTACCAGAGAGTTGAGTTGCTAGTAATCGATTATAGAGATGTGGTAATCGATTACCAGAATTTGACACCTTTCTCACCTGAGAAAGAATGCGTCTGTTAAGGGTGCAAATGAACTCGGAATACTATCATATAATATATCAAACTGAAGCCCCGGATCTTAACTTTCTAATAGAAGTGGAATCACTTTAATTGGACAACTAGAACTCTAGATATTTCCGAATTAGTGAACCAAGGTCATTAAGCTTAAAGCTTGAAGACTCCAAAATTGAGTAACGGTCTCTGGTAATTGATTACAGCTGTGTGGTAATCGATTACCGGGTTATATTGTGTATGAGAATGTTGTTTATATGATGATTGATGATGTTGTTGATTAATGTTGTGATAATAATATATGATGTTGTTGATGATGATAGTGTATGTCACTTGATGATGATGATGTTAATGATGTATGATGATGATGTTGATGATGATAGTGTATGTCACTTTATGATAATGATGTTGATGATGATAGTGTGTGTCACTTTATGATAATGATGTTGATAATGATAGTGTATGTCACTTGATGATGATGATGTTAATGATGTATGATGATAATGTTGATGATGATAGTGTATGTCACTTTATGATAATGATGTTGATGATGATGGTGTATGTCACTTGATGATAATGATGTTAATGATGTATGATGATGATAGTGTATGTCACTTGATGATGATGATGTTAATGATGTATGATGATGATGTTGATGATGATAGTGTATGTCACTTGATGATGATAGTGTATGTCACTTTATGATGATGATGTTGATGATGATAGTGTATGTCACTTTATGATGATGATATCAATGATGTATGATGATGATGTTGATGATGATAGTGTATGTCACTTGATTAAAAAGATGATGTTTAATGATGAGTGTATTGATGTATGATGATGATGTTACCTAAGTTGTGCGGACCCATAGAGGGGGGTACTACTTAGGAGAGATGCCTTGAGCATATGTGATGAGATCTGGTTTGTGCAGGCCCAAGAGAGGGGCGTTGGGCAGCACTACCGACCTCTATGGCGATTAACGATAGCGTTGTGTGTGGAGCTTACCGGCCTCTGTAGCGATTAACGGTAACGTTGTGTGTGGAGCTTATCGGCCTCTGTGGCGATTAACGGTAGCGTTGTGTGTGAAGCCTACCGGCCTCTGTGGTGATTTATGGTAGCATGGTGTGTGAAGCCTACCGGCCTCTGCGGTGAATAACGGTAGTGTTGTGTGTGAAGCTTGTCGGCCTCTGTGGTGATTACCCTATGATGAGTATAATGATAGATGAATGATGTTATGATGATAATGAGTATGATGATAGATGATTGATGTTATGATGATAATGAGTATGATGATAGATGATTGATGTTATGATGATAATGTGTATGATGATAGATGAATGATGTTATGATGATAATGAGTATGATGATATATGAATGACACTATGATGATGGTGAGCTTGATGAATATATGATGGATGTATTTACATGTTATATTGGGTGAATGATAGTATCAGACTTATATGTTGATGTAGATAAATAGTTATATACTGAGTGTTGGGTAATGGTGATCGGGTGGTTTATCTGATGTTTTGGTGCTTGGTATGTTATATGATGATATTGTGGGTGAGGACAGGGTAGCCTCCTATATGTATATATGAGTTAGAGCTCTTTTCCTCACCGTTACTGTTGTTGTTTCAGGTGATGGTGATGACACATTTGGTGTAAAACTTTATTAAAGGGATGTGCTCTGATAGATGTGACATCAGGGTGTACTTGGGAGTCTTTTATTATGTTTCTAGTTATGAGCATCTTATGAACTATTTTTTATGCCTTGTACGGCAAGTAGGTTGTTTAGTTGTTTTTATTTCTTTGGAGATTCCGCTGCATAATTGTTGGATTATATTTGAAGTTTACTTTCATGTAATAAAGTTGTTTTCGAACTCATGAGATTTTAAGTAAGAGCGTTTGTGAACCTTTTTACCCATCGTGAGACAAACTCTTTTCTACATTCAATTTATTAAGCATATAAGAGTATGGGGTAGAAGGGTGTCACAAGCATGAGCTAGCAAGCAACAAACAACACCCTTATGGGCTTCTTGCACACGACTCTCCTTCTCCCTCTGCACGTCGCACAGCTCCGTTCTTAAGCAACTCCATGTCGCGCCACCGCCACACAACTTTGTTCTAGGTTTGTCGCACACACGTCTAACCGGTAACCGGACAACATGTGTCGTCTTCTCACTTCTCAGTCACAGGCAGCCCTCACAGTCGCAGGTAGCAAGCATTGCACCACCGCACAGATCCGTCCTCGGCTTCTTGCGCACGTCACGTTTGACCGGTGACCGAAAAAGCTCGCTACCCGATCAGGGTCGTGCCGGATCGAATATCCCGTTTTGACATCTCTACCTCTAAGTGTCTGTTTGGATCTCAGTTGGGTTAAATCACTTCCATTCCATCCAACATTTTTTGTAAATCGTGCATTCATTTCCTACCATTGATTTTATAAATCTATTAAGATCAATCCTATCCAACTGTAAGTCAAAGTCAAAGTCTAAGAACCACCGAACACATGGATCGATTGGTAAGGGACCGTTTCAGCTTAATTAGTAGTATCGAGTTCGGGCCTTGGGTATGCAACTGTGTTAAATACTCGGACTCATAAAGGTCATACCTAACTCGAACATGATTGTCCCTTGTGAAAGATACATGTGCTCTTGTAAAATAAGACCTGAGTCTAAGAAGGATTTTTTTTGTTACAAAAGGAAGAAAAAAAAGACAAACTACTTAGGCAAGAAAGAAATACCCCATAGCATCCGCTAATAACAACGGCCCAAGCCATAGGGGGAGAAAAACAAGCATAAAACCCAAAACTAGAGCTAACACCATCCTTTTGCCATAAAATCAGCAAGTGATTTCCCTCCCTTAAGAGATGAAGAACTGTGAGCTGTCCACTCTCTAGCAAGTAGCTCGCGGATAGATGCGAGTAATGTTGCATATTTATGATGATCAAAAAACGGTTCAAGTTAATACAATTCTCATGTTCTCGTATACACTTCTTCGAAAGTTAGGCGCTTTGAATTTTCTTCCCCAGTGATAAATAAAATGGATCAACATGTCCCAAACGCTTCACTTCAGTGTCCTTTCTTTCTGTATAAAACCCCACTAACCCTCCACCGCTTGTTACAGATACACAACCCACCAATGGCAAAACCAACTTCTCTCCCCGTTCTTTCTGCCACTCTTTTTCTTCTTCTTCTAAGTGTCTCAGCTTCGTTGGCAGCACCAGCCTCTGTGTATGACACTTTCCTTCAATGCCTCACACAACACACTAATCCTTCATCTCAAGTCTCCAAATTAGTCTTCTCTCGAACCAACCCCTCCTTTCCCACCGTCCTCCAAAACTACATCCGCAACGCTCGTTTCAACACTACCTCCACACCAAAACCATCACTCATCGTCACTCCCCAGCAAGAATCCCACGTTCAGGGCACTATTCTCTGCGCCAAAAGCATTCCCATTCAACTCAAAATCAGGAGCGGTGGCCACGATTATGAGGGTATCTCCTATGTCTCCAATGAACCCTTTATCATCCTTGACCTGTTCAACCTCAGGAGCATCACTGTTGACATAGAAAAAGAGGTTGCTGTGGTTCAAGCTGGTGCCACTCTTGGTGAAGTTTTTTATAGGATCTGGGAAAAGAGTAAAGTTCATGGCTTTCCTGCTGGGGTGGGTCCCACTGTTGGGGTTGGTGGCCATTTCAGTGGTGGGGGGTATGGTAATATGTTGAGAAAATATGGTCTTTCTATTGATAATGTTATTGATGCTCAAATTGTTGATGTTAAAGGTAGGATTCTCAATAGGGAATCTATGGGGGAAGATCTATTTTGGGCTATTAGAGGTGGTGGAGGAGCAAGTTTTGGTGTTATATTATCATACACAATTAAATTGGTTCCTGTTCCTGAAACTGTTACTGTTTTCAGGGTTGAGAAGACTTTGGACCAAAATGCCACTGACCTTGTTGTTCAGTGGCAGCAGGTTGCTCCTACAACTGATGATAGGCTTTTCATGAGGCTGCTATTACAGCCAGTGAGTTCTAAGGTTGTGAAGGGGACTAAGATTATAAGAGCTTCAGTTGTGGCCTTTTTTCTTGGAGGTGCTGATGAGGTTGTGTCAATTTTGGAGAAAGAGTTTCCACTCCTTGGTTTGAAGAAGGAGAATTGTACTGAGGTGAGTTGGATTGAGTCTGTTCTTTGGTGGGATGATGATAAAAGTCTTAAGAATGGTGTCAAACCAGAAAGCCTTCTTGACAGGAATCTAAACTCTGCTGGTTTCCTCAAGAGGAAATCTGATTATGTTCAAAGGCCAATTCCAAAGATGGGTTGGAATTGATATGGAAAAAAATGATTGAATTGGGAAAAACAGGATTTGTTTTTAACCCTTATGGAGGAAAAATGTCTGAGATCTCATCTCATGCAACACCATTCCCTCACCGTGCAGGGAATCTGTTCAAAATTCAGTACTCTGTGAACTGGGATGATCCATCACCTTCTGCAGCACAGAATTTCACAAATCAGGCTAAGATGCTTTACAGTTACATGACCCCATTTGTGTCCAAAAATCCAAGAAGGGCCTTTTTAAATTACAGAGACCTTGACATTGGGATCAATACTTTTGGTGATAATAGCTTTCAAGAAGGAGAGGTTTATGGGATTAAGTACTTTAATGATAATTTTGAGAGGCTGGTGAAGATTAAGACTGCAGTTGATCCAGAAAACTTTTTCAGGAATGAACAGAGTATTCCAGTAGCCAAGGCATATAGCTTAAATTAAGTTAGCTTTTTTTGGTACTATATGAATGTTTGGCCTATAGGTCCTTATTATATTGGTTATCGATTTGATTATTATAGCATTGAATCTGAAATTTTCACAAAGATCATTGCGTATTTGTGCTTCTCTTTCTTGTTCCTTTTTGGTCCTTCACTCGAAACATATCATATGACTTGTATTTGGAGGCGGTTGGAAATTTAGTTAAATCTGCATTACTACTTGATACTCCCGCTATTTCTTTTCAATAGTCATTTTAGAATATAAAATTTATTTTTAAATAAGTGTTGTTTTCACATACCAAGCCAACAATAAATGCTAATTTTTCAACTTTACCCTCTTTTAAATTTGTTAAATGGTGGAGTATTTATTGTATATGACTAGAAATGTTGGAGAACTTTAAATGCTTTAATGAGAGAGAGAAAAGGGTATATTTGTAAACAATGGAACTAAAAAGACACACTTATTACATTTCTTAATCTATGTGCAAAAACCTTAAACGACAGATAAAATGAAACAGAGGGAGTAAAAGAAATGGAATAAATGTTTCTTTTTTTTAACCATAGGTATCACCTAATACCCAAGGTAATATACTATTCAGGGCTTAGTCAACTAAGGCTTCTCATCTACTACCACTCATGTTTCTTTTTATTCGTCGTTTAAGATTTTTACACAAGAATCAAGAAATGTAATAATTATATCTTTTTAGCTTTTATTTTTCAAATATATCCTTTCTCTTTCTATCATTAATGCATTTAATATCTCTTTTTCAATGAAATGAATTTTTTTTTCAATTTTATTTTACCACTATATCATAATTTTTTTGTTGGAAACATAAAACTTGTAGAATATTTATGATATAGCTTTATACTCCCTCCGTCCCTTATTATAAGACCCTTTCAACCGTTTTACACCGTTTAAAAAAAGTTAGTTAATGTATTGATCTTTTAAAAAAAATAATAGCATTCAAAATATACCCCTATTTAAAAGTCACTATATTTTAGATACATTAATTGTGACATAGTGTAAGACAACAAAAGTCACTTTACAATGGTGTAGTTGGACATGTAGGTAAAACTTCATTAATTATTCGCACTTATCAATATATGGGAAATAAAAAGAGTTGAATATTAATGAAGAGCAAGTATGGAAAAAATTATTGTTTTACCTAAAAATTTGCAAAGGGTCTTATATTAAGGGACACTCAATTTTTCTAGAATGGGTCTTATAAATAAGGACGGAGGGAGTTATAAATATTTAAAATAAGAAGAATTAGATTAAGAAATTGGTAAAATTGGAGAAATAACATTTATTATTGTCTTGATATCTGAAAACAACACTTATTTAAAAATAAATTTGAGACCTTAAAATTATAGAAAAAAAAAATAAAAGGAGTGGTATTTAGTGGGATCAAAATCGGAGTTATTCCCAATCTTTAGGAAAATGCTACAAATGTTTGGGTCCGTCTTACTCGGTACTAGTTGAATTATTATTATCTGTATAGTAGTAGTAGTATAATTGTGTGATAGGGGGAAGTTTGTCTTTCCATGTTGACCAAATCTTGTGACTCTTATTTAATCCTTTGTTTTCGCTTTAAATTTTCTCGTGACGTTGTCCCCTGAATATTCAAATACTTGTTGTTCTGCAGTGGATGTTTAAATACTCCGATTTATTATTATTTAATACTCGAGTAAGTAGTTTTACAATTTCACCTGATTCCGTTTTAATGCTAAACATACAATGCTAATAATTTTGCTGTCGGCAAACGTTACGTTGTGTTGTGTGCCATTAATAAAACACGTAAGCATCTGATGCTAGCTGCTTTTGCAGCTCTTGCCTTCATTAGTATTTTGGCAGTGAAATTTTTGGCTTGTATTTGGTTTTTGGTATTTGGTAAATTGAATATGAGGAAAAATAGAAGAGCGAAACATAAAAATGTATATCATGACGAGTTTAAATATATTTCACCCATGCCCCGTATTTTTTTTCTTACTCATGATAAATCAAAATTCTTTAATATACAAATTAATCGTTGTTCTGGACCGAGATAAAGCGGCCAGGATTGGTCCACGGGCATCAGACATCAGCCGACGTCAACCAGGATCAGTCGGAATCTCATCAACAAGCACTTGAGACATCCGAAGCCATCAAGGGTAAATTACTCGTTTAACACATTTGTAGCACAATCCAAGTATAACCGTCTCTCGAACGTCGGCACAATACATCACGGTTACGAGGCATATCACGGTGTGTATTCCCAATTTCGGACAAGCTTGTGACCGTAACTTGGATCCGTTATAACCATCCAACGGACTTTCCTGCCAAAATATCATTATAAATACCACGGTGGTGCATCCCCCAGGTACGCTTTTCATTCTAATATATTGTTACTTTGTTGGGATACTCTTCTAACTTAAGCATCGGAGTCTCTGCAGTTGCACCACCACCAACCGCTCGTTGCCGCCCTAGAATCCATCATGAGCTACCATTCTTGAAGTCACTGGAAGATCAATCGTAATGAATCAAAATGTGACAATTCAAATTTATTAAAATATAATAAATATATATTTAAATTCTAAACCAAATCATTGGAATAAAATAAATATATATTTTAATTAATTCACCAAAACACATCAAAATTAAATATAAAATTTAAATTGTAAAATTCAATCCAAATCCAATAAACCAAATTAGGTTTGACATATGGCATGATGGAGGGAATGGTTTTCTATGCCCAGAGAGAGGAAAACCCCACCCCACCAAAACCACCGGATGGAGGAGGAGGGAGCAAGGATTCATCGAATACCACGGGAGAACGTATATCCTTTCGTGACAAGGTGTTAGGAAGTAATAAGTCACCCCCTAAAAGAGTGACAAGAGACCTCATCAAGGAGAATTTGTTCAAGATTGAGTTTCAAGAGGGCATTTGTCTGCTATCGAAATGCTACTTGGAATCAAGTGTAGTTCATGAACTCTCGCAGACTTGGCAGGATGCATTGATAGTAAAGCTTTTGGGGAAGAATGTGGGTTTTATGGTTATGCGTGACAGACTTAACGCCCTCTGAAAACCTTTTGGAGGCATGGATATCGATATAAGGCATGGATTTTTTCTGATCAAGCTTGACTTGGAGACAAATCGAGACAAAACGATTAATGAGAGATGGTAACACCCACCTTGGGTACAGATCAAGTGAAGTCCCTCGTATTTAACATTGTACCAATAACCATTCAACCAAACTCTTCCAACCACGGGTTGGGTTAAGTCCACCTCCACACAAACTCGTACATGCGTCACATTGATCGTATCCAAGTCTACCTTCATTGGTCTCCCCACAGTCGATGTCAATGCCATTAATACATTTTCATCATAATACATGAGGCCCAGACTAGGAAATCGTATCCATGCCAATGTTCTTTCAGTTTTACTTTCCGAGGTGACAAAATCTGGTGACGTGACGTCAATAGAGATGGTAATGGCTTTGGACGTGGGTGAGTTGCATGATACTGGTACTAGCAGCATGTAAAGTGCCCCTTGCTAGTTTCTCGTTTTCCATTTGTTGTATATGGATTTTGCAAAAAAAAATTATCTATTCTATCCTCGAACATTATAGGGGCCAGGAGTAATAGAGGAAAAAGGTCTGTTAAACACCTAGTGCAAACTAATAAGCCAACCCTTTGTTTTATTTTCGAAACCCATTGTCAATTTCAAACTGAGGAGAAGTTCTAGAATGATCTAGGCTATGAGAAATGTGAAGTGGTGGAGGCACAAAATCATTCTAGTGGTATTTGGCTTTTAAAAGAGAAAAATGTCGACTTCCTTGTGGATATTTTTGGATGTGTGTAGACAAGTGATTACCTTTTAGTGCTCGGTTGGGAATTTTACTTGGATGGGTAGTGTTCTTTATGCTAGCCCTATTCTGGCTATGCGAGAGACACTTTGGCCACACTTACTAAACATTCGCAAAACCTTCTCTTGGCCTTAGATAACAATTGGAGACTTTAATGAGATTGTTCACTCTTCAGAGGTTAGAGATGGTGCTTTTGTTAGTAATATAGCAGCAAGGATTAGTGAATGGATAGATAATTGTAACCTTCTTGATCTGGGAAGTATTAGCGGGAATTTTACTTGGTTCATAAAAGCTAATGGAGCCCCTGCAATTGCCAAACGCCTTGATAGAGGCCTGTGTGATCTTCAATGAAGGATGAAATTCCCTGAAGCTTTTGTGGAAAACCTTTGTTGCCATCATTCTGATCATTTGCCTCTCCTCCTAAGGTTTAGTAAAGTTCAGGAAAAGAAAGCGAATGGACCTTTTAGATATCAAGCAGCTTGGAGTACTCATGAGGCCTATGAAGATGTCGTTCGAAGTGTTTGGCTTAGTGGTAGGGATAACGTTCTAGCATGCATTTCCAAGGTGCGTGAGCATTCTATTTTATTCAATAAACACCAGTTTGGAAATATTTTCAGAGAGAATAGAAAAGTAAAGGGTCGCTTGAAAAAAGTACATTGCAGTTGGGAAAAGAACGATTTTGTTAACCTCCTTACTTTGGAAAAACAACTTCAACGTGAGTACAACTTGCTGCTTCGGAGGGAAGAACTATTCTGGTTTCAGAAATCTTGTGAGAAGTGGGTGGTGCGTTTGGGTGATAGGAACACAAAATTCTTTCACACCCAAATTGTTATTCGGTGCAAAAGAAACATAATACATGGCATTAGGCTAGGTGATGGTTCTTGGTCCACAAATGACGATACTATGATCAATGAGACCCAACGGTTTTTCCAGCATCTCTTTGGTAATTCATCTTCGGGCTCTATTTTTAATATGCCTTTCCATGCAGGACCCAACTTGAGTAATACAGGGCATGAGGCCCTCTTAGAAGATGTGAGTAAAGAAGAGGTTCATAGGGCTCTCATGGGTATGGGGTCCTACAAATCTCTAGGACCGGATGGATTCCAACCAGTATTTTTTAAGAAGTATTGGGGGATTGTGGGTGATGATTTATTTAACATGATCCGGTTGGCTTTTCGTGATAGGAGGTTCAATGAGCATCTTGTGGAGACCCTTATTGTGTTAATTCGCTTTTCGTGATAGGAGGTTCAATGAGCATCTTGTGGAGACCCTTATTGTGTTAATTCCTAAATTGACAGTCCAATAGCTCTCAAGGATTTCTGGCCTATTAGTCTTTGTAATGTGGCCTACAAGGCTATAACGAAGGTTTTTGTCAATAGGTTGCACCCTTTCCTCAATGATATAATTGGACCCCTCCAGAGCAGTTTCATTCCAGGAAGGATTGTATTAGATAATCACATTTTGGCTCAGGAAATGGTTCACTTCATACATAAATCCACGGCTAAAAATGGTTTTGTTGCATTCAAGGTTGATTTGGAGAAAGCATATGACCATCTGAGTTGGAAGTTCCTTCGAGACACCCTTATCATTTTTAATTTTCCACATAAGATAGTGGACTTAATTTTGTGATGTGTCTAATCTTCCAAATTGTCCATTCTTTGGAATTGTGCAAGACTTGATAGTTTCTCCCCTTCTCGAGGTCTCAGACAAGGTGACTGTAGAAACCACAGGAAACACTAGAAGGGGGGTTGAATAGTGTTTTATATGTTCAAACAGATTTTATGAAAACCTTAAACAAGCAAAACTCTTTCACAAAGATTTTAAGCAACTTGCTGAAACTGGGAGTAATGGTACTTGCTGAAGTCGCTTCAGTAGGTCCAATAAAACAGTTTTGTAAACTTATTTTATAAAGCGTTTAAGTTAGTTTTCTGTTTAAGCTTATAAAACTGATTATCCAAAACCCTCCTGTCAGCTTAAATAACAGATATAAAGAGATAAGGGTAGAGAAGACTTAGCCAAGAGATTTATCCTGGTTCACTCACATCCACTGTGAGCTACGTCCAGTCCCAATGCCAAACCAGTAAAGGATTTTCCACTTACTGATCACAGTTACAAGTATTCTTTGAACCACAGCCTCTTCAGGCTAAAACCCAAGTATTATTTGAACACATAGCCTCTCCAGGCTAAAACCCAAGTATTGTTTAAACACCAAGCCTCTTTAGGCTCACACACAAACAGTGTATAAAGAGAAAATGCTTAAGCTTTTAAACTACACAAGTTTAAATCCTAAACTGGGTAAGATGTACAAATAATTGAGTATAACTCAGGATAAGAAATTGTTGTGCAAATGAAACAAATGAATATATGAATCTCAGAGAATTTTAGCAGCGCTTCAGCAAGTTGGTTAGTTCTCTCTATCTTTTCTGCATGAGACTCCATATTTATAGGAGAAGAGAAAAGAGACCAGTTGACTTCTCTAAATCCCGTTGAGAGATGGCTTTCTTCCCGTTGTGACACATAGCCTTGGTAGCTTGCAGTAGCAGGTGCAGCAGGTAGTAGGTGTCAGCAGCATAGACTCTACTTTTTCTGATCACAGTGTACTTGCACAACAGACATTACCTTTTGGATGAATAGAAATTTGAAATGTGCCAAAAAGCAACTTTTCTGACTTTCCAGAAGGAAGAAAAGCATAGACAGCTGAGAAGAGCTACGGTTGAATTGAGTCTTCAAAAGGAATTAGCAGAGAAGCTCTTTTCCAAAAAGGTACAAGTCTCCGTACGACTTCTCCCATCTTCAGATGGTTCTCTGGCTTCAATAGGTCTTGATCACTCAGCAGGTTCCTCTACTTCAGAAGGTTGCACTTCATCAGAGAGTTGCATGATATCAGAGGGTTGTTGTATCAAACATCTTCTGAAACACAGAAACTACCTTCAGCAGAAAACTGTTCTTCCTTTTTAACCAAATTTGTTACTCATTAAAACTCAGGGTTATGAGACTTAAACATTATTAACCACTTACTAATATTTTGAGACTCAGCATTCTCCCCCTTTTTAATGATGACAAATTTGCTTTAAACTATCAAATATCTGAAAGAAATAAGTTTAGGAATTCTCCCCCTATCTCAGATACTTGAAAAGGAATTAGTTTCTCCTTCTTCTATACGAACTTTAACCAGAAAACTTGCTTTGCTTTGCTCCCCCTGAATAAGAGATATCTTCTCTAAAAAGAGCTTAAACTTCATATTTTGTTAGTTTATATTACTCCCCCTTTTGTCATCAATCAAAAGGGTGCTCAGAGCATGTTGAAGTGATAATTAAGCAGCAGAGCAAGAATATCCAGGGTAGAGAAGTTGCTGAAATAGTATATAGCATTTAATAGTGCAACAGAAATCAGACTAGTTTAGTAGCTAGCATATAACAACAAGTTCAGTTTTCAGATAATGCAAGAATGTGCAGATTATCTCTAATGAACTTAAACCTATCTTCAACAAGAGGTTTTGTGAATATATCAGCCCATTGATGCTCTGTGTCAATGAATTTTATATCAAAAACTCCTTTCCGAATATAGTCTCTAATGAAATGATGTTTGATTTCTATATGCTTAGCTCTAGAATGCTGAATGGGATTTCTAGAAAGGTTTATTGTACTTGTATTATCGCAAAATACAAGAATAGATTTAACAAGAATGTTGAAATCTTCAAGTTGATATTTTACCCATAGCAGCTGTGAACAGCAGCATGTAGCAGCAATATACTCAGCTTCAGCAGTTGAGAGAGCTATAGTACTTTGCCTTTTGCTAGCCCAACTTATCATATTCTCTCCAATGAAGTGACATCCTCCACTTGTTGATTTCCTTTCTACTCTATCTCCAGCAAAGTCAGCATCACGGTAACCTAATAATCTGCAGTCCTTACTCTTCTTATAGCATAGACCAAGATTAGTAGTACCATTGAGATATCTGAAAATTCTTTTAACGGCCTTGTAATGAGTTATTCTTGGATCTAATTGAAATCTTGCACACAAGCATACACTGAACATAGTATCAGGCCTACTTGTTGTAAGATACAACAGAGATCCAATCATGTCTCTATACATGGTTGGGTCAACACATTCTTCTCCTTCATCTTTATTTAAGATTGTTGAAGGGTGCATAGGAGTTGACATAGGTTTGCAATCATGCATGTTAAACTTCTTAAGCATTTCTTTTGTATATTTCTCCTGATGGACCCATATACAATCAGAATCTTGCTTAATTTGAAGTCCTAGGAAAAATTTGAGTTCACCCATTAAACTCATTTCAAATTCAGATTGCATAAGCCTTGAAAACTCAGTGCACATAGAGGAATTTTTTGATCCAAAATAATGTCATCAACATATATTTAGACTAGAATCAGGTCTTTGTTAGACATTTTTCTGAAAAGAGTTGTATCAACCTTTCCTCTTTCAAAACCATTTTTGAGTAGAAAATTGCTCAATCTGTCATACCAAGCTCTGGGAGCTTGTTTGAGACCATACAGAGCCTTTTTCAGTTTAAAAACATGCTCAGGAAAATTCAGATTTTCAAAACTAGGGGGTTGCCTAACAAATACCTCTTCCTCAATGAATCCATTTAGGAAGGCACTCTTCACATCCATTTGATATAGTTTGATGTCATTATTGGTTGCATAGGAAAGTAAAATCCTAATGGCTTCAAGCCTTGCTACTGGAGCAAAAGTTTTAGTAAAGTCAATACTTTCTTGTTGATTGTAGCCTTGTGCAACCAATCTGGCTTTGTTTCTAACCACTTGACCATCTTCAGAGAGTTTGTTTCTAAACACCCATTTGGTTCCAATAATAGTTTTCCCATGGGGTTTAGGAACAAGAGTCCAGACATCACTCCTGGTAAAATGATTAAGCTCTTCTTGCATGGCTAGGATCCACCCTTCATCATGCAGAGCTTCCTCAATATTCTTTGGCTCAATTTCAGAGAGGAAGGCAAGATTATTGACTTCTCTAAGTCTTGATCTTGTTCTTACTCCTTCTGAAGTATCACCAATGATTTGCTCTCGAGGATGATGAGTTTTGTACCTCCACTCATGCCTGTGAGGGAATACATGCTCACTCTGAGACTCAACATTAACTCTGTGAAGAGAACCAGTTTCAGCAGGTTGACTAGAAGTCTGTTCAGCAGGTACTTCAGAGGGTCCTTCAGCAGGTGCTTCATTCTTGACCTCTGGAGTCTCTGAAGTAGGATTCAGCTCCATTCTAGCAAAATCATCTTCAAGATTTGATAGTTCCCTATTAGTCTCTTTAGCATCATTAAATCTAACATGAATAGATTCTTCCACTGTCAAGGTTCTAGAGTTGTAAACTCTGTAAACTCTGTAAGCTTTGGATGTTTATGAATAACCAAGGAAGAATCCCTTATCAGATTTAGAGTCAAATTTACCCATATCATCTTTGGTGTTAAGTATGAAACACTCACATCCAAAAATGTGAAAATAAGAAATGTTGGGTTTTCTTCCTCTCCACAATTCATAGGGAGTTCTTTTGAAAATTGGTCTTACCAAAATTCTGTTTTGAATGTAACAAGCTGTGTGAACAACCTCTGCCCAGAATGATCTTGGTAGGTTGCTTGAAATGAGCATGGTTCTACCCATCTCCTGCAAGCTTCTGTTCTTTCTCTCAACAACCTTATTTTGCTGGGGTGTTCTAGCCACATAGAAATTGTGTCAGATCCCATTCTCATCACAGAACATACTGAAGCTTGAGTTTTTAAACTCACCACCATGGTCACTTCTGATTGCAGAAATGCAAAAGCCTTTTTCATTTTGCACCTTCTTACAGAATTTTGTGAAATTCTCAAAAGTCTCATCCGTGCTTTTGAGAAATATAACCCATGTGAATCTAGAGTAGTCATCAACAATGACTAAGCCATACTTTTTACCAGCCAAGATTTCAATTCTTGTAGGACCAAACAAATCAATGTGAAGCAGTTCTAAAGGTCTTGAGGTAGACACGACATTTTAACTCTTGAAAGAGCTTCTTGTTTGTTTACCTTTAAGACAATTTTCACATAAAATGTAAGATTTGAAAGAAAGCTTGGGCAATCCTTTTACAAGATTGTGTTTTATAAGCTTTGAGATTAACCTCAAGCTAGCATGCCCATGTTTCTGATGCCAAATCTGTTTTTCATCTTTAACAGAAAGCGAACAAGTCATATTTTGATATGCAAGCTCCTCAAGATCTATCTTATACACATTATTGTGTCTCTTGGTAGTAAAAATGACTTGATCAAAAGCATCTTTGACTACACAACCATCCATAGTGAAGGATACAACATATCCACTGTCACATAATTGACTTATGCTCAGTAGGTTGTGTTGAAGACCTTCAACAAGGAGAACATTCTGAATAACAGAGAGGGGGATATACCTACTGAACCAATGCCAATGATTCTTCCTTTCTGGTTTCCTCCAAAGGTTACCACCCCTCCATCCTTAGGTCTAAGGTTTTGGAACAAAGACCTTTCTCTTGTCATGTGTCGCGAGCAGCCACTGTCCATGTACCATTTATGGTGTCTCTTTTGTCCTATTAAACACATCTGCAACATGAATGATCAGAGACTTAGGTACCCACAGCTTTTTGGGTCCTTTTTTGTTAGCAGCAGGTTTGCCCTTTCTCTTGTGTTTACATTGAGACACACTGTGTCCAAGTTTTCCATAGTGAGAGCATCCCCTACCTTTCTTAGCTTTTTCAGCAGGTTTAAAATTTGAATTATGTGATGATTCACTGTCTGAGTATCCTAAACCTTCTTTGTTTTTGGAGTTCTTTTGAACACCCAACATTCTGCTGAGGTTCTTGGTTCCATTGACAAAGTTGGCAATATCTCTAGTAAGTTCAGCAACTTGTTTTCTAAGATTTTCATTTTCCTTGATTAAACTTGCTGAATTACAAGACTCAGAACTAAGGAGTTTTTCCTTAAGTAAAAGATTTTGTCTCAAGAGCCTCATTTTTGTTTGCAACTTCAGTGTAAGCTCTTGACAAATCTTTATACTCTTGAAAAAGTTCCTTAGAACTCTCCAACAAATCATCATACATATCTTGGAGGGTTTGAGGGATTACCTCAGACTCAGAGCTTTCTGAAGAGGGCAGACTGGCCATCAAGCATAGGTTGCCTTCTTCAGCAGATTCATCTTCCTCTTCTGAGGTTGAGTCATCCAGGTCTTCCCAAGTAGCCATTAGACTTTTCTTTTTCTTCAGAAACTTCTTCTTTTTGTATGAGGGCTTCTTCAGCTTTGGACAATCTGCTTTCATATGTCCTGGCTGTCTGCACTCATAGCGGATTATTTTGTCAGCAGAAAATGAATCTTTACCTGACTTACCTATTTTGTTGTCAGATGAGGACTATCTTCTGAACTTCCCCTTTTTTTGGAGCATCCTCTTGATCTTCCTGCTCAATAGAGCTAGATCATCATCATCAAAGCTCCCCTCTGAATCTTCAGAACCTTCTGAAGATTCTCAGCTTTCATGGCCTTTTGTGGTCCAGCCTTCAACAGTTTGGACTTGGCATTCAAGGCAAGTGACTTCTTTTTAGGAGCATCTTCACCAGGTTCCAACTTATGGACTTTGAGGGATCCCAATAGTTCCTCCGTTCTCAGAGTATTGAGGTCTTTTGCCTCTTGAATGGCAGTCATTTTGGGCCTCCAAATCTTTGGTAAACTCCTAAGAATCTTGCGATTATTATCACCAGAGTCATAGGTTCTGCCAAGAGATTTAAGTCCATTAGTTATGGTCTGAAATCTTCCAAACATATGATCAATAGATTTAGATTTATGCATCTTGAGCATCTCATACTGATGAGCAAGCATGCTGATTTTGGATTGCTTTACATTGTCAGTCCCTTCATGGGCTGAAGCTAATGTATCCCAGATTTCTTTGGCAGAAGTACATCAATGCACCTTCTCATATTCTGATTTACTCAAGGAGAAAACCAGATAAAGTTTTGCTTTGGCATTAAGTTGCACATGCGCCTTTGATCACCAGTCCATTCTACTATAGGAATGGGCACACCATTATTGGTGGGAATATAATCATCATCTGTGACTACATCCCAGAGATCTATGTTGCTGCTTTCAATGAACAACTTTATACAGTCTCTCCAATAATGATAGTTTGTACCATTGAAAGCTGGGGGCCTTGAGACTGAGGCTTCTTCTGTAATGTAGTGGGGATTGCTTGTTGAGGTTTCCATCTGGATCTTCTTCCCTAAGCACTTGTTAGATGCTCAACTCGAGGTTGAGCTCTGATACCAACTATAGAAACCACATGAAACACTAGAAGGGGGTTGAATAGTGTTTTATATGTTCAAATAGATTTTATGAAAACCTTAAACAAGCAAAACTCTTTCACGAAGATTTTAAGCAACTTGCTGAAACTGGAAGTAATGGTACTTGCTGAAGTCGCTTCAGCAGGTCCAATAAAACAGTTTTGTAAACTTATTTTATAAAGCGTCTGAGTTAGTTTTCTGTTTAAGCTTATAAAACTGATTATCCAAAACCCTCCTATTAGCTTAAATAACAAATATAAAGAGATAAGGGTAGAGAAGACTTAGCCAAGAGATTTATCCTGGTTCACTCACATCCACCGTGAGCTACGTTCAGTCCCAATGCCAAACCAGCAAAGGATTTTCCACTAACTGATCACAGTTACAAGTATTCTTTGAACCGCAGCCTCTTCAGGCTAAAACCCAAGTATTGTTCGAACATACAACCTCTCCAAGCTAAAACCCACAGACAGCTGAGAAGAGCTACGGTTGACGTGAGTCTTCAAAAGGAATTAGCAGAGAAGCTCTTTTCCAAAAAGGTACAAGTCTCGGTACGACTTCTCCCATCTTCAGAAGGTTCTCTGGCTTCAGTAGGTCTTGATCACTCAGCAGGTTCCTCTACTTCGGAAGGTTTCACTTCATCAGAGAGTTGCATGATTTCAGAGGGTTGCTGTATCACACATCTTCTGAAACACAAAAACTACCTTCAGCAGAAAATTGTTCTTCCTTTTTAACCAAATTTGTTACTCATTAAAACTCAGGGTTATGAGACTTAAACTTTATTAACCACTTAATAATATTTTGAGACTCAATAGTGACCCCATGTCACCTTATCGTTTTATTCTATGCATGGAAATATTAGCTCTTCTTATCCAACAAAGAGTTCTGGGTGGTAGCTGGAAGCCTATTCACTTATCTAGAGGAGGCCCAAGTATATCTCACTTATTCTTTGCTGTTGATGTTCTATTATTTTGTAGAGCCAATAGAACCCAGGTCCAGCTGGTCACAGATACGCTCAATGAATTTTGTAATGCCTCTGGACTTAAAGTCAACCTTGAGAAGTCCAGAATTATGTTTTCTAAAAAGGTAGCACAGTCTTCTCGTTTGACTCTCTCGTCCCTCTCCAATATTCGGCCTGTCTCCAATCTCGGAAAATACCTTGGTTTTGATAGACACACTGACCTACAAAGCATGATTTTGAATTCATTCTAGATAAAGTTAGCTCTAGGCTAGCTGCCTGGAAAGGTAAATTATTAAATAAGGATGGGAGACTAACATTAGTTAATTCCGTTTTGAGTTCCATTCCTTCCTATACAATGTAAATTCACTGGATTCCTGAGAATTTATAGTTTGTTGGATAAGAGTGCAAGGCAATTTCTCTGGTGTGGTTCTAAGGAGTCTGGTGTTGATCTGGTTAAATGGAAGTATGTAACTGAACCTAGCAAATGTGGGGGGCTTGGGATTAGAAGAGCTAGACTACAAAATGTTTCTTTGTTAGGAAAATCAGTTTGGAATGTACTAAAGGGTTCTTCTGACAAGTTATGGGTTAGTCTTCTTTGTAATAAGTATGGGAAGGACATAGAGGTGTTTAAGAATTCACAGGGTGCTTCTTTCATTTGGAGGTCTGTTCAGAAGGCAGCAGCTCAGCTACATGAAGGTTTCACAACAAGAATTGGTGATGGCTTATCAAGCTTCTTGTTTGATCCATGGTTGCCTTTAGGAGCCTTATGTGATAGGGTTGATTTCATTAACACACATGACTTGGAATTGATAGTCTGTGATGTTTGGAATGGGGGTGGAGTGGAATTTGAGTCAATTATGGTCTCACCTACCTATTACTTGTCTGGAGGAAATTCAACAGATACAACCTTACATTTCTGAAGGAGTTAAAGACTCTATAATCTGGGATGGTTCTCTCACAGGGGTTTACACTTCTAAAAATGGTTATAACTGGTTGCTACAAAAGGAGAGGGATATTCCAATTGATAGACCTCGGTCTTGGGTGTGGAAAATCAAAGGATTTGAATCTGTTAGATTCTTTGTGTGGTTAGCTGCTAATGAGTTGCTGCCAACAAAAGAATTACTGCATAGGAGATACATTACAACTTCTGAATTGGGCTTATGTTGTCAAGAAAGTAGTGAAGATATTCTACATTGCTTGAGATCCTGTCCTAATGCATCTCTCTTGTGGAATAGTTTGGGTTTTTCTGGCTTGGCAGAGTTTATGAGTATCAGTAACAGCTATGATTGGCTATTTTGGTGTTGTCATAACCTTGGCTCACTATTCCTAGCTGGGATATGGGAAATATGGGTTGCAAGAAATCTGAAGGTGTTTGAAGGAAAAGAAACTAGCTTAAACCAGTTGCTAGTAAAGACAAGGAGTTTGGCCACAACTTTTTGTCAACGGTTAGGGGTTTATAGTCACTCTCAGCAACAGTAGACTTGCTATATCAATTGGAGGCCTCCAAATGAAGGTTTTATTGCCCTGAATGTTGATGGTAGTTCTTTTGGTAACCCAGGTCCAACAGGTTTGGTGGTTTGCTGTGTGATCATCATGGGAGATGGCTTAAGGGGTTTTATGGATCAATTGGCATTTCTGAAATCCTAAAGGCATAGTTGGTTGGCATCTTAGTTGGGTTGAGATTAGCTTGGGAGGATGGTTGCAGACTTGTCGAGTGCTGGTCAGATATATTTTGCACTAGTAATTGCTCTAATTAAAGGGTCTCTTCCTGTTGACCATGAGTATGTAAGTATCATCAATGAAATTCAGAAGCTACAACAACTAAGTTGGATATTAAAGTTTAATCACATTCATCGTGAAGGAAATCAATGTGTTGATGCTTTAACAAAGACCGGTGCAGTGTCATCTACTCAATTGACCTTGGTGTTAGAGTGTCCTCATAGGATTGCTCATCTAGTGTCTGCTGATGCTAGGGGAGCTTGTTTCCCTAAAGGTTGAGTTTTGCTTCTAGTTTCTTTTCTTTTCTCTCTTTTTCTTTTTCTTTTCCTCGTATGTTACCACAAAAAAATGATATAAGAATCATTAAATATTAATAATAAAATTTAGATTTACTGCGTTTAGTATATTAAATATTATAAGGAATATTTATTATGATGCATTTAATATGTAGTATTATTATTTTTTGAATTTTAGAACTAAATGTATGAAATGCTACAATAAATAACTCATATAATTCACTTACTGTGTATAATAATTTTTTTTATGAAATATATATATATATATAAATAAAATCTATATAATCAAAATATACTTCAACTTTGCATTAATGATAATATTAATTAGTTATTAATGACATTTATTATATTATTAATTATATTAACAAATAAATATAAAGCTTCACATACATATAATTTAAGTATTAAATATTAAAATTAGTTGAGGATCGTATTAAATATTGAAATTAATGTTACAAATTATTCAATTATTATCAAATATAAATTTTTATGATTATTAAGGGTTTAAAAAATTGGTCTTTTAAGGGTTAATTTTCTTAAGTAAACCACGGTAAGAAATATGAATGCCATTTTAAAACTGTATTTTACCATGAACTCATACAAAAATGAATTCTACCATACATTTTGTTAAATTATATTTTATTAATAACCTTACAAAAAGAATTGATACATGATAAGATAGAAGCAGGTCCATACACACTTCTAAAAAATTACTCTTATCAAATACTATAAATATAAAATAGAAGCAGGTCATACAATGCACGGGTATTATGTCTAATACTTAACGTATTTTAATATTAATATAATAAATAAATAACCAGGTTAGTATCGTTATAATGTAAATAAATTTTATTACATATAATTGTTATTTTGAAACATATGACTCTTAATTTAAAAATATTTATTAAATAAGCTTAAATATGTTTTTAGTCTCTATAAATATGAGTCATTTTGTTTTTAGTCCCTGTAATTTTTTTTTTTTTGGTTTTTCATCCTTACAAAATTTTTCGTTAGCCTTTTTGGTCCCTGCCGTTAACTTTAAGCCGATGTGGCTAACAGAGTGCCGCATCAGCTTGCCACATGCGTTTTTTTGCCCAGCTTAAATTTGTATTTAGTCCCTATAAATATGGTCATTTTTTTTTAGTCCTTATAATTTTTTTTTATTTTTCATCTCTATAATTCTTTTACTTTTCACATCTATCTCATCACCATCCAACATCAGTGTCCTTTTGCTTATATTGCATTGTTACAATTGAAATTCTTGAACTCCTCCTGAGATCAATAAAATATATTTTTATGTATTCAATTATTTGAAATTTCAATGCACTTGTATTCACTCTATAAAGGGGGAAAACATATAACGACCTTTCTTTCTCTGCTAATTTTTTTTTGTCTATTGATCAACAAAATTTTCATTTGATTTATGTCTATTATCATGTAACTTAATGAATTTGTGCTGACTAACAAAAAAAGCTTGTAATTGTAAATCAAATGAAAATTTTGTCCGTCAATAGACAGAAAAAAAGAGTTGCAGAGAAAAAAGGTCGTTACAGGTTTTTTTTCTTATATACAGTGAATCTTAGTGTTTTGAAATTTCAAATAATTGAATATATAAAGAATTTATTTTTTTATACCCACGAGAAGTTTCAAAATTTCAAGTGTAACAATGCAGTGGAAGCAAATGGACACTATGATGTTGAATAGGGATGAAATTGAGATAAAAAACCAAAAAGAAATTGTAGGGACTAAAACCAAAAGGATCATATTTATAGAGACCAAAAACAAATTTAAGTTTGGCGGAAATAACACATGTGGTATGCTGACGTGGCACTCCGTTTGCCACGTCAGCTAAAAGTTAACAGCAAGGATAAAAAAGGCTAACAAAAAATTTTTAAGGATGAAAAACCATAAATATTTTGTACAGGGACTAAAAATAAAATGATTGGTATTTATAGGGACTAAAAACATATTTAAACCTATTAAATAATATATAACCGTTTTCATGTATATATAGTTTTTTTAAATATACTATCATTTTTTCTATAAAGAATTTTAATTAAAATTCAAGACTTGATATGCTATTATATACATTATAACAATTATAATTATAATAATACCAATAAGAAGAAGGGTAGGACTTAGGAGGATGAGGGCCGATCCAATATATTTGTAGGCCTAAAGCAAATTATAAGATGTCAGTCTATTTTTAGAAGTTAGAAGACCTTAGATGACATATCTATTTTTTTTAAATAATCTAGGATCTATTTTTAATAAAAGAAAGTTGTGTTAAAGTGAGAAAACTAATTTCAACAAAAAAATATTTTTAACTATAATCCATCAACTAAAAATTAGTAATATTTTTATATCAGATATAACGATTTTATTAATTTTAATATATAAGATATATATCTATAAAATAATTGAGGCCTTATAATAGGAGAGGCCTAAAGCAATTGCTTGGCCGGCCCGAAGAGGATCTTTATAAATTAAAAGTTAATTAAAGAGTGATAAATCACAATAAATAGAGTTCAATATAGTAATATTAAATGCTATATTTAATATAATATACTAAGTCAAATAATCCAAAACAATAAAATTAAATACCATATTTAATATGATAATAAATAAAATAAATCTGGACAAAAATATTAAATAATATGTTTAATATTAATATTTAATAGAAAAAATCTATCTATCTATATAAATAAAATAAACTTGAATATAATAGCATTAAATAAATAACTTTGAATACTATTTTTTAAGACACATTGAATAATATATTTAATATAGTAATAAGTAAATTAGACTTGAATATAATAATATTAAATGTTGTATTTAATATAATCTATATCTATTATATATTTAATATAACACATCTATCTATTTATATAAGTAAAATAAAAAAACTTGAATATAGTAGCATTAAAGATATAACATTGAATACTTTTTTTTATGACACATTGAATATTATACTTTTTTTATGACACATTGAATATTATATTTAATGTAAAAATAAGTAAAATAAATTTTAATGTAATACAATTAAATGTTATATTTAATATAATCTATATCTATTATCTATATATAAAAATAAATTGGTGTTAATCACATGTATCCACTATTACAAGGGGAAATCCTGTTTGGGGCTTAACTATAAATATCCTCTGTTACAAATATTTTTTTTAAAATAAAATACCATTTTTTCTATAAAAATTTTAATTAAAATTCAAAATCCGGTATGCTATTATATATTATATAGAATATAATAGTAATATTAGTAATAATAACAACAAAAGAATGGGTAGGAGAATCAATATAAATTAAAAGTTAATCAACTTTCTATATTATAATTTTGAGACCTCACATTGGAAAGTGAGACATTCACTCACTCTACTCTCCCTCTCAATGATATTTGACACTCTCTTTTTTTCTCATTGGATGGTGAATTTCACTCACACTTGTGAGAGTGAGATTCTCTCTCAATCATTAATACCATTTTTCTTTCTCTTCCATTTTGAAATTTTAAAAGCTAATAAATGTTAATATTAAATTTTGAAATTTATTAATATTAAAATCTTATCTTATTATTTTCTATTTTAATCTTTTAAATATATAAATCTTTATTTTATCCTATTACCATATAAATTATATTTTAATAATAAAATATAATATACTATTAGAATTTAAAATTAAAAAATTATCACAAATTATGATATTTTAAACTTTTTAATTTTAAAAATATTAATTTATTATAATTTTAATTTTAATTAAATAAACATATACATTTATCTGCGTATTACGCGAGTTAATATACTAGTTAAAGAATAATAAATCACAATAAAATACAATAGTAAAATAAAATTAAATATATAGCATTGAATACTATTTTTTCATGGCACATTGAATACTATATTTAATAAAATAATAATTAAAATAGACTTGAATATAATAGTATTAAATTCTATGTTTAATATAATCTATATCTATTATATATATATAAATTGGTGTTAATCACATGTATCCTTTATTACAAGGGACAATCCTGTTGAGGGCTTAACTATAAATATCCCCTATTATAAATATTTTTTAAATAAACTATCATTTTTCTATAAAGAATTTCAATTAAAATTTTTTATGAAATTTGTTACAAATAATCTCGATGATGAGTAGTTATAATTCAACGGTTGGATCAATAAATTTCACATGCAATTTAAAGTTATTAATAGTGTAACACATGATGTAATTTACACCAGTGTAAGTTGAACATTTCTCAAGAAAAATAGTTTAGAACAATAATATTAAATACCATATTTAATATGATAATAAATAGAATAAATCTGGATAAAAATATTAAATACTATATTTAATATTAATATTTAATATAACAAATCTATCTATCTATATAAGTAAAATAAATTTGAATATAGTAGCATTAAATATATAATATTGAATACTATATTTGATATAATAATAAGTAAAATGGATTTAAATATAATAATATTAAATGTTATATTTAATATAATTTATATCTATCTATCTATTTATCTATATAAGTAAAATAAACTTGAATATAGTGCATTAAATATATAACATTGAATACTATATTTAATATAGTATTCAAAACTCTTTTTCTGGGGGGGATATATGTGAATGGAATCTAGACGGTTTAAGTGAACAAGCGATATTGGATCTAACCTGCCAAATGTCTATGGCAGCAACAGCCTATAAATCTAAAGGTAGTACAGACAAGAGGGCGGCTTTAGCAATAATTCATGGATTTACTGGACAGTTAAAAGGATGGTGGGATAATTTGTGTAATGATGAAGATAGAAATGCAATATTAAATAGTATAAAAACATAAAACAATGAAGAAGATGTAGTCGCTACGCTAATATATTCAATAATTCAAAACTTTGTAGGAGATCCAAATATATTTAAAGAAAGGGCTGCCAGCCAATTAGCTAATTTATATTGTCCAACAATGTCAGATTATAGGTGGTATAAAGATACATTTTTATCTAAAATAACTATGAGAGAAGATGGATTTGCAGGATTTTGGAAAGAAAGATTTATAGCTGGACTCCCTAAATTATTTTCAGAGAAGGTAAAACTAAATTTAGAAAAACATTTTGGTAAGCCTGTTATGTATAATATGCTAACATATGGTCAAATTCATAATATTATAGTAGAAACCGGAATACAAGTTTGTACAGATTTTAAATTACAAAATAAAATGAGAAAAGAAAATATGACTAATAAAAGAGAATTAGGAACTTTTTGCCAACAATATGGTGTAGAAGTTATTAAAGCCCCTAGTGCTCAGCTAAAAGAAAAAATAAAGGTTATAATCAAACCTCTCATAAAAGAAAGAATTATAGGCAAATTATAAAAAATCTACCAAACAAGACTATTATAAAAATCAAAAGAATCATAAAGCTAAAAAGCAAGCAAGTAACAAAAAGACTTATAAGAAAATAATACCTGTTGGAAATGTGGAAGAATAGGACATTACGCAAATAAATGTAGAGTTGAACAAAAAATTAATGAATTAAAAATAGATGAAGAGTTAAAACAAGGTCTCATGAATATTTTACTTAACTCAGAATCAGAAAATTTCTCAGAAGTAGAAGAAGGATCTGATAGTGAAAAATCAATATATCATTTAGAAATTACTTCAGAATCTTCCTCAGAAATAGAAGAAAGTTCAGATAACAATGAAAATTGCTTAGGACCTGAACTATGTACTTGTAGTAATTGTAAAACTATTAATATGTTAACAAAAGACCAAACTTCAACATTAATATCAATAATAGATAAATTAGACGATTCACCACTAAAAGATGAATTCCTACAACAATTAAATAATTTAATAATTAAGGAAGAAAGATCAAGAGAAGTAAAAGCTGTAAATATGAAAGAAATATACGATAGATTTAAAAATAATAACAATCAAATAACTATAAAAGATATGCAGGAAGAAATAAGAATATTAAAACAAGAAATACAAGAACTAAAACAAAATGATATTTCCTTAGAATATAGATTACTAGAATTAGAAGGAAGAAATATATTACAACAACAAACTAAGAAAGAAATCACTAAAGAAGAAAAAACTGATGAAGAAGGACCAAGTGATAGCTATCTAAATTTATTGTCTATAATAACTACTCATAAATGGAATTGTAATGTAACATTAATTATAAAAGGAGAGATATTTAAAATGACCGCTCTAATAGATTCGGGTGCTGACGTAAATTGTATACAAGAAGGATTAATACCAACTAAATATTATGAAAAGACTAAAGAAGGAGTTACTAGCGCTAATGGCACTAGTATGCAAATTCAATATAAACTTTCTAATGCTAAAATATGTAAAGAGAAAATTTGTTATAATACTTCCTTTGTACTAGTTAAAAACATGAACTCTCCCTTAATATTAGGGACCCCATTCTTAACATTAATATACCCATTCTCAGTAACTGAAAAAGGAATTGAAACAACGGCCTTAGGAAAAACTATATGCTTTGAATTTATTAGACCTCCAAGGTCCAGAGAATTAAATTTATTAAAGGAATCCTCAGTTAGCCAAATAAATTTAATAAAAAGAAAGACTAAACAGATAAATTTATTAAATAAAGAAATTCAATACAAAAGAATAGAAGAACAAATTAATAGTGATAATATTCAAAAAATTATAAAAAATTTCCATGAAAAAATAGAAAAAGAAATTTGTGAAACAAATCCCATAGCTTTTTGGCATAGAAAGAAATATGAAATAGCATTACCTTATATAGAAGGATTTAATGAAAAGGATATTCCAACAAAAGCAAGACCTATTCAAATGAATGCCACCTACTTAGAATATTGTAAAAAGGAAATACAAGAATATCTAGATAAAGGATTAATTAGAAAATCAAAGTCTCCCTGGAGTTGTTCAGGATTCTATGTAATGAATGCGTCTGAGCAAGAGAGAGGAGCACCAAGATTAGTAATTAATTATAAACCTCTTAATAAAGTATTAAAGTGGATAAGATACCCTCTACCTAATAAAAATGATCTTATTAAAAGATTAAAGATGCAAAGATATTTTCAAAATTTGATATGAAGTCTGGTTATTATCAAATATCTGTTAAAGAAGAAGATAAATACAAAACTGCTTTTGTAGTTCCTTTTGGGCATTATGAATGGAATGTTATGCCACAGGGACTTAAAAATGCTCCCAGTGAATTTCAAAACATAATGAATGATATATTTTATCCCCACATGAATTTTTCAATAGTCTATTTAGATGATGTATTAATTTTTTCAAAAAATATAAATCAACATATAGAACACTTAAACAAATTTATACAAATTATAAAAGATAATGGATTAGTAGTATATGCTAAAAAGATTAAGATATTTCAAACAAAATAAGATTTTTAGGTTTTGAAATATTTCAAGAAACTATAACCCCAATCCAAAGGTCATTAGAATTTGCAGAAAAATTTCCAAATGAAATTAAAGATAAAACCCAATTACAAAGATTTTTAGGATGTGTCAGTTATGTTGCAGATTTTATCCCTAATATAAGAGTTATTTGTGCCCCTTTGTATAATAGATTAAAGAAGAACCCTCCAAATTGGGATGAAAATCTAACGCAAACTATAATAAAAATAAAGTCAATAGTTAAGAAACTCCCATGTCTAGGTATACCTGATCCCAATGCATATTTAATAGTTGAAACTGATGCATCAGATATAGGTTATGGTGGAATCTTAAAACAAAAGAGTCTAGGAAAAGAACAGATAGTAAGATATCATTCGGGAGTTTGGAATTCTTCACAGCAAAAGTATTCTACAATTAAACAAGAGATTCTTTCAATAGTTTTATGTGTTCAAAAATTTCAAGATGATCTATTTAGCAAAAGTTTTTAATACGAACTGATTGTAAAGCGGGCTCCTAGTGTCATACAAAAGGATGTTAAAAATTTAGTTTCAAAACATATTTTTGCTCGATGGCAATCTTTACTATCTTGTTTTGATTTTAATATTGAACATATCAAAGGGAAAAACAACTTTTTACCTGATTTTTTAACAAGAGAATTTCTACAGGGAACAAAATGAGCAAACCCACAGAAAAAGATCAATACGGTCCCCCACTGGGATCCCCTAAAGTCTCCTCTCCTATTACGAATAAGGCAACGCCTTCAACACCAGTTAAAGGTAAAATGTATTATTTCCATCACCAGTTACTCCTACTATGACTCCAAGATTTAGAAAAGACTCCATACGTCCAACCATGTCCTCAATAATCAATACTCCTTTACCTCCCAGTGTGTTCAATAGTCCATTAGTTAACCTCTCCAATAAATTTACTCCTCTGTCTTATCACAATACTCTTATCGGACCAAAAGACTTTATCCCTCAACAAAAAGAAGATGATCATTACATTGAAAAAGATGATGTTTTAGAAATAATACCCCTAGAAAAAGCCTGGAACAATCACTCTCCAAAGCAATTAGCCTCCTCATTATTCCTCCAAATTTCCATTACCTCCCTCATCACCCTTCTAAAACTAGAACCTTTTATGAATTCATCCTTGTCGACACAGACTCAATAGAGATTACTCATAATAAAGATGATAAAGGAAATATTCAGTTTTCAAAATTAAGATTTTACAGATTTTGGCTCCATCAGACTGGAATCAACCTCTGTATAAGTATAAGTCTTTTTCAAGAATCTTCAATCCTCAGCAATATAATTATTATGATTATATGGAAGCTTGGAGAAATGTTCTCTATTTAAGTCCAGACGGCCATTCTTGGTTTATTTGGTTTAAAAGAGGAATATCATTAAAGTTTCCAAAATGGTTTATGAGTTGGTTTATAGATTATGGACCATTACCATCCTTCTTTCCTCCACAAGCGGAAGAAGTTTATCAATATTTTAAAGAGAATTCAACATTTGTACAGGGTTATAGATTTATCTCTTTCATAGCCACTCAAGGTATTGCATGGATCTTGAGTTGGGATTATGTTTATGCTTTGAAATATGATAATACTGATTTAAAGGTGCTAGCAAGACAAATTAAAATAAAATGGTGGAAGAAGTTCAACCTGGAGCTGTTAAGTAAACAAAAAATCAATGAGTGGTTAAAATTCCACAAAGAAGCAAAATCCCCAGAAGTAAAGGAAGCTGCAAAAGAAGCAATATTTTTAGCAGAAAAGCAAAAAATTATGGCAGAACTTGCATCCGCTACTTCACAGGAAGAGTTTGAAGAAAGATTAAAGTTGGTGAAAGCAATACCAGATCCTACGGTTCAAGAAGAATCAGATGAGAGCACGTCTCAGTCAAATCCATATTTACGCAATGGAGATATGTTTGATTAAAAGAACCAATCAGAAGTGTCGGCAGCAGACAAAATGTCGGCAAGAATAAAAGGCACGTGTAAGCACTAGCAAAAGAATCAGAATAATTTGTAACTTTAAATTATTGTATTACTTTTTAGGCTTTCCTGTTTTTGCCCTTCCATTATTTTACTTTTCTAGGACAACAATGTAATTTGTAGAAGGCTCTCTTGCCTATATAAGGAAGGATCTTTTCCTCCTGAAGGCAGAGCGAATTCAGAACAACAAATCCCTGTATTTACATCCTTTCTTTAAGCAATGCATCTTCAGCATTTCGTTTTCAAGTTTTTGAGTTCTATAGTTCCGGTTCTCCAACTTTCTCAATCTCAATTCTGAAGCTTGTAAGTTATTTCAAGTATATTTCTTCCGCTTTCACTACTGGTATCAGAGCCTTTTCCCCAAAGGGAAGAGGTCTCTCTGGTTTTAATTACTAGTTTTCTTTACTCTTTATTTTTTAACTTAAATCATAGTGTTTTTATAATCAAGACATTTAATCCTTATATTAGTGTTGAGTGTAGCACTGAGAGGTGTTTAGGCGTTGGTCAGCATCTAGATCTAGTGGTCCCGGCATTAAACCTTAGGGGTAGTAAGTCCGTTGGTCAGCTAGATAAGTTAGGATGTGGTCCCGTCACATAAAACACTAAGAAAGGATAAAATGGCTGGATTATTAAGAACATTGAGTGATTTGAGGATAAAAATAAGAATAAAGAAATAGTAATTAGGACCCCTCAAGCTGAATCTTCCTTTCAAAACAATAATAAAGATAAAGAATTACAAATAGCTGAAATAGAAAACTCATTACATAATTGGTCAATACCTATAGTTAAAAATGTGAAGTTTATAAGCAACATAGCATGTGGTCTACTTCTCAAGATGAAATTCATGTATTAGAATATAGTTATCCAGGAACAAGAAATAATAAAGTTATTAATATTCTAGAACAATCAATATTAAATGAACATATAAGACAAGGATATAATTTTCTTCATCTAGGATTAATACAAGTAGCAGCAAAGCCCAACTACAGATTAGGAATTAATAGTCCCATCTTAATGATATTAAGAGACATAGACTTAAAAACTTTAATGATTCAGTAATAGCTATATTAGAAAGTAATTTACATGATGGTCCTGCCTTCTTTAATTGTTTTCCTAATTTTTCGATGGATATAAGAAATGATAAGACAAGTAATGCTATTAAATTATATGTTAAAATTCCTGAAGAAATAATAGACGAGGCATCAGGACCTACACAAATAATTTACAGAATTATTATAAAATAACAAAAATAGATTATAATTATAAAGCTTTAAGGTCTTCCCCAAAAGATGAAACAATATTAGTAGAAGCTAACTTAAGAAAATCATCAGTACAAATTCCTAAAAAGCTAAGTCATAAAGAAATAATGAATAAAATTCCAGAAGAATGGATTTTAGAAGACGTGGTCTCTGAACCCAATATTTATAATACTCAAATTAGAGAAATAATTCAAGAAGGTTCTAATATTAGACTAAGAATGAATAGGTCAACATCTTTAAAAATTCGTGAACCTCAAACATTAAAACCCACCTCCTCTAGGCATTCAGTAGATGGATCTACTATTAATATAGATTTAAGGGGATTAGATAACTCCATTCCCAAGATATCAAAACCACTATATCCAAGAGACGACCAAATCTGAATCACCCCAATACTCACCTACTGCATCCCAAATATTAAATGTATTATCTAGAGAATTACCTTTTGAGATAGATAAAAATTGGATTAGAGAGGATTTTTAATGCTGAATATAATAAAGACTTAAGAAATTGGTATTTTTCAACATACAATAAAGAACAAGTAACATTATTTAGAGAAAAATATTATAATTATATGGAAGAAAATAAAATAAATATTTATTTCTTTGATTGGTTTAAAAATTATAGTGGAGAAACGTTAGAAAATGAATTAAAAAATTTGTATCCTTTAAATAAAACCACCAATACTTGGAAAACTATAACTAATCAAGTAATTGAATCAGAATACCCTCCTAATCAAGGGATAAATTTACAAGTAACAAAGATTTAGAAATTGAAGCCAGTCCTTATAAAGACATTAGTAATGAAGAGAAGCCTGTAGAAAAAAGGGATATTAAGAAATTACATTCTCAATTGAATTACTCAAATCTTATGCTAGAAGTAGTATCTAAACACTTAACTAGGATAGAAACACTACAAAATAAAGATGTCCCTAGTACTAGTTCAATAGTGAAGTCTCCTGTTAAGCCTATTTATAAATTATTTAATGTTCCTCAAAAGGAATTAGAAGCCATAAAATTTGAAAGTAAACTGATATTAAAGTAGAAGAAATAAGAGAAAGATTAGAAAAATTAATCTAGAAAAATTTACAATAAATACAATAGATAAAGACCCAGAATTATCTGTTAATAAATTAAGAAATTTTCCCAAATTAAGAAACTATTATCCAAGGCCTTCCCCAGCTGATGTCCAATTTGAAGAAAGAGGAGAGTTGTCCAAAACTCTTTTTCTGGGGGGGATATATGTGAATGGAATCTAGACGGTTTAAGTGAACAAGCGATATTGGATCTAACCTGCCAAATGTCTATGGCAGCAACAGCCTATAATCTAAAGGTAGTACAGACAAGAGGGCGGCTTTAGCAATAAACCCTAAACCCTAATATAATAATAGGTAAAATGGTTTTAAATATAATAATATTAAATTTTATATTTAGTTGTATAATCTATATCTATTATATATATATATATGTGTGTGTGTGTTAATCATAGTTATCCCCTATTACAAAGGATAATATTGTTCAATGCTTAACCATAAATATCCCTTATTACAAATACTTTTTTAAATAAACTATAATTTTTTCTATAAAAAATTTTAATTAAAATTCAAGACCTATTATATATTATATAGAACATAATAGTAATAATTATAATAATAACAATTAGAAGAAGGGGTAGGAGAACTAATATAAATAAAAGTTAATTAAAAAATGATAAATCATAATAAAATGCAATACGCAACACATCACACCCAAGTATGAATCTATATTTTTTTTAATCATCAAAGTTTAAGTGACACAATTTTAATCATACCTATTAATGTTATTTCATATGGCTAATTATCATGCATTTAATGTCTTTTGTACAGGAGATTGGATAATACAAAAAAAAATTGATAGCAACACACTCTTTTTAATACATTTCATGTGATTGATTAAAATTTACACGGGTCCCACCAAATGATGTGGATCCCACTACCAATGTGGTGGGACTCATGTGAATTTTAACCAATCACACAGAATATGTTAAAAAAAAGTATGTTAGAGAGTGTGTTGCTAACACTTTAAAAAAAATAGAAGAATAAAAAATTCCCAATAAAATTTTGGTCGAGGTCACGTGAGGAGCATGGTGGAAGAGAAAGTACAAAAATGGTACACGACACGAGAAGAGTAGCGTAGAGGATAGAGACAGGAGAAGATAAATAGAGAGAGAGAGAGAGAGAGAGAGAGCCAGAGAGGGATCTCTACTCCACTGTGGTAATTGCCAAACAGTAGTCAGCAGAGCAGAGAGGGCGGGAAACGCAAAAACAATAGAATAGAATTCCAGAACTGAAAATCGATCACAGAGAGAGAGAGAGCGATAGGGAGATGAAGGAGAAGGAGATACTGATAGAGAAGGCACCATCCGTGGAGGAGAGATACACTCAGTGGAAGTCTCTCATTCCTGTTCTCTACGACTGGCTCGCCAACCACAACCTCGTTTGGCCTTCTCTTTCTTGCAGGTTCTTCTTCTTCTTCTTCCAACTCCTCCCTTCTATGATTTTCCAATTTCATAATTCAATTGAATTTTTTCATCGCTTTTCGCAGATGGGGTCCTCAACTGGACCAAGCGACTTACAAAAACCGTCACCGTCTCTATCTCTCCGAACAGGTCCGTCTCACCTTTTCCCTTTTCTTATTTTTTTTAAACTATTTATTCTCATTTTCGGATTGAAACATGCTTCCATTCAATTTCGTTTGTTCTTCTCAGACCGATGGCAGTGTTCCAAATACTCTTGTTATAGCAAATTGTGAGGTTGTTAAACCTAGGGTTGCTGCTGCTGAGCATATCTGTCAGGTAAACACATTAGAATTGATTCATTTTTGCCTTTCTTTTTCTTAATTTACTTTCCCATTTCCTTTTGTTATTGGCCCTTGCGTGAATTCAGTATCCCGGTTTTTTTTTTGAAGGGGATTATGTGTTTTTGTTGTCTCAATCTTTCAGTTTAATGAAGAAGCGCGATCTCCATTCGTGAAGAAGTTCAAAACCATTCTGCACCCTGGCGAGGTATGCATTCCTTGTAACTTGCAATGCTCTTTATTTTTCATGTTTACCTGGTTGTTCTGGGCTTATAGGTGATACTGTAACTGATTCCTATAAAAAAACCAATCTTCTAGTTTAGGTGATGTCAATGTGATTTCCTGCTTATCACATATATTGATGCTTTCATAAAAGCATTGTTACCAGGCAGGCACAATCATTTACAAATTATATCTGTATAGTTTGTTTATAATTTACTTGAACATTGGAGATTATGATTTTATCTTTCAGGTAAATAGAATCAGGGAACTCCCGCAAGATAGTAAGATAGTAGCTACCCACACAGATAGTCCTGAGGTAAAAGTAAACAATGACTTTTATGCTTCATTTTTCCTGTGGAACTAGAATGTCAGGAATTTGAGATTTTTAATCTCGTAATTTTATCATCAATTTTGCTGTTAATAAACTACTCAATGTTCAATGAAGGAATTTTAATTATATTTTGTAAAACAGGTACTAATTTGGGATGTTTGAAACTCAACCTAATCGTCATGCTGTTCTGGGGGCTCCTACTTCCCGCCCAGACCTGGTTTGTATACATACATTTTTATTTTTTGTCACTCCAACCCTTTCCTTACAAGTTACAATGGTTAATCCACTGTTACCAGTTGTACTTTTTTAAATTGATACAACTATTTATTACTATCCTAAGAATAAAAATCTAATGGCAACTGGCAGGACAAGATAACTTGTTAAAGTTTTAGTACTTGTATTTGTTGCTTTTAAAATTTTAGAAGTTTGAATCCATCATTTTGCCTAATATGCTTCTAATATATCTTTATCCATTAGTCAGGCACATGAAATTTTAGCCATACCTTTTTGCAGGTATTAACTGGGCATAAGGATAATGCTGAATTTGCACTGGCTATGTGTCCAACTGAGCCCTTTGTTCTTTCTGGAGGTTGGAGTTCCTTTTATAGCATTGTCATTGTAAAAATGTCAAAAAATTTATTTAGTATTGGTTTATACTTCTTAAGCATTGGCCTTTTGGGATCTGTGGTTGAAAGTTATCCTAAAGTTTGCAGGGTATCAAGGTCTAAACACAAATACACTAGTCTTTAAAAATGCCCTTATGAATAACACAAATAAAAGTATAAGAATAATTGATATATGTGGTAAACTTATAGTGCTGTATTAATGTTCTCCCAAGTCCCAATATTAAACTTTAGCTGTTAATTTCCTCTCAGAAAAATAATTGGTAATTTTCTTACTCTCTTTGGATGGTTGCTGCATATGCTCTACAATGTATTTTGTTGACCTTGTAAGAGTTTATGAATGCAGGGAAGGACAAGTGTGTGGTCTTATGGAGTATTCATGACCACATTACAACTTCAGCGGCAGAAGGAGGATCGATTGTTAAACAAGGATCTAATAAGGCTGGGGGGAATCATGAGAAACCTATAGAAGCCCTTCTATTGGACCTCGGGGCATCTATGAGGGTCATGGAGACACGGTTGAAGATGTGCAATTTTGCCCATCAAGGTAGCTATTTCTTGCTCTAGTCATACTTGTGTCAATTTATCTATATCTAAATTATTATTGTTTATGGTTTTTGAGTTTGGTAAAAAATAGCTTATCATGTGTTACGTACTTGCAATTTATTGATATCTCACTGTAAAATTATTTGCATGTTATCTATTGTTTGTTACCAGAATAGTAATTTTGGTCACTTTGAATTATGATATTTGATTTCGATATGATAGAATTTATTGTGTTAATCAACTCCATTTTATTTGATTAAAAGGAAGACTTGAGTTTTGAGTCCCGACACATAAAAAAATGAATTGTAAAATTTCAAATTCAATTTGAAGTTGTTTTGGGTATTGGTCAAATATTGAATTGACTTGCTAATTGTCCGAATTGTTTTTTCCTTTATTTTTTGTTATTATTAATGGGTGCATTTTTATCATTTTCTGATGTACTCCCTACATTTTTGTTGTCATTATGAATCGAAGTGCACAAGAGTTCTGTAGTGTTGGTGATGATTCTTGTCTCATACTATGGGATGCACGAGTTGGATCTACTCCAGCTGTCAAGGTTAGAATGCATCATCAGATCATCTATATTGTTTCTTTCTTATTGATTAAAGCATAAAAAAAAATTAGTTCAAGGAGATGAGAGAAACATTCTAAGTTTGGCATCATTACTACAAGTAGGTGATTTGTGGAATTGAGTTTTATGCACAAGGTTTTGGTGGCCTGTGAATAATGGACCTAGTCCTTGGTGGTGCAGATGTACAATTTTTTTGTTACTAAGTACTAATATCTCTGCTTAGAAGAAATGACTTGAGTACAACTTATGTCTTTCATCGGGGCTTTCCTAAAGTGTGGGTTTTGGCATATTTGTAAATTCAATTTCCCATAAATCTCATCCTTTATATTTGTTGTTTGGTTTGTTCCTTTAAATACTATTAGTCTATTATTATGAAACATTTCTAGTTTAGCTCTGAATACGTTATTAATATTTTCCTTTTCTTTTTCATGACTATATTTATGCAGGTTGAGAAAGCTCATTATGGAGATCTTCATTCTGTTGATTGGAGTCCTCATGATATAAATTTTATTCTGACTGGGTATCTCCTGCCCCTGCCTATTTGAATGAACTTGGATTACGATTTAAATGTCCTTCTGATTTTCCTTCTTTAGGTTATCTTTTTTGGTTGTTAATGAGTTTAACCTAGAAGTTGGATCCTTTTCTTCAGCTGCCAAAACAGTTTATTGAACTTCTGGTTCTGCATTCTAATTTTCTGTGCTTTGGCTTCAGTTCTGCTGATAATACAGTTCACATGTTTGATCGCCGCAAGCTTAATGGTGGTGGAGTCGGGTCTCCTGTTTATAAGTTTGAAGGTCATGACGCTGCAGTCCTCTGTGTACAGGTGGCTGGGAGATCCTGTCTTGTTTCTTTTAATTTCAGTTTAAATGTGTCAATTATGGGCACTTTGGCTCAGTGATTGTTAACCTACAATTCTGATTTGTCTCAGTGGAATCCTCACAAATCATCTGTATTTGGAAGTGCTGCTGAAGATGGTATTATAAACATCTGGGACCATGAAAAGGTTTGAACTCTTAAAACTTTTCAAGTCATAGACCTTTCTTTTGTCCCACGCCTCTTCTCATTTTATGAAATATAAATTTATAATATTAATCAAATGTAGTTCGTATGGACTTTGAAATTTTATTCAAGTGCTTGGGCTACTGAAAAACCTGGAATCACAACCCTTTTGTTATTGCTGTTACCATATAAATTCCGAGCTTATGTTAGAAATACTCTCTAATCTTATATTATCAATGAATTATATGAGCCCTTTCAGGACAACTGAAAAGAAACCTACATGCCGCATATTAGAAATATTCAGAAGAGTCTTTCTCATTGTTTATCTGTTATTTATTGCCAGGGTTAGTCCTATCATTAAAATTTAGTTTTCTAACCTCACCAAGCTTGGTGATGGTGAGGCATAGAACCCTGTTGACATAGGTCTCCCCCTTGTCAGAAAAAGGAGATTTCTTTGTAAAACTCATCAAGATGAGATTTGGTTATAGCTATTCTATAACTCCTGTTTATTGTATATTTTATCGGTTATCTCATACTAATCTGGACACCAGAAGTATTTTATTTCTCCTATATTGTATGTCATGTTCTTGTTTTTTGTTATCTATACATTTTTCGATGTAACCTTAAAATTGCAACTTTTAGGTTGGCAAAACATCAGGTTCAGCTGATTGGAAAGCTTCAAATGATCCCCCTGGTTTATTCTTTCAACATGCTGGGCATAGGTATGATAGCAAATGGTTTACACATTTTCACTTCCCTTTATTCAGTTAGTTGGAATTCAACATCATATACTTAAGTGGTTGAAGTTTTTATTCCCACTGAGTACGCACCTATAATACCCATACCACCTACTATACTGTACCACAAACCATATAACGGTGACGGACCTTTTCTAATAATGTTTCAATACCAAAAAATATTTACTTATGTATTCAGGGACAAGGTTGTTGACTTCAACTGGAGTGCATCTGATCCATGGACAATTGTTAGCGTCTCTGATGACTGTGGAAGTACTGGTGGAGGTGGCACTCTACAGGTAAAAGATTTGTCATCCATGCAGATTGCAGTATAAGTGGGTTGAATTTGCCAAACCTTATTAAACTAGTATGTTTATTTGCTGCAGATATGGCGGATGATTGATCTAATTTACCGATCAGAAGAGGAGGTGCTGGGTGAACTGGATAAGTTCAAATCTCAAATTTTGGGAAGTACTAACTAATACATGACATCTCTGAAAAAGATGCTGAGATTGGAATGTACTTATTATCTTTCCGCTAATGCCGAGATTTAGGGTGTAATGTTGCTCGATCTTAAATAACAAGAAAAAAGAATTAGAATGTAAATACTGATATGCTCCATTCTTCATTTGAGGAAAACTCGAAGATTTGGGTCTGAAGCTTGCTTCTTCTTTGATTTATTTTCATTTTTCTCTACCAAAGCGAAATAGGACATGCATTTTGCATTTTTTAAATAAAGGTAAATTTTAAATATTATAATGGAATGCAGTTGCTAAAATTGGTAGCAAGCATTGCGACGTGACCATATCTTTATCTTTATATATTCTTTAGAAAAAGTACATTTATTTTTATCTCAGGTGTAATTTGGTAATATTTCATGATTTTATTTTTATTAATTAATTAATATATTGATTTTTCATTGATTAGATATTAATTGTATTGTATTTTTTATTTATTATACATTTATCTTTATTTGAATTTTATTTCCACTATTGTTTTTAATATTTTACAGTCCATATCCATTGATGGATTTTTATGTTTTCAATAAAGTCTATCATTGCACATATATTATACAAGTGTATAGCTATTTCTCCGAAGTTTCAATTCATGAATCACACAAATTTGTTGACGTGGTTAAGAGATTTAAAATAAAAATAAAAAAAATAGATTAATAAAAATAAAATAGAAAGTATTCACGTTGCCATATTTTGAATGGGTTTTCCAGTTGTTGCTGCCGTCATCAATCAAAACCTTTGTTACCGTTGTGGTCATATCGTCTTTGGAATTTTCTGCTGCAAGCCTGTGAAAAACAGTTCATTGCTTCTGTAACATATACAATCAATTGATGCACCATTGAGATATATCATTGATTCTCTTTCAATTGTCTCGATTTAATTCATAATCACAAGTAAGAAATTTTCTATTTCTTTTTTTTTTCTAAGTCTTAATATAGAAAAATCTTGCAAATTAATTGATATTCCACTTGTTTATTTGTGTAGTTGATCAATTTAAGTTTTTTTTTTTTGCTTTAAAATTTTCTTAATGGTAAACAATTTTTTATCTTCTGACAAAGAGGAAACAAATAAAATATATGATAATTGTTTAGAAGTAAATGATGCTTATGAAGATGAAGAACCTAAGCCTGGATGACATTTAGCTCGGAAGATGAAGTTGCTAGGTATTACATGAATTATGCTCGATGCAAGGGGTTTGGAATTAGTAAAATAAGTTCAAAGAATGGAGATGATGGAAAAAAGGTATTTTACACTAGCCTGTAGTTGTGCAAGAAAGCATTTGAGCAATTCAAAGAATGCTTTGAAGCCAAACCCCGTTACAAGAACACAATGTAAGGCTAGATTGAATGTATATATGAGTTCAGATTGAACAATTAAGGTTTCAAGTGTTGTTCTTGAGCATAATCATGAGCTAAGTCCAAGCAAAGCTCGATACTTTAGATGCAACAAGAATTTGGGTCCTCACATAAAAAGAAGGTTAGAACTTAATGATCAAGTTGGGATCAATGTAAGCAAAAATTTTCAATCTTTAGTTGTTGAAGCAATGTGTACGAGAATCTTACATTTGGAGAAAAAGATTGTAGAAACTATATAGACAAAGTCAAGAGACTACGACTTGGGATAGGTGATGCTGAGGCCATTCAAAGTTATTTTGTTAGAATGCAAAATCAAAATAGCCAATTTTATTATGTGATGGATGTGGATGACGAAAGTCGCTTAAGAAATGTATTTTGGGTAGATGCAAGATATGTAGTGCTGCATATGAATATTTTGGTGAAGTTATAACCTCTGACACCACTTACTTAAAAAATAAATATGACATGCCTTTTGCTCCTTTTGTTGGAGTAAATCATCATGGTCAATATGTGTTGTTAGGTTGTGCTCTACTATCAAATGAGGATACTAAAACTTTTACTTGGTTGTTCACAACATGGTTAGAATGTATGAATTGTCGTGTTCCAAAAGCTATAATTACTGACCAAGACAGAGCAATGAAAAATTCAATTGAGGTTGTTTTTCCAAATGCTCGTCATTGATGGTGCTTGTGGCAATTAATGAAAAAGGTTCCAGAAAAGTTACGTAGATACTCTGGTTATGAGTCTATCAAAGCACTTTTGCATGGTGCAGTATATGATTCTTTTAGTAAAAATGATTTCATGGAGAGGTGGGAAAAATGATTGAAGATTATGAACTACATGATAATGAATGGTTGAAAGGGATCTTTGCTAAACGACATCGTTGGGTTCCTATATATGAGAGAGAGACATTTTGGGCTGGAATGTCAACAACACAACGGAGTGAGAGTATGAAATCATTTTTTGATGGATATGTAAACTCAAAGACAACATTGAAGCAATTTGTTGAACAGATGGCAATGCATTGAGAGATAAGATTGAAAAAGAAAGCAAGGCTTATTTTGTTTCATTTAATACAATAATTGCTTGTATAGTCATTTTGGCTTTGAGACACGGTTCCAAAAAGCATTTACCATTGCAAAATTCAAAGAATTTCAAGAAGAGGTTGCTTCTATGATGTATTATAATGCTTTCTTTGACAGATTAGAAGGTTTGAAATCAATATTTTCTATTATAGAAAACAAGAAAGTATATGACAAAATTAAAGACATAACATTCAATGTATCCTTCAATGAAGAAGACTTTCAATTGAAATGTACCTGCTTATTTGAGTTCAAAGGTATTTTATGCAGGCAGATTCTTTGTGTTCTTAAAATCATAGGTAAAACAGAGTCGGTGCCACCTTATTATGTTTTCTCACATTGGAGGAAGTATGTTAAGAGGAGACACACACTTGTTAAATGTGGTTTTGGTCATTCATATGTAAATGTTGAATTACAGTGACTAAATAAAGCTTGTCATGCCTTTTATGAAGTTGCTTCAATGGGGATAACATCTGATGGTGATTTGTTGAAAGTGATGAATTGGATTGAGAGCTTAAAGCATGGGTTAACTTGTAAAGATATATCCTCTGGGATGATGAAAGAGCCATTTATGGAGCAAGACAGTTTAGTTCAAAGCCAAGTGACTAAAATTCTTGACCCTATAGTGAGTCGAAGTAAAGGGTGTCCCCCTTAAAAAAGGAAGGCTTCTAACGTTGATGAAATTGTGAACAAGGTGGCCAGGAAGAGAACACAACAAACCTGCCAAAAAAGTAAAGATTACCAAAGTGAAAATGAGGTGATCTTTAGATTTTCATATTCTTTTTCTTTGGTTAATCATGATGACATGTATGTCTAATTTTACATATTTAATGACAGGGCTTGTGTACACTTGGAATCCAAGAAAAAATGAAAATGAAGGGTTTCTGGGATCCCAAATTTATGATGAGATTGCCACGCAAGAGAGTGTTCATGGATATGGTACCATAAACAATTTAGCTCCCTTCAATCCAAATCAAGAACCTATTGCTGAAGTAAATCAGGTGTAGATACGGAATTCAGTGTTCTTTATTTTTATTTAAAAATTCATATTATGGAAATAACTTATTTAGTATATTTTCTTGTAGGTCCCACATTTTTCTGAAATCATAAACCATAATGTTTCTTATTCTGAACTTATACATGTATTGGTGTCTTTATTTTGTGACAATATGATCATATTTTAATATAAAATCACCAATTCTCTTGTTTATGTGTGGTTTGTGCAGGTACAACACCTTGCGAATGATAAGCCACCATCATAAAGATGATAGAGACATGATATGAATGATCAACCTTCATCATAAAGACGTGAAACAACCACTATTTTTGACATGAGAATCAAAGTTATATGTTATTTCCTTATACTTTGTTGTGATTGAAACAAATGTTTGCTTTTACAATTATTTGGCTTTGTTTTATACTGCCATTTTAATAATTTTTATTTGGAAGGAATTTAATGATATTGATGTTAAAGGAAAACTGTTTTGATTATTAATCACATTGAAACTTGAAGTACAAAAAGATCTATTTTCAATACATTTAATATTCAAATATTACAAAAGTGTAAATAAAATAGCAATTTGTGCATGACATGCTCACAAGTTCTAGTCTAAATACAATGGTAGTATTACTGATGCTTAGAAGAGTATCTTTTCATTATGTTATCCCTGCCTTCATCCGATGCATATCTGATACAATGACAATATTACTTATGCCTAGAAGAGTCCAGTCTTCATTATGTTATCATGTCTTCATCTGATGAATATCTGATACAGCTCTTTGTATCTCTTCTTCAAGTCAATTCAAGAGTTATGAAGAGATTTGAACAAGTTAACCACAACTTTAACATATATTCTGGATTTTTTTAGCAATTGGCTCATTTGTCAACTGCACTTAAATTTTAATTCAATACATCATTTGGTTGAGAAATTGGCTCTTTTGTTAAATCAGATGCACGTTTTCCCTGCAGTTTATTAATATTACTAATTGCAAAAATATCACCACTTTACTTTACTTGGTTGGATTCGCATCTTCTTATGAGAAGGAGTGAATGTACTATGTTCCCAAATAGAACTATTAAAAACAAAACCAACAAAGAATCGGTTAACTAAATTTATAGCTTCAATTTAAATGAGTACAATTTCAACAACATGATATCCTTGCAGTTTATTAATATTCCAAGTTCTGGTATCAATGTTAAAGTTGCAGCAAAATCACCATACCTTAATTGGATGGATCTGCATCCTTTATGAGAATGAAGGAATGTAAGTTTGCAGATAGAATGGTTAAAAACAAGAACCAATCACATTTTAATTAAATTAACAACATGCCTTCAATTAAGATGAGAGTGCAAATAAGGTACATGATGTCCCTGCAATTTGTTAGGATACCCAGTTGCAGTAAGATCACCGTTATACCTTACTTGGATGGATCTGCATCTACTTATGAGAAAGAAAGAATGTACAAGTTTCCAAATAGAACTGTTAAAGACAGGAACTAACCAAGAACCAATCACTATTGTAAAATTAGTTAAAAGTACATTTTAATTATATTTATACCTTGCCTTCAATTAAGAAGAAGTAATTTAGTTAAAATCAATCCCCACAATTTATTAATATAACCTTACTTGGATGGATCTGCATCTTCTCATGAGAAGGAACGAATTTATAGGTTTCCAAAATAGAAATGTTATAGACAGGAACCAATCAAGAACTGGTTAACTAAATTTACAACTTCAATTAAAATGAGAGAATTATCAATACTGCACTAACTAAACCAATTGCCACCGTGTGTTTTTTTTGAATCCTATCAACAATGCAATAGTGTATGGGAACATAGTTCTGGCATAAATATAACATTAACAACCAGAATTTTCTCTTGCACTCGTATCACCAAAACCTCTTTGAAGTAGAACTCCATTAGCACCCTACAGCAAGAGTTCATTTAAGGAATCACCAATAAAGAATCTCACACTTAATACAACTGAACAAATATACATCATTACAATAGGAAAATCGAAAAGAGACATTCAATCCACGTAGTAGGAAAACCTTCGAAGAAAAAATAGGTCTTCGGAGCAATCTAACAATCAATCCATATGCTAAAATATTGAATTCCCTATATAATTTCAACCAAGGTAATAGAAATTTAGAGTAAAACCTTAAAATTACAACAAAAAAGAGTAACATGAGAAAGGAGAGTACCCAGAAAAACAAAAACAATCTGGTGGAAGAAGAGATTAGACTAACCAAACAAAAATGTCACAATGCTCTCACAAATTGTCCTCAACAAGTTCTCCAATTTGATTGTAACGAGTGAGTCTTCTACACTTTACTTCCCTTATTCGACTAAGCTGGAAAACAAAGAAATAAAACCAACGATGGAGAAAGAGGGGCGCAATAGAAAAAAGAAATCCACGTAGGATAGACCACCTCATTAAAAACAAAATCCACGCAGGATAGCTCACCTCATTCGTGGTTTTGGTTCTCGTAGACAATAGCATTTTCCAAAAAAAAAATTAAATTAATCAACTACACAAATAAACAAGTGGAATATCAATTAATTGGCAAGAGTTTTATGTATTATGACTTAGAAAAAAAAAAGAAATAGAAAATTTCTTACTTGTTATTATGAATTAAGCTAAGACAATTGAAATAGAATAAAAGGTAGGTCTCAATGGTGCATCAATTGATTGTATATGTTGTAGAAGCAATGAGCCATTTTTCACGGGCTTGCGGCAGAAAGTTCCAAAGACGATGATATGACCACAACGGCAACAAAGGTTTTAATTGATGGCAGAAGCGGCAACTGTAAAACGCATTCAAAGTATGGCAACGTGGGTATTTTCTATTTTATTTTTGTTAACCTATTTTATTTTTTTATTTTAAATCTCTTAACACATAAGCGAAAAAACGCAACCACGTCAACAAATTTGTGTGATTCGTGAATTGAAGCTTTGCAGACAATAATAGTACTCTTTTTTTTTTTTTGCTTTAGAATTTTCTTATTGGAAAACAGATTTTCATCTTCTGACAAAGAGGAAACAAATAAAATATATGATGATTGTTTAGAAGTAAATGATGCTTATGAAGATGAAGAACCTAAGCTTGGATGACATTTAGCTCGGAAGATGAAGTTACTAGGTATTACATGAATTATGCTCGATGCAAGGGGTTTGGAATTAGTAAAATAAGTTCAAAAAATGGAGATGATGGAAAAAAAAAGTATTTACACTAACTTGTAGTCGTGCAGGAAAGCATTTGAGCAATTCAAAGAATGCTTTGAAGCCAAACCCCATTACAAGAACACAATGTACGACTAGATTGAATGTATGTATGAGTTCAAATGGAACAATTAAGGTTTTAAGTGTTGTTCTTGAGCATAATCATGAGCTAAGTCCATGCAAAGCTCGATACTTTAGATGCAACAAGAATTTGGGTCCTCACATAAAAAGGAGGTTAGAACTTAATGATCAAGCTGGGATCAATGTAAGTAAAAATTTTCAATCTTTAGTTGTTAAAGCAATGTGTACGAGAATCTTACATTTGGTGAAAAAGATTGTAGAAACTATATAGACAAAGTCAGGAGACTACGATTTGGGATAGGTGATGCTGAGGCAATTCAAAGTTATTTTGTTTAGAATGCAAAATCAAAATAGCCAATTTTATTATGTGATGGATGTGGATGACGAAAGTCGCTTAAGAAATGTATTTTGGGTAGATGCAAGATGTAGGGCTGCATATGAATATTTTGGTGAAGTTATAACCTTTGACACCACTTACTTAACAAATAAATATGACATGTCTTTTGCTCCTTTTGTTGGAGTAAATCTTCATGGTCAATATGTGTTGTTAGGTTGTGCTATACTATTAAATGAGGATACTAAAACTTTTACTTGGTTGTTCACAACATGGTTAGAATGTACGAATTGTTATGCTCCAAAAGCTATAATTACTTACCAAGACAGTGAAATAAAAAATGCAATTGAGGTTGTTTTTCCAAATGCTCGTCATCGATGGTGCTTGTGGCATTTAATGAAAAAGGTTCCAGAAAAGTTACGTAGATACTCTGGTTATGAGTCTATCAAAGCACTTTTGCATGGTGCAGTATATGATTCTTTTAGTAAAAATCATTTCATGGAGAGGTGGGAAAAATATTGAAGATTATGAACTACATGATAATGAATGGTTGAAAGGGATCTTTGCTAAACGACATCGTTAGGTTCCTATATATGTGAGAGACACATTTTGGGCTGGAATGTCAACAACACAACGGAGTGAAAGTATGAAATTATTTTTTGATGGAAATGTAAACTCAAAGACCACATTGAAGCAATTTGTTGAACAGTATGACAATGCATTGAGAGATAAGATTGAAAAAGAAAGCAAGGTTGATTTTGTTTCATTTAATACAATAATTGCTTGTATAAGTCATTTTGGCTTTGAGACACGATTCCAAAAAGCATTTACCAATGCAAAATTCAAAGAATGTCAAGAAGAGGTTGCTTCTATGATGTATTGTAATGCTTTCTTCGACAGATTAGAAGGTTTGAAATCAATATTTTCTATTATAGAAAAAAAGAAAGTATATGACAAAATTAAAGACATAGCATTCAATGTATCCTTCAATGAAGAAGACTTTGAATTGAAATGTACCTGTTGCTTATTTGAGTTCAAAAGTATTTTATGCAGGCACATTCTTTGTGTTCTTAAACTCATAGGTAAAACAAAGTCAGTGCCACCTTATTATGTTTTCTTACATTGGAGGAAGGATGTTAAGAGGAGACACACACTTTCTAAATGTGGTTTTGGTCATTCATATGTAAATGTTGAATTACAACGACTAAATAAAGCTCGTGATGCTTTTTATGAAGTTGTTTCAATTGGGATAACATCTAATGATGATTTGTTGAAAGTGATGGATTGGATTGAGAGCTTAAAGAATGTGTTAACTTGTAAAGATATATCCTTTGGGACGGTGAAAGAGACATTTATGGATCAAGATAGTTTAGTTCAAACCAAGTGACTAAAATTCTTGACCCTATAGTGACTCGAAGTAAAAGGCGTCCCCCTTCAAAAAGGAAGGCTTCTAAAGTTGATGAAATTGTCAAGAAGAAGTTGGCAAGGAAGAGAACACAAAAAAACTGCCAAAAAAGTAAAGATTGTCAAAGTAAAAATGAGTTTATCTTTAGATTTTCATATTCTTTTTCTTTGGTTAATCATGATTACATGTATGTCTAATTTTACATATTTAATGACAGGGCTTGTGTACACTTGGAATCGAAGAAAAATGAAAATGAAGGGTTTCTGGGATCCCAAATTTATGATGAGATTGCCACACAAGAGAGTGTTCATGGATATGGTACCGTAAACAATCTAGCTCCCTTCAATCCAAATCAAGAACCTATTACTGAAGTAAATCGGGTGCAGATACAGAATTCAGTGTTCTTTATCTTTATTTAAAGATTCATATTATGGAAATAACTTATTTAGTAAATTTTCTTGTAGGTCCCACATTTTTCTCAAATCATAAACCATAATGTTTCCTATTCTGAACTTATACATGTATTAGTGTCTTTATTTTGTGTCAATATGGTCATATTTTAATATATAATCACCAATTCTCTTGTTTATGTGTTATTTTTGCAAGCACAACACCATGTGAATGATAAGCCGACATGATATGAATGATTAGCCTTCATCATAAAGACGTGAAACAACCACTATTTTCGACATAGGAATCAAAGTTATGTGTTATTTCCTTATACTTTGTTGTGGTTGAAACAAATGTTTGATTTTACAGTTAATTGGCTTTGTTTTGTACTATCATTTTAATAATTTTTATTTGGAAGGAATTTAATGATATTGATGTTAAAGGAAAAATGTTTTCATTATTAATCACATTGAAACTTGAAGTACAAAAAGATCTATTTTCAATACATTTAATATTCAAATATTACAAAAGTGTATATACAATAGCAATTTGTGCATGACATGCACACAAGTTCTAGTCTAAATACAATGGCAGTATTACTTATGCCTAGAAGAGTACCGTCTTCATTATGTTATCCATGCCTTCATCTGATGCATATCTGATACAATGACAATATTACTTATGCCTAAAAGAGCCCAGTCTTCTTTATGTTATCCTGTCTTCATCTGATGCATATCTGATACAACTCTTGGTGAAGTTATAACCTTTGACACCACTTACTTAACAAATAAATATGACATGCCTTTTGCTCCTTTTGTTGGAGTAAATCATCATGGTCAATCTGTGTTGTTAGGTTGTGCTCTACTATCAAATGAGGATATTAAAACTTTTACTTGGTTGTACACAACATGGTTAGAATGTATGAATTTTCGTGCTACAAAAGCTATAATTACTGACCAAGACAAATCAATGAAAAATGCAATTGAGGTTGTTTTCCAAATGCTCGTCATCGATGGTGCTTGTGGCATTTAATGAAAAAAGTTCCAGAAAAGTTAGGTAGATACTCTGGTTATGAGTCTATCAAAGCACTTTTGCATGGTGCAGTACATGATTCTTTTAGTAAAAATGATTTCATCGAGAGGTGGGACAAATGATTGAAGATTATGAACTACATGATAATGAATGGTTGAAAGGTATCTTTGCTGAACGACATCATTGGGTTCCTTTATATGTGAGAGACACATTTTGGGCTGGAATATCAACAACACAATGGAGTGAAAGTATGAACTAATTTTTTGATGGATATGTAAACTCAAAGACCACCTTGAAGCAATTTTTTGAACAATATGACAATGCATTGAGATATAAGATTGAAAAAGAAAGCATGGTTAATTTTGTTTCACGTAGGATAGACCACCTCATTAAAAAAAAGTCTACACACGATAGCCCACCTCATTCGTGGTTTTCGTTCTCGTAGAGAATAGCATTTTCCATTATACAACTATATGGATTATATGATCATTAAATTTCACCATTGTATGGTGTATCTCTTTCTATATAATTTGTTTTCTATTTTTCTACTAATTTATTTTTGTCTCACTTTTATCTTCTTTAAAGACCCTATCACTAATCGCTAGACATTTTTTATTCATTTTTATTCATTTTTTTTTTATCTTTTCATATTTTTCCTTCCTATTCATCTTCATATAGACATTGCATATAAATTGACATTTGACATACTCATGGTAGAGAGTAGTTAGTATTTACCATTTCTTATTTTCTTAAAAATTATTACAAGAAACAAATTTTATTCATTTCACTATTAAAATTTATGTTACAACTTTATTTATCATTTTTAAAGATATTTAAAAAATTTAATTTAAATTTTTGAGTATAGGTCTTGAAACAATATTTTTTAAAAATAAATTAGTAAATATAAAAAATCACTTGGTCTACAAATTAAATCTTTTTTAGTTTATCTTAAACATCAATTAAATAAAAGAAAAATAATAATATCTAAATTATAATGAGTTGATATTGGATATATAAATTATACATAAACGCTTAATCTTATCAGAACTTTGCTAGAGTTAAAGTAGGGATGACAAAATACTCATATCTGTAAATACTCGTGGACATATCCGTAATGAATACTTGCATATCTATAAAATGAGTGAGGATATGTATTATACTACCTGTCTTCATGAGTACATATATATTCATTAAAATCTATGTTCTATTAAATATATTAAAATGTAATGACAAAAAGAACATTTTTGACAAAAATTAGATAAAAAAGAGCATTTTCAACATATCAACATGTATGGTTGTACAAGAATATTGTACGGTTGTTCTTATGCATAGAAATATGTATGACCATACAATTGAATGTTGTAAGGTCATATATCCTATCACAATTAGTGTTTGTGGCCTCAAATAACGCAAAAATAAGTATATGTATGAACCTCTAGCCTCTTTATACACATTAAGTTTTAGTAAGGAATTGCTAATTTTTAGTGACTTTTACCTATATTTTGGAAAGCGTATTGAGAAGGCAATAAATTGACAAGAAGCAGTAGTACATGTGAAGTGAGTGAGATTAGAATCCAAAAAGAAAGAATCATTAAATAAATTTGTCTCATGTTCTTCTTTCCATCTTTTATTGTAACTAGGAAATATCGCAATAGGATTATTGATTATTTATCTTTGTATTTTTGTGGGTAACTAATTCCTTTTTTTTTTGGTTAAGGCTAATAAAGATGGGTTGATTGGATTTATTTACCTCTAGTTTAATTTTACTTTCTTCAATTGGATTTATTCTAATAATTGATACCAATCTTAATCATAATAATTATTGTAGGTGACTAAACCGCTTTTAATTAATGGAACTATAGAATATATCAAGAATTAGGATTATAAATTGACCAAGTTATTATCCTTATTCTATCATCAAATTGATCGATAGGTTAACTAGCTTTTTAAGACTTAAAGCATATTATCATTAACCTTTCTTGTGGGCCAAGTTGGGGAGGGGATCAATGGGCTAATTTAAATTATGGTTATAAACTTGACTGAAAGCACAATCATGTTACCGATGGAAGTTGTTGACTATTAAATATAAAGTAAAATATATTTTTTATTCTTATAATGTTTTGGTTTTGGTTCTTACAAATTTTTTATTTGCATTCTCCAAAAATAAAAAATTTTGAAAAATGTCCTAGTGAGGTGGTAAGTCAAAAAAATTGCCACATAATAGAGATTAACACCTACGTGACAAATTTTTAGGTTCTCATGTCACTAATAAGGATGTTTTTCAAAAAAATTAGATTTTGTTCGAAGTCGAACTCGGGTAGGCCTAATGTGTCGTGACTTGAACTGGGTTCTGTTGGTCAGCTCGATCTAGGGTGGACCTGTAAGAAACACTCCAATGCTCAAGCAAGTCCTGGTCCGAGTTAGGGTATTGATTACAGAGTAGGAAATACATAGTTATTTCATTCCCAACATTGTATTTTACAAGTTAATGCCTTTAGATGTCGTGTGGGCTTGGAGAAAGTCTCTCCCTCAAGCAGGAATCTAGTGTGATGTTAGTATGGCTTGTATGAACGAGTTCACGGTGCAACCGTTTCTTGGTGAGGTGGTTAATTAGTCCGAGTTGTACGGTCGAGACTGACCCAATCCCCAAAACAGATTTTAAGATGATGTAATAAAAAAATTATGAATACTAAAATAAAAATTTGTTTAGTTTATAAGGATAAAAAAACATATCATATCCTTAAATATTAGACCATATCTTTTATCCAAAATAGGGAAATCATATATAGAATGTAGTGAAGCTTAAAGCCTCACACTTAGGGTATGTTTGGTTTTAGCATTCGAACATGATAAACTCGCATTTTCAATGCTACAAATAATTGCATTGAGAGGTCTAAACTTGAGTTTGATCAATTCTCAACGCCAAACCAAACATGCGCTTAATCGTATGTGAATCTCATTGACGTTCTTGCTTTCTTATCATGTTCAATTCCTTTACATATCTTGCTCTTCTTTTACTATTGTTTAGATTACATAAGAATTTGGCAATTATAATACTTTAATGAGTAGTCGTGGGATTAATGGTAAAAATATATAAAATATAAATTAAACAAATACTAAAAAAATGAAATTCACATAGATATACAAACTAGTTGAAGGATTGAATTACAACAAGTGTAAGATATTTTAAAGGTCCAAATTGCTAATAATTTAATACTAAATGATATGAGTTCAATGTAATATGCTACTGCAACTTAAGCTAGGAAAAAAAGAAGTGCAGGCAACTCTTATTAAAATAGACATGTGAAAAGATGCAACTGCAGTTTTAGAGAGGAGTCCATGCTAGCTGCTGCAGAATGCTTGAGAAATAGCTAGGGATATATAGTGACCATAAAAGTTTAAGGTGTCTTCTTGTACTAAGACTCGTAGAGTACCAGTGCATCTTGGGAACTAGACATACGCACAGGTGGCAGCCGAGAGCTCTTTCCTGCGCCTGGCGGTATCGTTGGTATTGGTGGGATGGGGATGGACGGAGGCCGCGAAGGTGGTCTTCCACGTCCACCTACAACTTCAAGTAGTATCGTGGTAGTCGTTTGGGGTTAAACGGAGTCCGTTGTTGTGGTGGCACTGACGTGTCTATTTGGTTAGGTTGCTCGTAAGTGAGTACGGCGTCGGGTGGCACTGGGTCTTGTACTTGAGGCTCAGCATGAGCATGACCCGCAAGTGTGAACATGATGACGTCAACGAACAAAACTAGCATGGGTAAGTAACACATCTTTATTTCGAGCCTTTGTAATTGTATTGTACTGTAGATGGGTGCGGAACAAAGATGTTTTGTCTATTTTTTATTTTTTTATAGAAATGTTGTAAATAAATTATTTTATTTACAAAAAATAATTTTTAAAAACCATTTTGTAAAATAGATTTTGTATAATGCATCTTTTCAGCTCACGCTTGGACATTTAATTTTTATGATTTATGCGTGCAACCTTTTCAGGAAACTTTTTTCTAATGTGCCACAAACATAGACGATGACGAGTTTGTGGGAATACCTTCACAATAGCAGCTCCAATAGCTAAATCTTGATCAGTTATTATAGATATTGGCATCTTTTTGTTAATTGCCACAAGCCAAGTTTCAAATAACCATATAAAATATTTCTCAGATTCATCTTACAATAATGCACAACCAAACAAAATTGATTGAAGATGATGGTTCAGTCCAGTAAATGGGGAAAACGACATGCTATATTTGTTGGTTTTATATGTTGTATCTGTTAGACTCAAGAATTGAACACACAGAATACTGGAATTTTTATTACTAATTAATCTAGTTTGTAGAACAGATCTGAATACACACTTAGACACAGAGTTTCCCTCTAACAAGGAGTCCCCTTCTCCAACAAACTGTCAGAAAACTACAAACTTTTAATCTGATAACTTTCTAAATAACATACCCCTTCTAATACCAAACAATAACTGCAACCTATAGGTAGTAACTGTTACATGTAGAAAATAACTGACTCTTACATAATTTATAACTGCCTATGCAATACAAATAGATTCATTCTATTTTTTAGTTTTTCTGACATAAACCTTCAATGGCTTGGGCCATCTCCCTCAACAAGCCCATTAGGGTTCTGCCTATCAATGCCTCACGGTAGAAAAGCAACCTTGTCCTCAAGGTTGAATTGGGGAAATTGTCCTTGTATGGTATCCCTATCCTCCCAAGTTGATTCAGTTATGGGTTGAGACGACCACTTGATAAGAATCTGTGAAACTTGTTGGCCATTTCTGATAATATTCCTATATTTAAGAACTTCCTCAGGTTCAACAGTTGGTCCATCTAGTGCCAAATCAGCAGGTAAAGTGGGATGAACAAGATGCTACCCAACATCTTCTTTAAGCAATGAAACATGAAAAACAGGGTGGACATTGGAGCCTTCAGGTAGCTGTAACTTGTAGGCTACTGCACCCACTTTCTTTAATATATGAAATGGCCCATCATACCTAGTAGAGAGCTTAGGACTAACCCTCCTAGCTATTGATTGTTGATGGTATGGTATGAGTTTTAAATAAACCCAGTCTCCTGCCTCAAAAGATACATCCCTCCTGCGTTTATTAGCTGATTGTCTCATCTAATTTCTGAGCTTGATGTAAATGATAGGTAAGTTGTTTAATAACTTCATCCTTATCCTGTAGGTATGTAGCCACTGCTTCTACCAAAGTCTCTCCAGGTAAGTAGCGCAGTAAAGTAGGGGTTTTCTACCATACACTAACTCAAAAGGTGTATATCTAGCAGAGAATTGATATGTAGTGTTATACCAATATTCTGCCCAGTGTAACCAATAAGCCCATCGCTTAGGTTGCTCAGAAGAAAAACAATGTAAATAAGTCTCTAATCCCCTGTTCAAGACCTATGTTTGTCCATCTGTCTCAGGGTGATAAGCAGAACTCGTGCGAAGATTTGGCCCATGTAACTTGAAAAACTCTTGCCAAAATTTTCTAATGAAAGTGGGATCTCTGTCACTCACTATAGAGTTGGGCACTCCATGCAATTTCACCACCTCCCTAGCAAACAGATCAGCCACTGTTTATGTGGAAAAAAGATGCTTCAGCATTATAAAGTGGGCATATTGTGATAAGTGGTCAATCACAACTAATATAGCATAAAATCCCTTTGATCTGGGTAATCCCGTGATGAAATACATGCTAATATCTTCTCAAATGGCCTTAGGAATGGGTAAGGATTGTAGTAACCCAGCAGGAGACATGGCTTGGTATTTGTGTTGTTGACAAACAGTACAAGCAGCTATATATTTAGTTACTACAATCATCATCCCATGCCAATACAAGTTAGCTGCTAGCTTTTTGTATATCCTATATGCACCCGAATGTCCTACAATTGGTGTAGAATGAAATTCCTTCAACAACACTGGAATCCAAGAGGTCGAGGAAGGGATAACCAACCTCCCCTGTAGAATAGTCGCCCATGCTCCAATGTATATCCAGGATGAGCACTGGGATCCTTTTGGATGGCTACAATAATTTTGCTTAAAGATGGATCAGCCTGGATCTATTGTTGTAATTTTTCTGCATCTAACCATATGGGTCTTGTGAGAGCTATGATCTCCCCCTCTTCCACCACCCTGGACAAAGCATCATCAACTATGTTCGCCTTTCCAGACTTATAAATAATATCAAACTGGTACCCCAATAGTTTTGCTATCCAATCTTGCTGATTCTGAGTGGTTACCCTTTGCTCCAGCAAGTGTCTCAAACTCTTTTGATCAGTATATACCACAAATCGTTTCCCTAACAAATATGGTTGCCAATGTTGAATAGATAACACTAGGGCCATCATCTCTTTTTCATAAGTGGATTTCAGCAATATTTGAGCAGACAAAGCCTTGCTGAAATAAGCGATGGTTCTAGCCTCTTGCATAAGAATCACACCAATGCTGCAACCTGAAGCATTTCACTCTATTGCAAAGATTTTAGAGAAGTCTGGCAATTGTAACACAAGAGCAACCACCATTATCTGTTTCAATGTCTCAAATGCCATGGTAGCTTCTTCTGTCCACAAAAATGCACCCTTCTTTAATAGATTGGTGAGTGGTCTGGCTATTTTCCCATAATCCTTCATAATTTTTTTTGTAATATCCAGTCAACCCCAAAAAACCTCTAACATCCTTTACTGATTTAGGAGTAGGCCATTGAACAACACTCTTGATTTACTCTTGATCCACAACAACCCCTGCAAAAGAAATAATGTGACCCAAGTATCCCACTGATGCTTCCCGAAACTGCACTTCTTTTCGTTAGCAAAAAGTTGTTGTCTCAAAATATCCAGTACTATCTTCACATGTAATAAATGATCTTGCCAATTGTCTATAAATGAGAATGTGATCAAAGAACACTAATACAAACCTTCTCAAATAAGGCTTAAAGATTTAACAGGGGTATTAGTCAAGCCAAAATAACACTAATACAAACCTTCTCATAATGTTGTCTTAGGAATGTTGTTTTCATCCTGATTTGATGGTAACATGACCTCAAATCTATTTTAGAAAAATAACAGGCTCAATGAAACTCATCTAATAACTCATCAATCACTGGAATTGGATATTTATCAGGTAAAATGGCCTTGTTAAGAGCACGATAATCTACACAAAATCTCCAACTCCCATATTTCTTTTTAACCAATAATACAAGACTAGAATAAGGACTATTGCTAGGTCGAATAATCCCTACCTGTAACATCTCATTTACTAACTTCTCATTTTCATTTTTCTGGCAATGGGCATATTTGTATGGCCTCACATTAACAGGACTACTACCTGGTAACAATGGAATTGCGTGGTCTCCCTCACGGTTAGGTGACAGCCCTTGTGGAACCTGAAAAATAGCATACAATGAATGCAAAAATTCTGCCATCTGCTGCTCCTTCTGCTTGCATAATTTTAATTCACGTAACACCCTTATTTCTGGTCCAAAATCTAACTCTGGCCGCAACTGTTTTGTTCCAACTAAGTCCCCTTTGTTTTTAACAAACACCATTCCAATAAACTCCACCTCATTCTTCTTAAACGATGATTTTAATGAAGCTTGTGTTTTGCACAAAGAGGGATCTCCTTGTAGTTTCATTTTCTTCCCATCTTGCTCAAAAGACACACACAATGTTCTCCAATTAACTTTGACATCTCTTGAAGTCTCCAACCATGAAACTCCAAGGATCACTTCTACCCCTCCAAGAGCGAATAAATGAAAATATGTTTCTATTGGTACAACTCCCACACATAACATAAGCTACTTACATATACCCATAGAGGAAATTTTATGTTCATCACCCAACTTTGCCATAAAAACTCATGTTTCAGAAATTGGAAGCCTAAGCTCTCGTGCCTTATTTTCAAAAAAGTTGAAATTATGACTTTCCCCACTATCCACCATCTCTATCACTGAATTTTCACCAATATTCCCCTTCATCTTCATAGTTTTAGGCCCAGAGAATCCATTTAACGAATATAATGGCAAGTCCAACATGTGACATTCAAAAGTAGTTCCTTGCAATTCTTTACTTGCATTCGGGTCTATCAATTCAGCCACTTCGCATTCTACATCTTCCAATCCCTCATCGTCTTCACCAAGAATTAACACCCAAATGGTTGGCCACATTGAAAACACCTAACTTCCTTCTTTCTCTTCACATATTCCTGGTATGGTAAGTGTCGAGTCCCCTATTCTTGAATTGTGAAGGTTGTGTATTATTAACAAGTGAACCTGAACTGGATGCAGCAATAAATCCGATTGGTTTTATTGACGTTGATAACCCCGATCGCTGTTCAAGACCTCGGAAAGGGGAAGAATTTACTGGGTTATTTCCAGAAACTGCAGTTCTGCCCAGCCAAGAATAATCACGCCCCCAATTTCCTCCTTTGAACCTTTCTGCAACTGCTCCACCCATGGTTGATCGTACCAAATTAGTGGTAAAATTTTTTGCTCCTCGATCCCCCACAAATCCCATGCTTTCCACATACAATTCACTTTCAATCAAGGGAGCCAAATGGATAGCACGTTGAACATTTTGAGGGTCATCGGTTCTTACCCTCCTTCGAATCACATCAGATAATCCATTCATGAAGGAACCCAAAGCCAACTACTTTGGTATCTCCGGTAATTGAGTCAACAGCATTTGAAATTGCTTCACAAAGTCCTCCACCCATCCCGTTTGACATAATGTCGCAAGCTATTCATAAGAATTCTCTATTCCACAATCGGAGAATCTCTTAAATAATTCATCCTTTAGAGTCTCCTAAGTCATCTCCGGAAATCTCTTCCTTAAACACCAAAATTAATGCACTACAGAATCCTCCATACAGACAAAAGCCAGCAAAACCTTCATCTCCAGTTTGGTTTTTTGAATTTCAAAACATTTCTCACCTCTAGCCAACCATCCAATGGGACCATTCCCATGAAAATTAGGCAATTCAACCTTCTTGAATGCTTGCTTTAGATCTTGGGTAGCCCCATCTTCATGATTAGTTGAATGGGCCTCAGAATCTTCTGAATCCTTCTGTTTTGAAATTTCCTTCAACACGGGAAGAAGAGCATACAAATTGTCAATCTTGTTCTTCATTCTTTCAAAGTCCTTCTGCATATCCACCATTGCTCTCCCCATGGTTCTTAACTGATCGTGGTTAAAATTAGATCTCTGTATTTCTGCATGAATCTCTTCCATTTGCTTTTCCAATCCTTCGACTCTTGAGTCCATCCTCGTCGAGGGCATCCGGAAGGTCAGACCAAATTGTTGGACTCAAGAATTGAACACACTGAATATTGAAATTTTTATTACTAATTAATCTAGTTTGTAGACCACATCTGAATACACACTTAGACACAGGGTTTCCCCCTAACAAGGAGTCTCCTCCTTCAACAAACTGTCAGAAAATTATAAACTTCCAATCTGATAACTTCCTAAACAACATAACCCCTCTAATACCAAACAATAACTGCCACCTACAGATAATAATTGTTACATGTAGAAAATAATTGACTCTTACATAATTTATAACTGCCTATGCAATACAAATAGATTAATCCTGCTTTTTATTTTTTCTGACATAAACCTTAAATGGCCTTGGGCCATCTCCCTCAACAGGCTCATTAGGGTTTTGCCTATCAGTATCAAATGTAACAACATCTCCAAAATATTGGTAAGCCAACCTTGATCTAGCATCCACAAAAAAAAATACCATTCTAGTATCATCATCACACTGTATTGCATAGAAAACCAGAAATTTTGAATTTGCTTGTGTTTGCAATAATTAAAAACCACTTGTGCATCTCCAACATCCAAATTCTTCATTCAAACATTTCCCATATGATTCCAACAATCACTATTAGAAAAAGCTAAACCACCTCCATTAAACATTGTAACAACCTTTCCTGTGGGTAAACATTCTTCACTAAACTTTTCAACAAGGTTTTTTTTTTTTTTACAGCAATAGTCATTTTTCTATGACACCTCAAATAAGATACGCTCTTAGGACTTGTCATGACATGATTATGATTATTATTAAAAGATTTAATAACCCATATGTCTCGCTTCTTATCCTTTAACACAAGTAATGCTTGATATCCAATGTGTATGGTTGAACAGTTTCTCTTTCCCCATGCTACCATGAGTATTTTCAGCCTTACCACTTTTCACCTTATGTTCACCTTCTCTAACACATACAAAAATGCAGTAATTTTTTTACTAGAACAAGTTTGAATTCCAAATCTTTTGCCTTGGTAAAAACTTTATAAAATTCTTCAACTTTTTCCAATGAGTCAAATTCCATTCCAACATGAGGTCCAATATTGAGTTCTTCAATAGTAGAAGATTATGGCACATCAAGAAAGTTAGAATGTGTTACCAATTCATTGTCTGAAATGAGATTAGTCTCCATATCCAAACAAGAAGAATCAGTAGGGTCCATATCTTTTAATTGCTAACCTAAAACCATGAATAAAAAAATATAAATTAACTTGCATCCATCAAAAAGTCATATATAAATTAGAGTTTTCTCCTTTGTTCAACAACTTAATGATAAGAAATAATAAGAATGGATAATGGGGACTGAGACATTGAAACGAGGAGTGAAATAATAAGAATGGCTAATAGTGGAGTATAAAATTAAGGACATAAAAATAGTTGCAGGGATGTGTTGAGAAACTCGTTTTATGGCGTCATGTTGGACTAGTTTAGTGGTGTCAAATTGTTATAGGAATACATGGTGAATTTAAATATAATAATGCTCTAAAAAACAAAACGTTGAAAGTCAATTAAAGCTCGAGAAGAAAAAGAATTTAAGCATTAAAATAATAAAATGATTGCAAAATAGTAATACGACTGCACACTAACTAGGAAGAGTGAAATAATGGTAAAATAATAATTCACCTTGATCGACGAGATGAAAAATTTGCAAGTGTCAGCTTTCTCGATTGAAATGAAAATTAAGCTTCAAAAGTAGCATGGTTTACAAAACAAACGTTTTTGTATAAGGAATTGAGAGGTCTTGAATGTGTACGGAGGCAACAAAACCTAGAAGACAGAGAGGATGAACGAAATGCTGAAAGGGAGGAGGAGATACACTCATGTGACTTACTAATTTGAATAAATGAGAACCATTATATTTAATTAAAATCAACAGCGTAAGACTAATTTACTTACACTGGTGTAAACAGATCTCTCCCCTTTTTATATATATATGGGTTTGGATCCAAATCATCTTCAGTCATCTTGCCTCTCCAGCCAAGTTTAATTACGGAATAATTAGGAAATCAAAATCCGTAGTTATTTCGTAGCTAAAGTTGGCAAGAGAGGCTGGAGAGGATGCTTACACTATGGGTTTGGGTTGGGTTGAGTTTATTAGGTTGTAATTACTCAAATCCGTTATCCAACCCATTCTGATTGAGTTCAGACTTACCCAACCCAAAACTATCCGTAACCCAACTATACCTAGTAAATATTAGTTGGGTTAGGTCGTGTTGGTCAGGTCCTACTAACCCATGTAGAACCCTAATTTTGATCTGGCCCAACACAACCGTGCTAACTTGTGACCCGCAAACCAGAAACTCGCCAAACCCAATGCCCATTTCTGATGGTATTGGGCCATAATATGCTCATCTCAATTTTGGTCGAAGTTGAGCTTTTGGGCCCAAACCGACCGCTGCCCCCTAGCGATAGGAATTCGAGGACCGAAAGCAAATAGTAAAAATATGACAAAAAAGAAAAGCAAATAGTAAAAGTAAAGGTTCTTGCCCTTGTAAACTATTTTTGCACAATAATGTTAAAGTTACAGTTGGACTGTTAATTGTCGGTAATTTTGAAAGGGAAATACTATTTTAACATCAAAGTTGTACAAATAAATATGAAAAAAAATAAAGAAAAATGTGAAATGTGATGGATGATGTAATGAAAGAAAATAAAGAAAATATATATATATATATATATATTATATAAGTTGTTATATGTTTTTGTTGTATTTTTTTTTTTTTTTGAAAAATTGAACTAACAAGACCTCCTCCTAGTTATGTTTCAATAAGTTGTTAAACCACTGTTGAACCAAAAAATGTTTATAAACTTTAAACCAAAGAATTGCCAGTTCATGGTTCAACCAGCCAGTCTCCCGCGAGGCCCTCAGAAAATTTCAGGGTATATCATTATGTCACATTAGATTTCAATTTAACTTGCTTCTATTAATGAATTCCTGAAATAAACTCGAAGTTTCTGTATCATCTATATTCCATAAACAACCAAAAATGGAACAGGCAAAGAAAAAAAGAAACAAAAAGAACATTCCTGTGACAGTACACTACTATAGATATTGGATGTACATGCTAAACTAACTCAGTTTACAGTTAGCCAAACTAGTACTGTTATTAGCTTGAGCACAGTCTTGATTTCCCATTTTTTTGCCTGTGCAAATACAGAAAAAGTGGTTATTGGCGAGTTGAAGCCAACCTTTCCTCTCCAAGGTGAAAAAACAAGGGTGAGAAGAGGCTCCCATAAGCTTACAAACTTGAGAAAAAACAGAGAGAAAGAACGAAGTGAAACTAACCAAAATGAGTCCTTCTTCTCTTGTGCTAATAGTTCTTCAAAAGAAATGTCAGTAAATTCATCATCTCTGTTATCTCCTAGTCCACAAGATTTTTCCTTCTCCATGCTAGCTCCAAGTTCAAGCATCTTTGAGGAGAGGTTTACATAATTAGTATATCATAGTAAATGTCAATTAATAAAAGATTTTTCATTAACACTAGCCAAGCAACCTACAAGAAATCCAAGAACCTTTTGGGCAAGTAGTGTGTGCTGTATAATTTAAATAACATTAACATGTTTTTGCAACAAAATTGAAGAGAAGATGTTTAACAATCCTCCTATAAAGAGGCCTTGAATTAAATAGTATACCTTCTGGTATGCGGATGAGAGTTTAAGCTGTTGTTGAAGCGAGTTATATACAAAAGCATCTTCCTCTAATCGTCTTTGCTCTAATTCCAGCTTGTATATCTGAAATATTAAAAAGATTAGATATTCAATAGAGGTGCCTGCAAGCTTGATGACATGAAGGTTCCCTTGTGATATATTGCTGTCTAACCAACCTGTTGATGAAGGCGGTCAAAAGAAGATCTGCTTGCCTTGCATAGTAAAGCCTTTGTTATTACAAACTTACGTTGAATCACATCAGCCCTGTTACAATAAGAGGATGTAAAAGTAATCAGACTTAACACGACAAAATTTTGGCAACCTGAGAAGAATATACTAGATTTAAGTCTGACATAAAATGACAGAATCTAAATTTGCACATAAATCCCAGTAAGTTGAATTTATAAATATGAATTTCACTAGAATTTGATGTCATATAAGTCAGATACTTCATTCAAATAACCAGAGAATCACAAACGCAGAAATCTCCAATATGAACATATAAATAGCAACAATCAGGCTAGCTGTTTATGTGCTTGTCACAATTACAAAATGTAGACAGAAATCTTCAATATAATCCCAGATAAGTTTCCACAAGTACAAGGGAGGGGGAAGGGGGCAATAAAGAAAAATCCCACTATATGAAGTAACTGCTTTAGAATAAATTTGTACATACTTGTGCTGTAGCTCATTCCTAGCATCAACCAAACTATTCGCAAACTGTACAACCTGCATTATAAAGGATAAGAGTATTTAATTTTTAAGGTGCTAGCATTAAAATAACTTTGATGCCATTTTCTCATTTTGATAGGGAATATTAATAGATATTAATAAATTGCAACTTGCAAGGAAAAGGAAAGGACCACATACCATGATCCTTAAAGCGAAAACAGCCTCTGAATGTAAAATACAAAATGAAAGCTACCTAAGAAAGAGCGCTTTTTGCTGTCAACATAGGAGTTGAGAGTGCTCAATGCTCTTTGCAAGTCTACTGGGTATGGAGAGATAGATTTAGATTTAAATAAATGGTTTGTCAGTAGATATGATTTGTGATGAGATAAGACATTGTGGCGTTGTTAGATCCATGTAGCCAGCTCCACCTAGGGGGTTAAATGCTTTTGCTATTGTTGTGAGTAGAGATAGACAATGTCGCCAATCTTGTACACTCTGAATTTATGTTATCTGTTCATTTGCACTATGTTTATAGCATGCTTTGTAACATCTTTCTATATATTCCCCTAAACCACTCACCCAAAACCACCCAGATACATTCAAAAGGCAGGTAGGCTGCCACATGACCTGCCACCAATATCTTCTTGACTTAATGTACTAGTTCAATAGAAATTATTTTGGAACTACTGACTTATTAATTGCATGATTTCATCTATCTATAAAAAAGAACCCTGCCCACTCACACACATAAATACCACTCCCTTGCCTGGTATCAAATGAAAATCCCTGTTTCCACACTTTGTGATTGCTCTCCATTTTTTACTAGGCATAATACTTTTCAGGAGAAATCTCTAAACTAGATCTTACTTTTCACTCACCCCTTCATCAGTATACTTTTTTTCATTTAAAAGAAAAAAATCATAGTCGCTTCTTTTTCTGTCAAAAACTGACAAGATCTATTATTCATACAACATATTTATATAAAAAACTGACGAGATCTATTATTCATACAACATATTTATATAGCATTTTATACAACACACCCTTTCTTTTTATCTCTCTCAATCATATCAACCATCACATCTCACACGTTTCTCTCTTCTATTTATTGTACAAAGACTTTGTACATTTATAATTTCTCAAAACTGACCCAATCTAACTAGAGAAGCAGGTCTTAAATTATTTTGAAGGAATCCTTCACAGTATCCTAACTTCAATAAATGATCAAACTAACATTCCCAATAAACAATAAGCCTAATGCCAGTGCTTAAGAATGCTATTAGCAAATGTCCTTTCCTTTTATTTTTCTTTCTCCATGTAATTTCAGCAACCATTTTTTTTATCACAATATTACCAAAAACAAACATTGCTTCCATATACAAATAGTAAGCCCTAAGCACACAAAGCTAGGAAACATAATTGCTTATTTCCTAATTAGAAAAACGGACTAAACTAGTACAAGAAAACATCTGTTTCAACACTGGCGGGAAATGGCAGTACTAGTAATTAAATGCAAATTATAACAATGGATTTCTATATTTGAAAAAATGAAAACGATAGTAAAAAACAAAATGCTAAGAAAAACACAATTCATAAACCAACCAAACAAAAATTCAAATTTTAGGGAAAATTTATCAGAAAAACCTGTGCTAGTGTCAATTTCTTCGAGTCGTTGCTTTTCACAAGTTCATCATACTGCTGTTTGATCCTTCTCTGCATAGCGCTACTAGAAGACGTAAACGGGTACAAGCAAGCGGATTCAAGCCTAATACCCGAATCCAAACTCTCTCCACCACCCTTCTGTTCTTCACCTCCCGAATTCATTTTCTTCTTCTTCGCCTTCCTCTTCTTCTTCTTCCCTCCCGGACCGTCTGGACCCGACGACGCCGTATCCGGGTCATCGAACAGGCTCGCCCATTTCGCAGAATCAGAGGGCCAAACTTCCAGAAGAACCGATCGGGTCGGTCTGTTTTGTTCGGGTTTAGACACTTCATCGACGGCACGTGACAGGGAAGAAGGGTCAGGAGATACAGTTTGAGGGTTGTGGTGGTGGTGTTCCGTAGTGGTGTGTTTGGAGAAGCGTTTGTAGAGAGAGAAAGAGAGAAAGGTGAGAGAGAGGAAGGAGAGGGATAGAGAGAAGAGGAGGAAGAAGAGGAAAATGGGATCGTGCATTAGTGGGTTGCAGTGAAGTGAGTTAGGATGAAAGAGATGGAACAGAGAATGGGAAGGTGGAGGCTCCATGGTGAAGGAAGCGCGTCATGAAAGAATGAAAGAGAGAGGAGTGAGATAGTCAGATAGAGAAGCAAAGTGACAACACAACTCAATGGAGAGAAAAAAGATATATTCTAATTCTATTCTCTGTTAGGCACTTTTTAAGGTTCTCTTTTGTTTTTCTCTCCCTCTTTTTTAATTAATCATTGGTATCTCTTATTTTCAATGATAATTTTATTAGGGTTTATTCACAAAGAAGGATTATTATTATTATAGATTGAACACGCCAAGTCTTACCATAATCTCAATTTACATTATTAACTGAATCAATTTCACAACCATTTTATATTTTTTATAAACCATAAGTATCTCATATGAGTTAATCTTGAACCAAAAAAATTCAATGATCCATATTATGGTGGGCTCATGACGGGACTAGCTCTCCCAATAAAAGTGTTATTAAACTCGGATCGACATGTCCAACCAGTTGAACATTTTTTTTTGTCTTTGGTCGAGAATCCCCACAGTCATAGCTATGGGTTTAACCCTCGGACCTAGAGTGGTGATTAGATAAAGCCCTCTTAAGAGTGACGACTTTAGGATTCGAACCCCTGACCTCGTAGGTAAAGTCTATCTGGATCACAGTCCACTTCCACTGCGACCAACCATTATTTGGTAAGTATTTTATTTTTTTTGTATAAACCATAAGTATATCACGGGAGTCAATGCTTGAATCGAATACATTCACTTATATACATAATGGTGGGGCTACCTCTCCTAGGCCAATAGAGATTTTTCATTCATAGTATTTAAACCTGAAACTTAAATCCTACTTAAGAAAAATTAAACATATATTACTTTAACCAACAATTTGATTTTTCTCCCTTTTTTTTGTCTTTATATTTGGGTTTCAAAATATTTTCTTTTTTTATGAATAGAGCAAGAGAAAAAAAAATATTTATTTTGATTAGAGCTATGCTTAAATTCTCGTATGTTTACAAAGAAATAAAATCACATTTGGATCTTAAAAGTACTAGAATTAGAATATATTTTAAGAAATTATTACTTTATATGATTGGGTTTATTTTATCTGATTCTCCTTAGCATTTTTCTCCTATTTGTATTTGCGCGGATAAACTTTATTTCGTGTTCGTATATGTCAGATTATTAGAGGATAAAATAAAATACTCATGCGCTGAAGCTATTGGTAAATGGTAAGTATCATCATTATTATATTAAGAGTTAAGAATTTAGGCATGGAAGTGTCAAATCGAGTTTCTAGAATTTCTTTGGAAGAGAAGGAGGAGTAAGTGGCAACTGATAATTGGAGTTAAAGCGACATCATATTGACTGGTTAATATTAAGGAAACATAGTTTTAAATACTATATTTACTAGTTAATATTGTATTCAGTCAATCAGAGCAGTTCGGCATAGTTAGTTTAGTAATTGGATTTCTGCTTATGTAATCGTTCATCAAGATCATTTTCGCCTGATCGATGATGTGGATCATTTCATGCAGTAGTGAGTATACGTGTCTGCGTGTTTATGTGACAAGAAAACAGAATCATTAAATACATATAGCAGCAATCCATTCTTCCAAAACTTAACCCTTGCCTGCCACATATATTTTTCCTTTAAATATTTCATCCCATAAGAAGAGAAGAAGGGTTAGGAATTGGGTAGACCAAATCTGATATATACTTATTTTTTTATTTTATTAAATTAATTAGGTTTGTTACAGTCTAAACCTAAGACCCAATATCCAAAACGGCTCATAACTAATATAATTATGATTACCAAATATCTATATATATATGTTAACTTACCCCTTTTATATAAGTGTCAACTTACTACATTTATACAGGGGAAAAACCCTATAAATAGTGGACATCAACAATCCATAAGATACGCAATCTTTAATCAGTCAATCACTTTGACTGTTCTACTTATCTGACTTGGGCGTCGGAGTGCCTTTGCAGGTACATCCCCATTCTGTGGACAACCCAGATTCGCTTTGTAACAACTCAGATCCAGATCCAAGTTCGACATCAGAAGGCCCAAATTTAAGTTCTATCCCTCAACAAGGTTATTTTAAAAAAGAGATTATTTAATTTAAAAGACCATACTGTAAGTTATTTAAAAATATTAAAATAAATTTTTAGTCTATATAAATAGAGTGAATTTGTATTTTAATCTCAATTTTTTTCTCATCCTTTATTATTTTAAAGTGTAGACATTTAATCATTGTTCCCATCCTAGAATTAAACTCAAATATATACCAAATGGGGATTTCCGGTCAAGAAAATAATGTGGACATTTTATCCAATGTGTTAGCTATCATCTTTTAGAACTTTTACAACATCGATTTTTCAGCTTTATTTAGTACTATAGCACTTAATTAACACTATAGCACCATAGAAATGGTAATGTAATGCTAGTACATGTGCCTATGTTTATGTGGCATAAGAAATGACAATTAAGATTGATGATATAGAAGTACTCATTTTAGTTTATAATTGAGTAAAATAGATAGTTGAAATGAGTAATGCACGTTTACAAAACATGTTAATCGGAAATGATTTAAAATCAATTCTGTAAAATTGATTCTGCACCATTTAGAATTTAAAACAAACATGTACTAAAGAATAAGAATAGAAAAAAAAATTACGGAGACTAAAATAAAAAATGTCATATTTAGAGGACTAAAAATATACCTTAACCTTAAAATAATTACACTTAAAATTCGTTTATATATATTAAATGAGATATATTCACTTTTAATACAAATCGCTCACTAAATTCTCTCTCAAAGTATTATGTGGTCTATTAAAAAATCTTCACATGGATTCTTTTATTTTTTATATTTTTTGGATTCAAATTTAAAAGTGTCTATCCCAATTTTATTTTCTTAATTCTACCTCAATATCAGTATATAAAATTTAAATTTAAATCAATCATTCTGTTAATTAGTATAAAATTAAATCTCCAATATATTGTCTTTATTAATTCATTCTTAAAAATATAAATTAAATCTAAATTTAATTTTCTTTGCATAATTCTTTATCTAAAGTAAATAACTAAATATCAACAAATTAAAATTTTATTTGATAACATATATATATATATACAAATACTATATTATACTTAGATGATTTATTTACACATTAAAATATTTTTTTATGAAATAATAATGTTAAGTATATTAAAACTTTTACCTTTTTACTTATGTTTTTTCTTTACTTTTACTCTTTTACCTTTAGTTTTAACTTTTACCTATTGGGCTATTAAAGCCCAATAACACTCTAACACAATCCTCACTAACACTTCGTGAATCAAACACAATCATCCTTATGAATTTCATATGAACACTATAAAAAACACTCATGAACACCTTGAATTTCATGGAAAATCAATAAAATTCCAAAAAATGTAAACTCAAGTATGATGTTCTACACATACCAAATATCCATTTTATCATATCAAATCATCAACAACATATTTACTCATATAAAAGTTCATACTTTTAAATATGACTAGAACACTTTATTTGCAAGATTTAATTACACAAAAAAATTGTTTAATTCAAAGCAACCACGCATACATGCTTCTAATCACTTATAGAACACATTTCTAACATCAAATCAAATTAAAACCCAACCCCACACACTTATCTCATCAAGTCTGAATCATACTCACCCAAGAATACATTCATATATTCAAAATTTAAAAAGGAAAAATATAAGGGAAGAGGGCCAAGAATCACCCTCACTCTAGTCATCAATCATACTAGAGATTCATGAGTTATCCCTCTTAAAGTAGAAATCGTGGGGTTGAGAAGGTGAACTTCCAAGCTCTTCAAAAAAACCTTAAACAACAAAAATATGAAGATTTAGGGCTAAAGGGAGTAGGAGATGAAGAGAGGAAGAAAAGGAGAGCTCTTAGAGATCTTAAGGGACATGAGTCTGAAAATGAAAGATCCATTAGGATCCATTTGCTTTTGAATTTGAAGAGGGACATGAGAATATGATAGCCTCTTTTGAAGTTCTTGAGTGAAAAATGCTTAGAAATATATGGTAGGAAGCTTAGCTTTGAAGTTGGTTTTATGGTGGTGGTTATGGAGGTTTTGAGGAGGAGGAGGAGGAAGATGAGAGGAGAGGGAAGAAGAGGCTGGTCGAATTTGATTAAAGTTTAGGGTTAGAAATGAATAAAAAAAATATTATTTTAGCTTATACAATCAAAAGTAAAGAGAAAGGAAAGGTAAGGGTGAAAGTGACATTTCCATACAAGGGGACAAACTTACTTTTCCTTTTACTTTATTGTCCAAATTAGAATTTCATAGAGGGAATGTGAATAATTGATCCTAATTCATGCGTGAAAATGGGGAAATAAGACAGTGTCAGTCTGATAAATTCACACTGCACCTAAGGGCAAAATAGTCATTTCACCATGGAAATGTTTAGAAAAATTACCGAAAATTCCAGAAAAAATCCTATAATTATTCTAACCTATTTTAAGCCTAAAAATATGGCTAGAACTTACTTCTCACCTAAACTCCCTTATTTTCCTAATTTTCACACACATTCAGTATTAAGCAAAATTAAGAAGACATAAAAGTTTGGGGTGTTACACACAAAAAATTCTATAAAATTATAAATATGATTAATAATCTAATTTTAAGGTCCAAAATATATTTTGTCTATTATTTCACGAATTTTAATATACTGGTTAGGGTTACACTGCTAACTAGGGACATTTTGCCCAAAAGTACTAGAAAAATTCTAAATTAATTTCTAAAATTTATTATTAATTATACTAACACTATTTTGACCAAAAATATGGTTTCCCTTAATCTTTAGATATTTTACATAATTAAATTTATATTTTCTTTAATTGCACAATTACTAAGGGTATTTAGGTCATTTTTCCAAACTCCACATTAGGAAATTATTTAAAATTATGGTTAGATAGTTTCTAAATTCTAAGCTGAATTGTTTATCAATAATTTCTAAAAATTTCTCTATCTTATTTATATATACTAGTAGGAGAAATTGTGAGTGTTACATACATTAAAAATGTTATGTTTATTACCCATTCAACAATACACATGTTGATTTATTTAAATATTTTTCTTATAAAATAAACTTTTAGATTTGGTTGAAATTTTAAGATTAAACCAGACCATAAAAATCTCTTATATTAAAATAAGTCAAATTCAGATTTTATATTTGTTTAAAAAATATGACCAATTTCCATGTATATCATTAAGGATTTTCTCATGAGTTGTTTTTAGCGCTCTTTTTTCTATCTCCCCCCCCCCCCCCAACCAAACTATCCCTACCCCAGCTCCACTCATTCTCATAGTCGCCACTCACCCCACCCTCTCCACCATCCTCTCTCTTTGCCCACACCCCACTCCTCGCCAAAGTCCCCACCCCTCCCCCTTCCCCAACGTTCATGTCCCCAATTTATTTATGGGTCACAATTTGGTACCCTCCCGTTAGAGAGGGTTTTAGTACCTTCTTGTCATTTTTTTTATTGAATAAGCCAAAATTACGTAGGAACAAGTCGTGTACTCCGTCCTAAATTATTTCGAAGACATAAAATAGATTTTAAATGAGACACATGTATATTGCAAATGAGAATGTGAAAAAATGGGGGAATACAATAAAAAATACATGATAAGAGTTATAGGGGATCAAAAAGTCTTTTCAAAAATTAAAAATACAAATTCTAATAGTTAAATATTGTCCTATAAGTATAAAAATACTAAGATCAGTTAAGAAAGTTGAGAGAAATTGATTAAATGATCAAAGAAGGTACCAAAACCCTCTGTCACGAGAGGATACCCTAGAATTTCCCTTTATGTATTTTTTATGTATATGGGCTTAGAGATGAAAATTTAAGTTTGTCGTTAAGGGAAAGATTATTTAAAAAATCACACTTCTAGAAAGTTAAAACTAATTTCGAAAGTAATTTTTATCATTTATCTTTCTGAAGTTAATTTCTAGAGGTCTCCAAAATTGCACTTACAAAAGTGTACAAGGGCAAAAAACTAAAAGATGGTGTGAATAGCAAAAAGGAGGTGCAAATAACAACTCATTATCACCTTCCCTTCCCTTCTATTCCCGGCCCCCTCCCCCTTCCCAACACTGTCCACCATACACTGTCCACCACCATCTGGGATTTGTCCACCATCATATGGGATTAGTTCTTGGACAACGTTGTCCATAAAGGACGGGTTGGGATTTTGTAATTTTCCAAAAAAAAAGGGGTGAGAATAGCAAAAACCCCAGTAGGAAAAGTAAAAACCCCATCGGAGAATTAATATGGTCTAACGAAGCCCAAACCAAAGAACCCAAAACTTGGATCATGTAGAAACTAAAAGCCACTTTTACCAAAAAAAGAAAACTAAAAGCCACAAGCTTTACCCAAAATCAAAAAAGAAAAGAAACTGAAAACCACAAGCCATGAAATATAGAAACAATTCGACCAAAAAAAAAGAAAGAAATATAAAAACAATAATCACTGAATTTAATGTCTGATGTTACTATCTAGGGAAGTTTCTTACAAAAAAGCAACTAAAAATTGCTACCAATACATCTTACAATGGAAAAATAATATTACAAGAAGCTAGAGGCTTCCACACTAGAAAACATTTGCACATGGACTCAATCAGCATCGTCTCATTGTGCATCAATCAAATCTTGAACTTTCACCTCCGTATAACAACCAGGAGGATACGAATATATATACACATGATCCACAATCATCTAAGCAATCTTCACAGGCTTTCAACCAGATGGTGTGTTGTGTTTTCTTCAACTTCACCTTGGTAAAGCCAAATTAATGCTTGTGGTGACCTACAAGTGTAGACTTTGGTTGACCCAAAAACCCTGTATTGAATTGCTGAAAAAGAATCCAATTTGGAAAGTTTATTCCATTTATTTGCTTAGCTTCAAATGATCAGGTACAAATGGCCTCCACTGATAGTTTCTTCATGACATTAGGACATGGATCTCCTCCAAAATTTTCAGGTGATACTGTTACTGTGCACCAGTTTTGTCCAACACAATTCTGCAACAACAAAAAATCATATCATTGAATCATAAATGGATAATTTGACTTGCAGAATTGAACCTAAAAGATTTGGTAATAAAGGCTTTAAAACTAAAAAAAATCAGGTTTTATCAAAAAAGTGTATTTAGCTATAGCTCCCTACACACACCACCACCAGAGAGAAATCATCCCAAAAAATAACCAGAGAGAAATAGAAGGCAATACCTTTTCAAAGGCATCATAAGACTTGTGAGCATGACAGCTTCCTTCATGGAAATTTCCACAAGACCCTACTGGAGTACCAAAGCTAGCAAACTTGATTGATGAGATTTTCTGTCCAGGGCCACATGATAAATGTGCTTTTGGTCTCACAGGTTTGGTTACTTTGCCAGAAGTTTGCATTTGGTAACTTACAAGATTTGGCTGCCATTCATAAATATCAGCACATACACTATCTATATCCCTTCTAACCAAAAAGATCCCATTGGGATCTCCACCCAATTCTTCAAACACAACCAATAAATTTCCAGTTGGCTTAAGCCATGACTGAGGAACATGATACCTGAAATTACCAGCCAGTAGTTAGTTTGTCAATGTCTTCTCATCAGCATTAAACAAAACTTCAGGGTAAGGTATATGTTTCTCACTCACCATCTTTGAGAAGCCTCACCACAGTTGCTTCTGCATTTATTTTCGTTATAAGTTCCTGCATAGTCACAGTAATCACAGGTACCAGATGCTTTATAAGCAGGCCAGTAGCGGCCAAGACTTTGTCCATTTAACCACACTTGACCCTTGCCCATGCTGCCCATGTCTAAAGCCAATGGTGCAACTCCAGCCGGGGCATCGAAAGTAGTCTGAAATAACATGAAAATACAAGTTAATGTGCTGAAGTTATAGGGTTTAGATAGGGAAAGCAGACGAGAAAATAGAGAATGAAAAAACTGAAACTGATATTGATTTGAAGTGATATAATGTGATACAGAAGACAAAGAACTAAAACTGACTTATATCAGTACTGAACTCATAATCCTATTCAAATAAGGAAACAACAAGAAATGAAATGTGGATCCACTCCTAAGAGATGTGTATTCTTTTATCCATAAGGAACATCTCTATACTTCTCCTTCCATTATTACTAGTATTATTTATAAGGAGTACCATCTTAAGAACAGGTCAATGTAAAGAAAATGAAGCAAAACCTACAAAGGTTTCTGTAACTTTGGAAGGTTAGAGGCTTTGTGATATACTCACTTTGTACCAAGTCAATGGCTGCCTTTGAGCAATTAAACTTCCCTGAACCCACTCCACTGAGGAACTTCCACTGAGAGAATGAAGACTCAAGGCTTCGCCTTCAAGACCAACCTAAATAAAACACGCATTTTAATGAATTTTGAGTAAAATCAAGCAATAGAAAGAGAAGTCATGGTGAATGTCGGAGGAAGAACCTTATAAGACCATTTCTGCCAAGACAAGTCCCTTCTCCCCTCATTGAGACCATTTAATGTGATTGGGCCAAGAACACCAGCATTCCATGTTTCAAAGTGAGGACCAACATTCTGTATGTCAAAAACAGGCACCAAGTGAGTAATGTATTATAATCATGATCAGTGTGATTCTGAAAAATCAGCTTAGTGTGGAAATGCAGGGGAGCATCAGACAATATCTTTTCAATGTTTGTGTGTGTTAGAGAGAGAGAGAGAGAGAGAACAAACCGGGAGCCCAACTGCAACACTTAGAAGAGAGATTTTGTTAACACCAGCCCTGAGCTTGACACTCTCACTAAATGTTAGTTTGGGGAATTCTAAGCTTCCAAATGAAGTTCCTGATCAAAAGGAGAAAAATAGGCTCAATGTATCAATAACAAAGCCACTGGACAATTATTAGCTTCTAAAGTAAAATAGTTTAATTGGACTGTTTTAAAAAGAAAGGTCAAGCAAGCATGACAACTAGATCCATGCTGTTTCATACCAAGTATTGGGTAAATTACTTGATGAAGACAAGATATATCAATCCCATGCTATGTTCTAATGTATTGAATATTCAAAAGCATACATCAACTAGTTCTAGGGATGATTCCTTCCTCTTGGTTCACACCAAGAAAAAGTGAAATTATACTCTACAAGTTGAAGATTTGGAATAATTCCAGAAGCATTCTGTTCCGCACCTGATAGCTGACCATTGATAAAAACATGCAAAGCATGCCCAGCAGATAACACTGTAAGAACAGGATCCTTCCCGTTCCTCAAAAATCCTTCACTGGAATCAATCACAACACTAGCAAAAAAGGAGAACCAACTATGAGATTTGGAAGAACCAGAATAAATAAAAAGATTTATCAATTAACATTTCTAGCCAAGGATTGTAAGAGGAAATATTGGAAGCAGACTGCAGAGTTGTATGTCACTCACTCTGTAGAGTACCACAAGTAGTCAGTTAAATCTCTTGTTGTATTTAACTGCTCCAATAGGCCAGTCATGGTGAAGGAACTATCATCAGTAGAGGCTGTTTCTTCATTGAATCCTTGCCAAGAGAGTCCACCATGGATAGGAACACGAGTCATCTTCATCTGGGCACTCTGGGAACCAACCTGTACAAAGATTTTGGAATTTTAATTTTGGCTGAAATCTGCCACAAGAAAATTCTTGAGAGGAATACCTTTCTCTTTATTGCAAATGAAAATTTAGTCCAACAATAGCATGTAAATATCAAATAAGACACTAGAAAATTTTTCCTTTAGAAAATTATAACTGCATATAAAAAATTATGACATCCATTCAATCATATATATTTGGTCAAGATCTTCTTCAATCTAATCTCCATTACAAAGTATAGCTAACCCAGTTGCTAGTCATCTGAAATAAAAAAATTGTTGAGTTTTTCTCACCCTTGCAGTGTTATAAACAGTGTTCTTGCAGTCAGGAAGAATGCTTATAGACCAAGGAGGCAAGTTGTAATGCATATTTCCAAATGCCACTGTTGCATAAGATTTTGGGTTATAGTTTGCAAGGAATGCAGCACAAGCTCCCGACTTTGACTTGAAGACATGAGCCTGGACATTAATGATGAAGGATAGAAATTCAGTCTGATCATAAAGCATTTTAGACAGGTATGATAATTTTCCCATAACTGAAATAAGTTATACCTCTTGATAGTTTCCAATCCGTGTTACAGTAGGATCTCCAGAAACTAGAGCAGGTTCAGAAAGTTTTATTGCTCTGTGTAAATCCTTCAGATGCCCCCACTTTGGTTGCCTGGGCAATCCTGCACATAGGAAGAAACAAAAATAAGTACTCTACTTTTACTCAGGTGTCTAAATGTATATCAAATATGTGAAGTTCTTCACATATAGTAACGTGGAACAAGCACAACTGCCAATCATATTTATTTTACAACATGATTTATAGAAAATGACAAACCAAAATAGTGGTTGGTAGCAGCAAACTTTTGGCCAATATTACATGTACCAGATTTTCATTGCCACACATCAACAAGGAGCAAGACATTACCAATCATATCCATCATTACAAGACTCATAACACAGAAAAATCAATGCAAATTAATTTTGATTTTTGGTTAGCATTAATGGAACAGCAGCAATGTTCTAATATACTATGCTTCACCGTACTAAGAAACAAAGGAGGTATTGCAAATTATATTTTGAGATTTATTCCCTGTAGGTCCTACATAAAAAGGCAGGAAAAGATATATCATAATATCAATACTTATTGGTCATATCAAGTATTGGAATCCTTTGTTTACCATATTCATCAAGAGGTGCATCATAATCATAGCTTGTAGCAATGAAGGGACCACCGGCAGTTCGACCAAAATTTGTTCCTCCATGATACTGAAATGAACAAAATAAAGGGAACAGAGTTGAATATTTAAAAAAGGGCGAACCTACACAATTGCACATTGAAATCAATAAATAATGAACTTACCATGTAATAATTGACAAATGATCCCCCTTTCTGTATAAACCTTGCAACTGAAAATGCCAAGTCTTCAGCAGGTCGGTGAGGAACTGGACCTCCAAACTCAGTAAACCTGCAAGCATAAAAGAGGAAAAGAGATAGTGTATTGTCAGGCATTATCTCTAGCTTGTTATATAAGTTATTCTTATGGAAACCTTAAAAATAAGAAACAAGGTATCAATACCAGCCAGTCCAAGCTTCTGTCCACATCTTTGGTTTGTAAGCCTTATTTGGAGAGAAATAATCACAATAGAAGCCATTGCATGTGTTAATCTGTAAAATATTTTACATTGAAGTTAGAAGCTGAAATCCTAGGAGGCATAAAGGACTGCATCAAGAACACACTAATGCAGGCTTCAAATTTAAATATGACCCTGTCTAGAACCCTGCCTGGAAAAAAAGAGCTATGGACAATAGAGAACATGTCTATGAAATGCAAAAATGTTTTCTTAAATAGATACACTTGAGCTGAACTTACAACAGGATCAGGAGCATCATCTTGCTTGCACATAATCCATGGAACCCCAGTACCAAGTCCTATAGCCATATCTGCTGCCCACTTAGTGTAGGATTTACCAGGAGCACCAATTTCATACTCCATAGGTCCATATTCATTTTCAATCTGTACAAAAAAACACAAGTAGTAAGGGTAGTGGTCTCAGTAGTCAGTACACATCTCCATTCTAGTAAAAAACTAAAATCTACAACATAATATAAAGCAATTCATCGGATTAAGTAAATGGTTGGCAGCATATTTAGTCTACCTGGGATAGAATTATTGGACCTCCTTGAGTCTCATACAACCTCTCTGCTTTCATCATATCAACAATCTTCTTGGTAAATTTTTGCATTTGAAACTTCATAATGGCAATGTAAAAATAAAAAGCACTTAGAAGGTACTCACATCAATGAAAAAAGGAAAATATAGAGAATTTTTAACGATTCTTAAGGTGTAAGGATGACTGAAATCTTACCTTAAATGGGCCATTGTCTGTTCTGAAGCTGATACCAGGAATGTACTTCAGCCAAACAGGGAAACCCCTGAAAATCAATCAGACAAAGCAGTTAAGATATTTCTATTTTGACATGTATCAAAACATTTTGCCAATGTCAAGAGGAAATAAACGCTTTTAGTACCCAAAGTTCCACTCAGCACAGACATAAGGACCAATCCTCAGATGAACATAAAGGCCTGCTTGCTGCACCAACTTTATGAACTTCACCAGATCATAGTTCCCCTCAAAATAATACTACAGCAATCAAGAAAAGAACAACATTGATTATTTCTCTCTAATCATTCATAACCATGCACTGTTCAAACAGTGCAAGCAAAGCTAGAAGAAGGGGTTGTATATTAGTTACTTTGCCAGGTGAAGGTTCATGCCCATTCCAGAAAACATAAGTCTGAATCACATCCAAGCCTCCATCCTTGGCCTTCTGAATAAGATCTGGCCACATCTGAAAAAGGAAACATCCAAAGAGACCCACCAACTTAGGAATGCAAATAAATCACCCAAAAACAGAAAAGGAAGGAACTTTAAGGTACCCATTTGACAAAAACAAGAAAAAACCATAAACCAGAAAGGACCCTGAAACACATTCCAGACTAATAATAGCAATACCTCAGGAGTGCTCCTTGGATAATGAATGGATCCAGAAATGAGGATTCTTCTTTGGCCATTAATGGTGATGGCCTTAGAGTCATAGGACACGGAAGCTGTAGCAGAACCAATCAGAGAACATGCCAGAAGGAGTAGCAGCAATGGCACCTTCCACATTATGAGCTTGAAGCCCATGACCACGAAACTTCTCCCTCAGCTTGGTAAAGTAAAAGCAACGAGGTGTTGCTGGTTATTCTATGCTTCAAGAGCCCACAAAGTTGTAAAATAAGAAGGAAATGGCTTTGGTTCCCTTCTTTCTCTCTCTCTCTCTCTCACCCTTTTAGCTTTGTGTATCCCTTTCTATTCTTTTTGCAGAATGATGATTGAAGGGGAAATAAAAAATGATAATAGAAAACAGCTAGGAGTTTCAGAGGGGCAATGTTTTCTATTTTTCCCACTTTTTTTTTTTGTGGAGGGAGCTTGAATTAAAAATGACTTTAATTTGAAGATTGTTTAGTAGGAAAATGAAGGTGCTTTGCAGCTGCATTTATAGACTGAGCATAGAGAAGAGAAGAGAAGAGAAGAGGGAGTGAGGAGTGAATGAACTGTGAAAAGAGAGTGGGACCCATGCCCCTGTCCTTACGCGGAGCTTAGCTCAATCCTAACCAATGAATTTCGATTTTTTATGTTATTTTTTCTTGCCTTTACAATCCTTTAATTCGACCAAAAAAAATCCTTTAATAGTTATAATTAATGATTAATTAATTAATAGTAATATAAGTAATGTTTTCCAATAATTAAAAGCTTAACAAAAGAAAGAATGAACATTGAAGTTATTAGGGCGTGTTTGGGTGGTGGATGAGAAGCAAGTTGGGGTTTGTTAGGGACAGAAAGAAAGATTCTCCAGCCAATGCTAATATGGTCGGTTCCTGTATCATGGGCAGTATGTTTATGTTTTGTTTTGTGTTTGTTTTTTTTACATACCTTCCTTCAATACTACGCGCTCAACCACTCGTGTCTCACTAATGCGTTAACATGAAGTTAGCACAAATTTTGTTATCTTTGTGTATGATTTATTGCAAAATCAATGGATCTCTAATTTTACCATGTAAATTTTGGCCAATCTTAGTGTGTTTTTGGATAATAAGTTATAGAATAAAATTATTATGGACATTTGTGAGTTTAGGCGGTAAGAAATATATTTATTTTTCAACAAGATTTTCATTCAAAGTCTTAGAAAAAAGTATGAAGTTACTATTTTTTTTTTATCTAGATCATTATGATGTAACTAGTGGGATTTTTTTCATAGACGTCACTCTAACCAAATATCTTGTTAAGAGAAATTGTATCATATGAATGAATTACTCGTTGATAAAGTTATTAAAATTTGAGTTAAATGGATATTCACTATAAATATAAAAAGATTAATATGTGTCACAATATAACATCTCATGTATTATTAAATTCGATGAGCTATATGAGAATAAATTATTGAACTTTGATGTAAAACTTCTTTACACTCACATACATATTAAATCCTTAAAACTTTAATTATCAAATTTTAAAATTAATAGTTATAAGTTAATTATAACCCATATTTTTACCATTTTAAGGTACATCCCTTATTTTCAAACCATTTAATTTGAGTAAAATGTCATTTCGGTCCATAAAACTATAACTCGCTGTAAAGTTAGTCCCTGAATGGGCATAAACTAAAAAAAATACTCTGAAACTGCAATCCTTCCTTCACGTTAGTCCTTCTGTTAAGGGGAGTCAAGTGACGCCGTTAGCTGTGCATATGTGGCACGTTAAATGCCATCCTGGCAGTCCACGTGTCACACCGTTGCAGGAGAAGGACTAAATTGAAATTTGGGGGTAAATTACAGGGACCAAATTGAAAGTATTGAAAACGTTTATTTTTCCTGAAACCAATATTTCCCCCATTGTTACCTTCCCCATTTTTTTGGCTAAACCCTAGTTTCCTGCGCATAAATGGCTGGAAGAAGCTCACAATCACAATTTGATGATGAATCTAACAGTACAACGAGATGCAGAGGAGTTAATAGTGGTGGAGGCAGTGGAAGAAATATCCGATTCTGCAACTGTGGGAGGAAAGCTGTGGTTCGCACCTCCAAGACGCAGAGAAATCCTGGTAGAGCATTCTACACTTGTGCATTGCCAAAGGTAAATAGTAGCCTACTCATTGCTTTTATTAAGTTGTAATCCACCATTGATACAATTTCTCCCAGCTATAGGTCTGACATAAAATTGAATTTTGCAGGATGATCTGTTGAGATGCGAGTACTTTTTTTGGGTTGATGAAGAAAGTGATATGATTGCAAGTGATGGAAATAGAGCTACAGAGGATGAATTTTGGAAAATTAAGCTTTTAAGAAAGATTGACAATTTGCAAATTGAGCTGAAGGGATTAAGGATGGGTTTCAAAGTCCTTTGTATTGTCCATCTAGTTTTGATGATGTTGTTAGTGTTTTTATTTGTTTTAATCTGTAAATGGTTGTAGTGCAGTATAATGCAACCATTCCATGTACTGTTGTCCTTGGTGTTTGATTGTAATGAAATGAATGGAAATGAAATTAGCATTTGCCTATCATTGGTGTTTTGGCTCTGACTTTAAATTGTGTAACATTTGGTTTAGCTTGGAATTCCTTGCACTTGTCAAAAATGAACATTGCTGCAGTAGCATAATTAATAGAAATAAAGACTAGGTTGCATAACTTAATAGATCTCTAAAGACATAATCCATGTTTAAAGCCAAGCAGTATGTGTGCTGCAATTACAAAATAAAATAAAGACCCTAAACCTTGCAGTATGTGTTCTGCAGTTACATAATTTCCCAAAAAAATCCAAGCACTTAAACTATTACATAATTTCTAGTAGCATCAACAAGTAGCATAAGCTAGTACATAATTTCAAAAAAGAATCCAAGAACCTAAATTGTGCAGTCAATAATGCCTTCAAGCCTAAACAAAAAAAAGGAACTATTTCAGCATTCATGGATTTGGTGGTGGTGGAGCCCTGTAGCCTGGAGTTGGCATGAATGTCATGTTTGTTCCCATTGGATTAGTAGCAGATGTAGGTGGTGCAAGAACTTGTGGTTGCCTTGTTACACCTCTAACTGGTGGAGGCTATAACGAAGATTGGTTGGTTGTCTTGCATGTGGTCTGGCAGCTGAATGTGGAATCAAGGCAGGTGGTCTATATGGTTGGTTTCTGTAGCAAGTGTTTCGATACTCAGAAGGTGCCTAAAAGCAAAAAATAATCTGCTGTTAGAAATATGTAATTTCCAAAACCAGTTTTTTGACAATTCAGAAACATTGTAATTTGCAATGAGTATTACCCCTATGGTCATAGTTGGAGGTTCAGTTCTGGTTGTGTCAGGATTACTTCTTAACTGTTGAGCCAGGATTACTTCTTAGGAGCTCATGAGAATAGTCCCATAATTTCCCATATTGTTCTCTTTCACTCCCTTCCACCAATTTTCTTGCAGCCTTGATGGACCTAAACACATTTGTATCATCCAAGTAAACCACATACTCTATTTTCATGAAGTCAAAGGCTTCTGTGTATGTTAGTCCAGGTTGTTCCCTAAGTTTTCCAACCATTCTCTGAGTCACCCATTAGGTGGTTGCCTGCTTGTTTCTAAAACCCCTTGCACAACTGTGTTCTTCCTTAAATGTCTTGATTTGGAAACTCTTATTCACAGTACTCCAGCTGCAGAATATTTCCCAAGAACATTCATCAATCTTGCATTTCACTCTAGCTCAAACTTTATCATTTTTTACCCATTTTATCTCCCTCCCATGGTGGATAGTGAAATCTTTAACAGCTTGTTTAAACTTCTCAAGAGTTTCAAACTCCATCCCACATTGTAGACTAACATATCCAAATCTAACCCCATCATTAAATTGAGGAAAGACTGGCCTTTCAACCCTTGAAGATTGTTCATCATCACTACTAATAGGAGACCTTAACTCCTCATATTTGTAGCTGCGTACAACCTCCTCAACTTCTGCATCATCAATCTGCAATGTTGCTGCTACTGATTCAAAGTTCTCCACTGGTTGTGCATCTTCATCATCAAGCTCTTGGTCACTTATGTCCTCACTACTAGAGTCTGTCTCATCCCCACTCATCTCCTCATCAGAATTTTGTGCCCTCTTCCTTCTTATATTAGACCCACAACCCCTTTCAACTTCTACCTCCTCATCATGTTTAGCTTCACTAAAATTGCTTTCATTGTCTTGTTCAGGTATGGACTGGTCATTATCATCTTCATCAGCAGCATCCCCGACATGTTCATCTTCAGCAGAAACATCCCTACCCTCCTCATTGGTCTCTCCAGCTCCTTCATTTGGCTATTTAACAAAACCTTCTTGATCACTCACTTGAACATTTTTAGCTGCTTCATTTTCCTAATTAACAAAACCTTCTTGATCACTCACTTGAACATTTTCAGCTCCTTCCTTTTCACCTACATCACCCCTGCTTTTAGAAAATGTTGGGTTTTCCACCACAAGGTGCTCAATAAAAACTTCAATCTCCCCATCATTACGCAACGAAGCAATACACATGTCAAGCACATCTGTATCACAGTCCCACCTCAACTCCCTCAGACCATCTTCCAACTTTTTTTCTAGGGATAACCAATGACAATGATCTATCATGTGGTAATTGTGCAACTTGCATAAGTCAATTATCAAGAACCTATTAATAAAATCTGAATCAAGGTCCTCCCAAATATCCACTTCACCGCCTATGTAATCAAGCTCATTCTCTTAATTCCTCATCAACTTCCCTTAATGGTTCATGATCACTGTTACTAACCTATACATCTTGTACAAGTACACATTATAACAAATATTACAACTTTGATTAAAGCTTTTTAAACCCATAAACCCGTAAAATAGAGACAAAAAAGATTACTAAAAGAATATTAAAATTAATGGACCACCATAAAACCATAAAAAAAAAAGCAAAACTTCTCTCACGGGACCACAAATCCATTACATGGAAAGTTTTCTTTTACAGTAAAAAAATAACCGGTTATAAGACACAAGAAAACGAAAACCAGAGGAGAAAAATGCACATTTCTAACCGTTTGATTGAGATATGAAGAAGAAGCTGAAATCACCACACCTTCTCCTCAAGAAGCTCGCAGGTCACGCAGTAGTAGATAACATGCACAAATGGTTATGGAGGTTTCTTGCAGTTAGGGTTTTTACCTTGGTGGTTTAATAAAACGGGTGGCAAGGGAAGGTAAAAAAGGGGGGAAATTTTAGAATCAGCCCAAAAAAAAACGTTTACACTACTTTCATTTAGGTCCATGTAATTCCGCTACCTTTCAATCCGGTCTCTGAACTGCAACGGTGTGACATGTGGACTGCCAGGGTGGCATTTAACGTGCCACATATGCACAGCTAACGGTGTTACTTGACTCCCCTTAACAGAAGGACTAACGTGAAGGAAGGATTGCAGTTCCAGGGTCTTTTTTTTTTTAGTTTCTGCCCATTCAGGGACTAACTCGACAACGAGTTACAGTTTCAGGGACTGAAATGACGTTTTACTCTATTTAATTTCATTAAAACAAGATTTCACTTTTCATTTCGAAGATTATTTTTTATGAAGATTGTTCCATTAATTATAAAGAAATCAAATTTGTTTAGATAGCAAATCAAACGAACTTGATTAGGAAAGACAATTTAATTACAAGTTTAAAATTAATTACACACACTTAATAATTATTAATATTTCATTTTATATTCATCAAATTTTTAAGAATTTTTTAAAGAGTTTAATTACTATACATTGTCAGTGTAAAAAAATTTTACATAGTCATCTAATAATATTTTACCATATTAATTAATGAACATGACACATCATGTATCATTACTCATTAAATGTTGTGTCAACACACCATTGAATGACTGTATAAAATAACTTTACATTGATAGTGTATAGTTATTAAATATGTATCTAATTTATTTCTTACCTTTTTATTAGTAATTATAAAATGTCACTCTTTATTTTATTTTTATTTTCAAACTTTTGCCAAAAACATAATAAAAACAAGTAGAATTATGTCAACTGAAAAAATAATTAAAAAGGAAAAACTAAACGTTTATAACATTTCCTTAGTTACATTGCATAAAAAAATAACCACAAAAAGAAATCCTTCACTTTCACAAATAGTAAGAAGAAATCTTTCACTTTTCAAAAATAAATTAAAAAACAAAGCAAGGGTTCACTTGCCGATAACAGAAATCAGAAATGCTTTAATTTATATGAACTATATATAAGCATATTCGATTGCATTTTCCGTTAGAACTTCAAAATCCACAAAGCAAGCAAACAAATTAAACAGAAATTAAAGATGCATATATCATGCATGTGAACTTCTCTTCAATCTAGATCAGCCAAGCATGATTGTCAACACCTACCTCACCTCACTACTTCCATTCATTTCAATGCTTGTCAACAAACCTGCAGGAGTAAATACATAATTAAGAGTGGGAAATCAATTATGTCCTTATTCATCCATATATATATATATATATATATATATATATTCAGATTTAGACTTCAACGATATCTTTGGTTTGTTGCTTCCTAGTTCCACCAACTGGGTTGGTTTTCTCCTTTATTTTTCAAAGAGACATAAAATAAGTAAAGGTTGTTAGCATGGATAAAGACCGAGGTCGTTTTAGTGATAAACTAAATTGATGTAACCTAATATAAATATTTTTACTTTATATCTAAGTATGGTTGTTGTTCGTGAAGCTCAGGAGATTAAAGTGAGTTTGGATAAGATTTGCTTCAATTGAAGGCATTGAAATATTGGAGATTAAATCCAAAATTCGATTCTTTCCATTAATTATTGTCAAAATACATTAATTTGTGCCGGAAACTTCTGAAACACATTTAAAAGATTTTTTTTTCTTTTTTTAATCAGCAAAAGAAATAAAGAATGTTTGTTATATATGTTTGCATATACTAGACGAGGAGACTTCAAATTACACCGGTGTAAGTTACACCAAGTATTACACCGCTAATAACTATAAATCGAATATATTTTTTATAGTAATCCAACAATTGAATTATGTTTATTCCTCATCATGATTATATGTGTCCAATTTCGTAAAATTTTGACACTAATAACTTGATAATCAAATGGTTGGATTTTTCATATATTTCAAATGTATATAAAACGTTAATCTTGAGACGTCTCAATGACATATCAAATAATTTCGGATTAATGTAAAATTTTATATGTATCATCTATATGATAGTAACTTTCAATCCAACGATGGATTATTTAATACAATGATCCGTTAAAAGATTATTCAGCGGTGTAACACTTGACGTAACTTACACCGGTGTAATTTGAACACTCCTCGTGTTAGATATTAGGTTCAATTTCCCTATGACCATAAAAAATATTAGGTGCAGGTAATGAAAGGAAAAAAGTTTGTTACTTATTTTATAGAAAACATTCATTTAATTACGAGCATTTAAAACGTAAAAACAAACATATCCCTCAAGTCTAGATACTGATGTATGTAATCAATATATCATCCCTGATCATATAAGCAAAAATATAATTTATTATATATAAAGGGATAATTACAAAGAGAATATATAGTCTTGCACCATAAATTAAAGAGAATATATAGAGGATTTATTAATTAAAAACGAATTTTAGGATACTGATTAATAAATTTTTCATTAAGAATAAAAAAACCCTTTAAGTATCTAAGCGCGCGCTATAGCAGGACACTGCCTTTGTCATGAAGCAATGAGATGCGAAACGTAAACAAACGTGAACCTGAAGCATTAAAATATATTGAAGAATATTTATATTTATTATTTTAAGAAAGCTCGATATATTTACATATATAAAAAGCACATTTATCTAAGAAATTTTAATCAATTAATTTCATGCACATGAAATTAGATTCGTTTTAAATCTTAAGTATAGATTAAAAAAATTATTTTTAACGCATTTGTAAAAAAAAAAAAAACTGACGAAGCACTATTTTTTTTTTTTTACATTTATAAATGTTGCGGACTGGACAATGAATTTAAGAAGGTCCATGCGTGCATTTAATAATTCCGTTTTTCTAATCTGTGCAACTTTGTAACAGGATGAGAAAATAAAAGTGGAAAGGTTTTATTGAAAATTGCAACTTTTAATATTACCAATGCATTGAATATTGTGGTAGTTGCAATTTTCAATAAAACATTTCCTCTTTTGTTTTCTTATCCTGTGCAAGGGTTGCACATGTTAAAAAAACCCTTAATAATTTATGTTAAAAATTGCAAGCGAAGAACCTTTTTACTTAAAAAAATGGCAAAACCAAACAACATTGATAAGGTCCTAAATGAATTGAAATTGAGGTAGCCTCAGTGATTGGCTTAGGGAATTGGCATTGACAGGGTCTTTTGTTCATATATGTATAGAGAAATCTAATAAATTGCCTAAAATATTAAGTAGATTAGGATAGACCTAAAAAGTTATTGATAAGCACCATTTATCCATTTCACAAATGCATGCATTCTAAAACAAAAAAAAAAATTAAAAAAAAAAACAGAGCGTTACCTCTGAGGCAAACTTTAGCTGCAGAATGGCTATAGAATTACTAGGTAAATAAATCCGTAGCTGATCCCTATCTATTTCGAAGCTAAAGTTTGCTGCAGCCTGCAGAGGCAGATAACCCTTACACGAGTTAAATAGTTTGTTGATTTGTTATTGTTCATGAATGGTCAAATCAGATCCATTTATTTGATGTATATTGACAGATGTCATAATCTCAACAGTCAACTCTGTTTATTCAAAAAATAAATGCACCGAAATTTTTACACTTTGATTCATTACTATTATTATACATCTTTATTATGATCAAATTAATTAAAATATTATTTGGATTAAAAATTAATTACTCGGGATGCATATAGGGGTTTCTCTCTTCATGCTTCAATCAACACAACTTGTTCTTTAATCCCAAATTCTCAATGTATAGTAAAAAGTAAAACAAGTCTAGGCCCGGTTTATTAATGCTTTGTTTGGTTAGAAATTACTACTGTTTATGGCACTAAAGCCTCACTTATTATCAAGCTAGTACATATATATCTGCATATATAGTTGGTGATTAGCTGTGATCTAGTTAGCTTCTAAAGAAAACGTGGACCCTAATAACTTGATCATTTGCTCCGACTTTTTATGATCAATAATACCATTTTCTTCACTACAATACAAAGCCAGCTCATGTTTTTCATTTCAACCAATAACCATATTGCCACATTTTTGTTTCATCAAAGAAACTCTCCATTTGTTAGCTTAATCAAATAATGACATTAATTTATGTACTATATATGTCCAATGCCGGTGCCCTGATTATTGTACAGCACGTGATGTGCACGTGGTTCACAAAAGAGGATTTTGGTACCTGGGCTGACTGGAAAATTTTTTGAGTACTCCTATAGTAGCTACTACTCCACTAAGAGCAAGTAAAATGGATTAGCTTGATTGGGTCGGTCCACAAAAATATAGGGCTTATATACTTATTTTAGAAGTCTGAATAACTTCTGGGATTTTTAGTCTAGCCTGACAAAGCCTACCACTACCTGTCCCGCAAAAACCTGCAGAAAAATCGGGTTACCAAAAAAAAGTCAAAATAACATTTTAACTCAGTTTAAAGTCCACTACCCGCATTAAACCAAGTTAGGTCAAGGTAGCCCGATTTGTCAGTTCCATGTTAACATTTACTTTTTTTCACCATGAACTGAATAAAGGAGTACTAAGCTACTACAGTACTACTGAAAAATCTACTCCTGCTTGTGATTTAAAAATTATTGTAAGATATTCAGCCTATGAGATTTTTCTTTTAGAATTTTCACAGGGACAAGGTCACGGCATTTAACCCAATACATAGCTGGGCAAAGAGAAAAGCACAAATCAAGGATCCAACAATAAATGTAACAATGATTGAATAGAATGAAATTTGGGGTGCTATAAATTTGAAAAGTTGCAGGTTTTCTGCCTCGAAAGAGTGCACTTGTAAGAATTGTGAGGCTTTTTTTATATTTGATTAGGGGTATTCGCGGATTGGATTGAATTGGTTTTGAGGGAAAAATCATCCAATCTAATAATTTCGATTTTCTTATTTAATCATCCAATTGGTTTTAATTTTTTTTAAATCCAATCTAATCCAATTTTAATCGGTCTGGATTGGATTGGATTTCGGTTTATCAAATAAACTAAAAAATGAAGTTATGAAAGCAAAATCATGATAAAAACATGCAATTATCTTATCTTATTCTATAACATAAAAATTACTTAATAGCTTCCAATCCCATTATTGAATGTTATTTGTTAAATATAGTTACACAATAATAAATTTTTTACATCATCACAAAAAAAATAATATCAATAATGATAATATATCAATATGTTCATAAAACTTTGGATCGGTTTGGATTGGATTGGTTCTCAAAGGTAGATCCGAAATCCAATCCAATCCAATTAAAAATTTTGGTTTTTTGCGGTTTGCAGTTTTTTCGGTTTGCGGTTATTTTGGTTTGCAGTTTTTTGGATCGGTTGTTGCGGTTCCAATTGGATTGGATTGGATTTAAACACCCCTAGATTAGATATAGTGGTTTTGTTAAGGTAGATCAATTTCAAACAATTTTTTAAAGCAATGTTATGGTCACACACTAGGGTGTTTATATCCGATCCAATTCAATGCGAACCGAAAAATAAAAAATCGAATTAAACCGAAACCCAAAAAATCGCAAATCGTAAAAACCGAAATTTTTTATTGGATTGGATTGTTTTTCGGATCTTATGTTGAAAACCGATCCGATCCAATCCAAACCGAACTTATATATACATATATTATTACTTATAAAATAATGATATATTTATACTTGTATACATATAAATTTATAAAAATACTTATACTAATATATTTTTTATGATTTTATTATCTAATATCATGTTAATATTTCTATAAATATATCAAAATAAAACTAGTTTTAAAATAAATTTTCATGTCTCATGTCATTCTTTTTATATAATTTTATATTAAATTTAATAAATATAAGTTCTAATAAGAAAATGTTTACTATTACTTCATTATTTTATCAATTTTATAAAATATATATTGTTGCTTTAAAAAACCGAAAATCGATCCAATCCAATCCAATTTAAATTGGATAGGATTTGAAAAAATATTAAAACCGATCGAATGATGAAATGATAAAACCGCAACGATCGAATTGGATGGTTTTTTTTGCCTCAAAATCGATCCAAATCGAATCGCGAACACCCCTAACACATATTACACTATGCTTTTTAATTATGGGTTGAGAATCATAATTTAGGATTTATTGTCTCATTGTGTTGTTTCTCAACTACTGCTATTACTATTTAGTTAGTATGTGTGTGGTTTAGAGTTGAAATTGATTAAATTTAAATTTAAATTTCTCAATGAACTATTTCTTGCGTTGAAAACTTAAGTTTACCATGTTTTAACGTTAAATCAAACATATTTTTATAAGGCTTCTTTCAACGAGTCTTTATATATTTTCCTTTTTGGCTCATTGTCTTGTCTTGTTTTATTTGTCTTTGTTTTGCATAAAAATAAATATTTTAATTTTAAATATTGACTATTAAATAAAAAATCCCTATAAAAGAAAACTGTTGTGCAATTTTCATGATCTGGCAATACAATATTGATAGATAATGTGAAGAGAGTATGATATTTACTTGGCAAAAAAAAAAAATCTTTGAATTGTCTTCTCCATACCCTACTCCCTACATGGTATTTGCAAAGCTTTTGGTAGGTAATTAAGGGTTTAGGTTTTTTTTGTACCTATATCTTATTCCCTTCATTTTCGGTTAATTTTCCTAAACCCTAATTCTGAATTGGGATTCCCTATAAGCCCCGTTCAATCGTGGAGTCTCTCCTGTTAGTCCTCAATAAGCTTTAATTGTAAAATAAAAAAAAAAGGTTAAAAAACAGAGAAGAGTACAAAATGGAAAAGAAAGGAAGGCATGAAAAAAAGGGAATGTCTTCGTTTGCTGGACCCTATAATATGACATTTTTCTCCTTCAGAATATATCCTGCTTTTTATATTCCATTCCTCTTTTTTTTCACCTTTCAGGCCTTCGGTGCTACTTTATTTATTTATTGTCTTATTTTTAAATTTAAGTAAAATATATAATGTACATTAAAAATTATTTAAAATTAAAAAATGATAAATATAATTGAGTAAAAAAATTTAAAACAACACGTATTATTTTTTTTAAAAAAGTATCTTAAGAGATTTATTTACTCTTGATAATAAATTTTAATTTAATATTTTGTGTCAATATATAAGTGAATTTGTCCTCAGTTGCCAATAGAACTATTGCATTTAGTATGAATGGATTCATCTAAATTTGACTACAATATATTTAAGCGGAGTTCATTTAATTTATAAGGCCGTCCAAATAACTTAAAAAAAAGTGTTTATATAATTGCATATATATGCCTATTTTTAAAAATAGCACGAATAATATTATTTTCTATTTTGTTTTCAAATTGCCCCTTTCCTCTTAATATTTTGCCTCTGGTCTTCACATTTACACACTTTTTTCTGTTTCATTTTAAGCACTCAACAGCAAATATTACAATTGTGGAACATGGTCCCCCAATGGGCCATTGTTATTTTGGTTGGACTTATTGCAATTTATCTAACACTGTTCTCACTTCTATGGCCTTTCTGTTCAATTTGGACCTAAAGTATCATGTGCCTCACATTTCGTCCTTTTTTGAAAATTTGGAAGGATGATCAAAACATAGCAAAATTTTAAATTAAAGTACCCAAAAAGACATTAAACAATTGATAGTGGACTATGCTGAGCCGCTGATCCTTTAACCTTTCATTGTATTTTATAAAGGAAGGAAGTCATCATCATTTTTGCTTTCCTTTCTGAGAAAGAATACTTAATGTATAGTTTTTTTTTTTCAAAAATGAAAAAAAAATTGAGGGAATAATTTAAAAGATTAATTTTCCATAAATCTTGGTAAAACTAATTCTTTATTTTCTCATTTTCAATGAAATAAAATACTAACTGTTTGTGTGCATAACTTTTAATAATTTATTTTAAAGTAGAATGATTGACCACCCAATGTTTCCATTTCCCCTTTAGCCTTCCAGTGAGAAGTCACCAAGAGCAGAATAATTTCACATTCAAGATTGTATTATGTCCATTTCTTAAGCTTAGGCTTATCAAAATATGAGAATGTCAGGGCTATTTCTTTTTTGAATTTCTTATTTTAGAAAATTTATATATAAATAATATATCACTATTTCTTGTATCTTTCAAAATGAAAAACAAAATATTTTCTCAAATTAAATTAAATAGACCCTTACGTACCTTAAAAGGACAAAGGAATGAGAGAACGTGACTGTACTTATCTAAAACAGGAAATCAATGAAAAGAGGGGAGGGCTCCATAAAGGTGAACAATAAAATGAGGGCCACAAAAGGATGAGATTGATATCCATTGTAACAGTGATGAGTGTTATTACAGCTTTTGGCAAAGCCAAATAGTTTGATATACAAGGTACAGATCAAGCCATGCACCTCCCACAATAACCGGAAGCTATCTCATTAAAAGGATGAGTTTGCCACATAAACTTTGTGGTGGATTAGCCATTGTAGCTCTTCTCCCAAGTCACTATCCTTTGGTCATTGGATTTGATAGATAGGGCCTAACATTTAATATTTAATCCAATACAACAGTAGCCACTAGAATGTGTGGGGTCTAAAAGTGCATTTGGGTGCGTGGGACAAATGAAAGAGTACTGGTGTTGAAAGTGTTGTTCGCTATCAAGTTAGTCTCTGAATTGACAGAAACTAAAAATTAGTCCCTGAAATTGTATTTCATCCGTCAAAGTAGTCTCTCTGTTAACAAAAGTATAATTTAGTCCCTGTAAGTTGATACTTACTGTCATTTTAATCCTTCAAATTTTAGTACGTAAATTCAAATAAGTCCCTAAAACTAACAAACCATTATCAAAATAGTCCCTGAAAAGATTTGTTTCTGTTAACAAAGGGACTGCTTTGATGGACGAAATACAGTTTTAGGGACTAATTTTTAGTTTCTGCTAATTCAGGGACTAACTTGACAGGGAGCAACACTTTCAGGGACCAAATTGACGATTTACTCATTGAAATGGTCATCAATGACAATTCTTATTCATAATTTCCTCAATTACTGTCTTTCTAAAACCTAATGTAAATCATGTTTAATGTTCAATTAAGTAGGCGTTTCGATTGGATTCAGAATTATCCATCCCTCCTTAATATTTGATAACGCATATCATTTAGATTAAATTTAAAATACTTTCATAGTATTTAATAAAGTAATTGTTTTAATAATCACCGGCTTTCTTAAAAAGTTACTTAAAATAGTTTTTTAAAAAAAAGGCTTATTTTTTCAGTTACTAACCGAAATTATTTTACAATTTTATTTTTCAATAACATTAACTCATCATTATCTATTATTTTAATGATAATTTTTATCTATTATTTTATAATTTTCCGTTAATTTTATCAAAATACTTTCAATAAAATCAATCAATTTATCAGCTTTTAATTATTATTTTAACTTTCATCTGATTTTTCAGTTGAGTTAATTTCTTAACTGATTTTGTCATACACACTCGAGTATTTCGTCATATTTTACAGTACTTAAATTTGTGAAATCATTAGCTAAAGACTAAAGTGCAAAATATAGTAATTAAAGTGATCTAGAAGGGTATTTAAATCTCGAGTGATGTAAATGTGTTAATCATTGAAATTTATTATTAAACAGTTTTAAGTTATTAATTAATCCTCAGGAATGTGGGAGATTGAGTTTCACACGGCAATGAGATGGTCATAACGGTAAACATGATGGCGTTTGTCACGTTATTTTATAGAAGCATCAAAGACTCATGGTGTCACTCATGGCTGCTAACATTAATTATTATAAGTAATTAAATAGACGGCAAGATTGTTTAATTAAGAGCGTCAGCAGGGACTTCTTTTAGTTGAAAAGTGTCTATCCTATCTTTCTCTTTCACTCCAAGTTTTCTTTAAAATTTTAGCAAGCATGTACTTATTTTGTTTTTCAATATATATATAAAAAAGAGAGAGACCTAGCTTTGAAATTATCATCAATCATTTGAAGATGTAGCTGGTTGAAAATTCATTGTAATGATAAGGGCCTATGAAAATGAATCCTGTTTTCACACCAATAAGCAAGAGTTCATAAAGCGAGAGAATTATTTTCTGTTTTATAATAACTCACGCATATTTATAAAAGAAATAAATCCCTGCTTATAAAGGTAAAATTTCAGTGGCCCAATAAATGTCAAAGTTTATTTATTAAAAATTATTTGGTATAGTCATAAAATATAATTAGAATCATCAATTTGGCAGGTTTATAATGGGTATCATGGGTCTCTATCTCCTAATGTGATGTCTCACCAACACTCATTTGTTTTTCTTTTTTCCCTTTCAGGCTGCTAGACATTGCATCAATCTTATTAATTGCACAAACTATGAACCCAAGTTACTGTTATTCACAATAATTTTCCACTCCCCCATGTTCTAATGATTATAAAAAAAATTGATCATACCATTATTTTTTATTGCAATTTGCAAGTAATCAAAATGCACATGTAATTAATCTATGATTATATGACATTGAGCTTATCTTAATTCTTCTCATTCTATTTATTTATCTCGATGTCACTACTTGCACGATACCTAACTCATTTATCGTTTGTGAAAGAAAAGATGTGCACGCCTAACTCATCTTCATCTTTTAAAGTTTGTTTCCCCATAAATACTCTGTATCTATAGCCTGAGAACATTATGTACTAGTTAAAATCTGCAGGCCCTCTTTTGGTTAAGCTTGTCTGGGACCAAAATGTCCTAATGTGGTTAGACCCAATTGGCATAGTACTACTATTTTCAACTGCCATTGTATTTAAATAACCAATTTCTCAAAATTTTTGGTTTCATGTTTTTACGTGATTTTGATAGAAATCAAATACGCTGAATTGGTCACAGATATGCTGATCAAGGCAACCAATTCTTTATTCCTTGTGACTTGTTATCTTTGTTGCTTGGGATAGGTGAGTTGGGGGCCATTGGCAAACCTCATGCTCATAAACATGTACATTTTTTGTTAAATGTCATTTGTCATACTCATGATGCACAATGGACCAAATGTTCAATTAACCACACAAATTGGATAATATTGCTTCCAATTGAGTGTGGGCTAATAAGGGCTATTTGTTTACCACAAGTTTAATGTTTATTTAGGCGGGAAAGAAGGACCATCCATGTTCCTAGCTACCTCATGGACAGGACCACCATCTCAAATGGAACCAATCCTAGATTTCAATTTTATGAAAAGGTAAAAGAACATGCATTTTGCATGTGATAATGATACTGCATATTAGTGGCTTAGCTGCTCTTCACACCAAATGCATTAATTGTTTTAAGCTAATAGTAACATATTTTTAACAAATATATATATCCTTACTGAGTCTATTGAATTGAAGGATGGGAATGACTCAGCAGTCTTATCTACACATTTGTAATTGTAAAGAACGAGTCCCTACTCTCACATCACAATTTCTATACAAAACATTGCTCTTGCTTTCATACAACACAGACAAGTACAACAGTTATCGTTACTAGTGAGTGTGACACCCTTCGTTTATAGCAGGAGGCTAGCAGTTTCTAGTGCCCAACTGAAAGATAGGCCAGTCATCATATCCTAGAAACACAAATATTTTCATTTTGTATTCTTTTTTATGTTTCACTAAAATATATTGGTTAAAAAGGAACACAAATGGGGATATTAATTATACTCTCTCTTCTCTAATGATCATGGGATTTAATCCTACTTAGTACATTATGAAATTAAGAAGCTTTATTTGTTAAAGTTTGTGAGGAGGATTAGTTAGTTATAATTTTGAGGCAGAGCACTTTAAAGGGAAACAGACAGATTATCTGCCTATCCTATGTGATGGGAATGCCACATATTCAGCATGGCCCAATAAATAAATGGAATCATATCCAAAAAGTGTTGGCACGTTGGACACCCTACCCTACTTCATCCAAATGAGCAGTTGTGTGTATATACAACTCTCAAGATGATAGGTAACCTTAAGGACCTCTGCTTGAGTTGAGTCATCATCTAGGTACATTATCCATGATGATGATACATCACAATCTATATCACACACTCCTTATAGACTGATAAAGTTTAAGAAATCAAAATGCATTACAAATATACAAAGAGGGATTATTTATTATTAGTAATTGTCTCACAACACATGACTAGGTGTGTGTTTAGTTTAGCGTTGAAACTGGTCAAACTCAAGTTTGGATTCCAGAACGCAAGAGAAACGTGAGTTTACCACATTTCAATATTAAACCAAACATGCTATAGGTACACTTCAATCAATTTGCAAATAGTTTGGGAGGGATGATTATTAGAGAGATTATCAGTACACTTACTACAAGGACGGTGTGGAGGGATTTTTTTTTATGGGAGAGTCAAAATTAAAAAATATATTAGAGATATATAATTAAAAGAGAAAAGAGTATAAAATCACTTTAAATTTTTGTTATTTTGCAAACAAATACTATGAACTTTTAATTTGTCCTAATTAATCCTTAAACTCTTATGATTGTTGCACATGCAATTATAAAAGTAAAATTTATAATAAAAAATATAATCTCAATTTTTTAAGATTTCGTATTTCAAATATTAAAAATACATAAAAGAGTAAAATTTACTTTTTTTAATTCTTAAATTTAGTCAATAATTTTAAACATATTCAAAATTTTAAAAGCAAAACATAATGGTGTGTTCTTTTAATTTAGGAATTTTTTTTAATTTTTAATTTTTGAAACTTTATTTTATGTGATTTTAATATTTTTAAACACAATCTTAAAAAAAGGTTGAGATTGATTTTATTAATTATTTAACTTCACGTTAATGAAATGACTTATTGCAACAATAATAAAAGTTTAAGAATTAATTAGAATAAAATAAAAGTTAGTGTCTATTTACAAAAGGGTGAAAGTTTATAGTGGTTATATACTCTTTTCCCTAGCAAAATTGTATCACCAAATATGAGTGAACACTAGCTATTTTTATCTTTTTTATCGTTGAAAGATTTGGGTTGGGTTCTTTGGGTTGGGTTCTTCAAAAGATGGAAATTAGCATCTTCATTACTTAAATATAAAAAGGGCCAAGTTGATCATCTTTTACATTGTTTTATAGAGATAAAAATGATAATTTTCACATTTTCACAGTTTGAGGTGATTGACCATAAATGTTTCAGGCATAAAAATTATGTTTTACTCCATCAAATCCCTTCTCTAATTTTGAATATTACCTTATGATTCAGTATGGATTTCAAATGATAAACATCAATAATGTGAAGGAGTTGATAATCTTGAGATGAGAAATAATGGAAGAGATAAATAACAACAAAGAGATTAGGATTCATATAATACTTGAGAGGTGTATAATGATGGAAGTGGAAGGGAAGACTTTGACTTGTGTGGCTTGGTGATGAATAAATACGCCATCATAGATCTTTATAGGGGGTTGAATGGGATTTACAGAGTACGCCTTGCGTCTGGGTTAATCGCTTCTTACTTGGTGTCCAATGGTTTTTCCTTGTTTCTCTTCTATGTCCCTAAAATGTTACGTGAATGGGTCTTTTATAGGCATTCAACATGGTATGAGACAAGGGAGTTAAAGACTGATGGTGACTTATGAGGGTGTTGGGTTGTGTGTTGGTCAAAAGCAAAGTGCCATGTATGTTGTTGTGACAGAACAGTGACGCATCGTTGTGGCAACTGGATATTGCAGCAACATGCTATCTGTCGTTTTGTCAGGTAAGGAAACAATCTTGGTCAATGGTGTGTTAAGAAAGTTGGAATGAGATGTCAGAACGATAAAGACGTAATGACATCAGAGGTGTCAGAGTAAGGCGTCATGGTCGAGCATCTTTAGTCAGGGCATACTTCTAGAGCGTAATGCATGAGTGTGTTTATCCATAGGCGTCTTTACTTAATTGCTATATTTTTTATCCCTTTTCTATGTAATAACATGATGTCTCCCACTCCTGCCTAACACACCTTGGGGAGCATATGCCTTTTCACTGGTTCTGGGTGTCATCTTGTCACCTTGGTCTAGTGGCTGAGACAACTTAATATTCATCTTTATATTTTAACCCGACAAACAAGAATTACGTGACTCAGACACCAGTCAAGCCAATGAGCCGCCACCTCTTCTTGGCTTGACACTTCTCAAACACTACTATCATAAAAAAAATAATTTTTGATAGGATTTAAGATGTGAGGATAAATTATATTATAAAAAATAAAAAGTTCAAACTGTTTTAAAAAATAAAACGTAACAAGTTGTTTTAGGAGGTTGTGATTTATCTTTTTATCTTGGGATTTTCTTCTTGTAAAAAGACGATTTTTGTATTATAAAATGATGTCTATTATTATTATTATTATTTTTTGTTAATGTCATTATTATCATTCAAAATTATAATCATAACAACTTTGTTTTGAGAAGATGAATGTTCAAATATCTTAATTCTCAATTTAGATTTTTGTCAAGTAGATTATATTTAATTTTAATTACGTAAAGATATCAAGAAGACACAGAGTTAATGGTATTTCATAACTAATCGATTGAGCAACAACTCATAAATCACCCCCAAAAGAAAGAATGTTTACTATTTGACTCATATCCTAACATAAGACTTAACAAGTCCAATGGGAGAAATACATGAAAAAGCAATCCATAAAAAACACTGATATTTAAATCAAATTAAACAAAATTATAGCTAAAAGATATTACTAAATAAGCTATGACGGATAAACCAATATCAACTCTAGATGGAATAAGATTCTCTTTGAAAGCAGTTTTATTCCATCTAAAAGAACTCCAATGGAAATGGCGTATTCTTGTCCAATGCGTATATGCAGTAACTTAGTGCCGTGTCCTATGTCCATTGTCGGAGTCAGTGCTTCATAGGATATGGACTCGAAGAACACATGAATCATATCTTTTTTTAATGCAAGAAGTATAAAAAAATTGGTTTGGATTCTCAGCGAACTCACACAACTACAGCAAACTCCACTATTCATTTCACAGTTCGTGGTCGTGGGGCTTCCTCCTTGTAATATAGGAACAAGGAAAATACGGCAGATAATCTGGCATGCTATTATTATTTGGACAATTTGGTTGTTCAAACTATTTTAAATTCAATACCTTTCAAAGAGAACGAAGTTGCAGAATTGGTCAAGATTAGAACATGGTCTTGGATTGAAGCTAGAGTACCAGGGTTCAGTCATCCCTTTTCTATTCATTTTTAAGACTTGCTGATGCTGGTAGTCGGTTCCTAGTATGCGTTTGTTTCGTAACTGAATCAAACAGTTGTGTTCTTGTTGCTGGTGTGTGCTGTATTGGTTTCTGGTGTGATATTTTGGCTTGCTATTCTACTTTTTTTTTTATGCTATCTTTGGCTTCTTTCTGGTTAGGGCCTTCAAAACATATTGCTGGCTTGGTACATTTTGATGCTGGTACGATCAGATTCTTGGCTTTTATTTTATGGTGTTGTAGGCCATTAATGTAATATTGGTTCTCATTATATATAAAGCATGGTGGCATTGTAGGTTTATTAGACTATCTTAGTGGTTCTGTCATGCTACCCTTTTGCTGTCCTAGGTAGTGATTTCTGGTTTCATAATTTTGTTTTGTAACACTTGTATTGACTTGAGTACACCTTGCTCTCAAGTCGTGACACCCCTTTTATATCATTTTTTTTTGGGTTATCAAAAAAAGGATAAGCGTCTATTTGAAAAAGCACAAAGTTTAGGATAGCTATTTGTTTTTTTCCTTAGAAATTTTTGGAAACAAATTCCAAAGGAAAACAAAACCAACTATTTGATATTATATCAACTTTCGAGTGCTTTCCCGTATTGTTTCAAGTGTCTTTTCCATAAGTTAATCCCCTCAGCACGTACTCATTTTCAACTTTTAGTGTGTTTGGTTTACTACAAAACCACGTTTCAAACGTAGGTCCGGACCAACGCTACTTTCAGTAGCGTTTCTCACGTTTGAAACGTGATTCTGGAATAAATCAAACATACACTTCCTGTGTATTTGAGTGTGTATTTGGATTTTATTAAAATCACATTACAAACGTG